>HG995166.1:20772500-21212500 GCA_905333005.2 Lycaena phlaeas
GACATTACACCAAATGCAAAGGTAGATAATTAAGTGCGACTACAATACAGCTCTCTGTCAAAGGATTTCGTTTCTCCATAGAATTACTTTCGGAACAAGCAACTCGCGCCCAGCGAACTATTTCTGCTGCAGGGCTCAATCCGAGCCCGGTCATTTGTGATTGCTGTGTGCCCTGACGAGGATCTTCTTATGCAATATTATGAAAAACTGGTCAAATTATCTTCTACTCTTCTTTTCAGGACGAATTCTTTTGATGTCTATAGTTTCAAAAGTTTTAGTTACAGGGCCATATTGACCATTGACATTGCTTACATTACAATAAAATTAACTCGACTTTGTTATGGTAAAAAATCATTACGTAGATAATCCTCTCAGTTTTCACACGCTTTCACCATTTTGTTTGTATGTTTGTAACCTTTGGACTTGTTTTTTTTTCTAAAGTTACTTCATCACAATATAATTAAGTATATATTTTTATTTTTTGTTTATCCCGTCTATCAATGCTTCATAAGGGAATCATAAAAAAATATCCATTTCTTTATGATTTATAATTAATTTAAGACATTTCAATGAAAACAGCAGGATCAATACAAAGCTATCAAATAAAGTTTAACAGACTCCATTTCATTTAAAAATAGCGTTTCATGAGTGAAAACTAACAGAGTATTAGTTTTCATGTTCTACATTTTTGGCAGCACATATATTGGCATCGAATGGATATTGTCAAAGTTTTTTTTTTTGGCAACTGTAAAAGCATTTCATTACCTACATTTCTATTTTGTATGTTTTCTTTTGTTGACGCCTAAACGCTTTTCAGGGTGTTCTGTTTTTGACCGCTAAGTCCTATTTATTAAACTTGTGAACCGATTTGGAAAAAGTTTTCTTTTTCCCTGGGGCAGAAATAACGACCATTTTTAGGCATATTTCATTAGGAATATTTAATTTTGATTTTGAAATTTGATATTTTTTCATTAAAACCTTTTAGTTATATCAGATAACCGATCGAGCTAAAGCTGCGAAATTATGAATGCGGTGAATTCTCATTTCGTAAACATTCCGTTTCATTAAAAATCATAATCGAATTCCAATTATTGAAAATTAACATTTGTTGGTTAGTCTTAATTGAGAACTTTCATAAAATGGCTAACAGCTTTCCATTGATGAATATTGGAGATTGTATTTTTAGCAATTAGCAGAATATTTGTATCGAAATCTAATCAGAGGAAGGTAAATAGGATGAAAATATGCACCCTTGGCATTAAGACGTTTTAATAAAAAAAATGATAAATATTAGTAATATTATTGATATTTTAAATTATTACACTGAACTTGCATAACATAAGAACTAATTTATAAAAAATCCTATTCACATCTTCATCCTTTTTGAATTGATGAAAGACAAAAGGTATTTATTTTATTTGTATATTTAAGGCCCTGGGATTCAAAGTCAAAGTCAAAAAGTCAAAGTCAAAAAAATATATTCGAAATAGTACCATCAAAGAATCTTTTTGAAACCTAATTGAGTCTACCACCGGATCCAAAGGAAGTCCACTGAGAAGAACCTGCGAAACAAACTCAGCGGAACTAGTCAATTTTTTTCCCCTGATCAATCTATCAAAGTCATTTGAATACTATTACGGCTATCGATCCTGGCTACACGACAGCCGTAGTTGCAACGAGAAGTGAGCCTAAAGCATAAAAGCCAAAGTGAACGCACTGGAAACTAGTTTTAACTTGGCATTCGCAACAGTACGTCAGGACTATTGTTCTACGCATCGCGCGCAGACAGACAGAGTACTAAAAAGTAATTATACGCTGAAGCACGGGTTACGTGGATTGGGCACAATGCGAGGTAATCCGAGGCGACCTCCCGAGGGCCATTGTTCGTCGAGCACCGCTCCTGTTTTCACGCCGCACGTCTTAAATAGGTCAACATTCGCGCTAGCGCACTTTATTTGTTGCACTCTAAGCTTGCGTGTTTAGTAATTAATGTGGCATTCAGATATGTTTATTGCATCGACTTTTGTTTTAGTAGACTAGCAGACGAGCTCCATGATGCTGGGTTACCGTCCCCCAATAATGTTATTGAGTTCACCGGTACTGGCCCCGTCTACACCTTAATGTGTTGCAGAAACATAAGATGTTAAGTCTCCGTGCCACTTATTACACTGCTTCTCCTTCCCATCTCTCCTCAACACAGCAAAGCTGTGTCCCTATAAATGGAGAAGCAGGATGCTAGTGGCTCTGTAGACAGACCGACAGCTCATACTCCCACTCTCGATGAAATTAAATTTATATACTTAGTGTAAGTCGCTAAACATTTAAATAAAGTTTCTGATGTAATTGCAACTATGGAAATGCTTGCAATTTGAAAACACGCACGTCTGTTGTCTTCCTGTAATATGAAGGTGTAACGCCTAGTGACAGCTTTATACTCTGCCCCTCCACGGGCTATAAGATACGGGAAGAGGTAACGTTATAAGCAGAGATTAATTCACAAATCGGATCAGTACTACATGAGATGTGCTACATTAGCGACGGTGAGAGTTATTAAAGGTTGCCAAGGTAGCCGGTGTAAGTGGTCGGGTGTTAGATCAACATGTCAGGGTAATGTCGTTACAGTACCCGTGTGTGATGGAGCCGGTGTGACTGATGTCAATAAATACATTATCAAATTAATTCCACAGCTCAAGGATCGGTGATCGTTTATTTGGTGTTTGTTTCGCGGTCCTTCACCGTATACAAATGCATCTATATTGATAAAGAGGTAATTGTGAGTTCGGATGTAAGGGCTGATCTTGGAATATATTGGATTATTTTTTTATCGCCGAGTAATATAGTTTCCAAAAATAAACAATACCATCGATAAACGCCTGTAAATCTAAGTTAGCGCGGGCGAAATTGCGAGTAACATCTAGTTTTATAACACATTAAGTTTTTAAAAAATATATATTTTTTTTTTCGGTTGGATCTATGCTAACCGTAGAACTAGTGACCGTTATGCGTCATCGGAAATGGGGTGATCCGGTTGGATCATCCTATGACGTTAAAAATTTGGGGGGTTGCCCCCCGCCATGTTCATGGCGTCGGGTTTGTACCTAACTTGGTCAGCTACGGTCGACTGGTTTGGAACGGGTGACGTTAGAAACCTATCGTGAGGGCCGGCCCTCCCCTCCCCCGGTAGCGGGGGAGGCGGGTCAAGCGCGGGACCCGAGCAAGCTGCCGATAGCAGAGTGCTATCGGTGATTACACGGTCTATATTGGTGTCGACTCGTAGCTGATCTGAGCCTATGCTGTCGCGGTTGATCCGGATCAACTGGTCAACGGAGTGTAGGGTTCGACGTCGCATACGACCCCGGGGCCCATGCGGTGTGAATGTGTGCCTAACACCGGCTGTGTTATGTCTGAGTGTGTGTTGTAGCTTACGTCGCGCTTCAGCGTCGCGCTTTAACAGTTCTGTGATTTTATCAACAGAATCAGTTATGACATTCTTAGGTAACCTAGACTTATTAGGTGCTAAGCTATCGGGGGTGTAGTTTGCCGCACTCACGACGAGTGGGTTCGGGTGGAGAAGTGCCTTTTCGAAGTGACGTTCTGACATCGCTTTGAAATGGCCCCTAATCGAATCTAGTTTTAAAAAATATTTACAGTGGTTTTTTATAGGATTTTATATAAACATGGCTATTTTTATTATTTAAACTATTTAAAACGGGATATTTACCATGTTTTTCTTATTATTTCGCGGAGCTCGATATTTCGACATTGTATGCGAATTACGAATGTCTTGTTCACAAGACTCAAAATATAATACTTAGTACTAATTCAGAATGTCCGCGTCACTTCAACGGACTCGGTGACGTCATTATATCCGATTTTCAGTTCAAACAGAATTGATAGTATTTGAAATGCGATTGAAGTCTGACGGAACTTAATTGTGCTATTTGAATATCCATTAATATATAATGTAATGCAATTTTTGTGACGATTATTATAATGTCAGACATGACTATGTCAATGTGTCATACATTAGCAGTAAAGTTGGGTGAAAGTTGTTTTCATTATGTCCAAATTGCATCCATATATTTTAATATGACAGATGTTTTCCTCGCGCGCCGTGACGGGATACGGCATACATGTCACGCATATTTTTTTAACGTATATAGTAACTAGAACACACAACTAGAATTGTATTACTATTTTTCAATAAATCTGTACAAATTTAATAAAATAGTGAAACTATGAGCTTGAATTTATGAGTCTTGAAATCACTCGTCCGATTAAAAAAAAGTACCACAGCAATATAGCCCTACATTATCACAGTGACGCAGGCTGTAGTAATAATCAAACAGCGAAGAGAAACTGCAGGTGATAGCTATATTGACAAGAGATAGTATTCTACCATACCTGATTGATACTGCTGTCATACAACTTTAGTAAGCATCTGACCATTCATAATGCTGTTAGTTTCATAATGTTTTTACGAGCGCAAGCGAATCTTTCCTCTATTACTTTAATTAATTTCACCCACCAGCTCTCATATTAATACTGCTTATGCGCTAATATTGCTTAAAAGCATTCTCTATAACACTTTCATATTTCAAAAATGGATAGTCAATCAATAAAATAAAATAAGTTTATAATTTGTTATTGCTAATTAATTTTAAATAAAATAATTAATAATATAATACATGATACGCTTAGGTTTATGTTTGCCATGGTATTAAAGAAGCGTCGTAGTACGGTGTTGCACTTCCTCCTACAATTAACTAGCCGTTGCAGCTCCGTTCACGTCAATTAACTTTACAGCCGTAACGTGAATAATGGTTATTATTATAATTTAGAAATTATTAAAGAAAGTTAATGTAATTTCCTTCTATAGAGTAAATAAATATTATATAAATTTATACATGGCGCAGTGGTAACAGCCGCGCAGATCGATCCACCAGGTAAAGCAACGCTTGCCGAGGTTGGTCCGTTGATCGGTGACCATCTTTACATATCGAGACTCCTCGGAAAGCACGTTAAGCCGTTGTCCCGGCTGTCATTCGTGGATCTTTGACAGTCGTTACGGTACGTCAGGAGCCCGAGAATCAGACAACTAGTCTTACCACAGGGTACCACCGTGTCACCCAGTTACTGGGTTGTGGAGGTCCGACAGCAGTCGCTCCATGTAAAATACTGGTATTCAGCTGAATCCGGTTAGACTGGAAGCCGACCCCAATATGTAGTTGGGGAAAGGCTAGGTAAATGATGACATGACCCAATGTAGACACATATTCATTCACGTTATTTGCACTTTTCGGGAATCGATCCCGCGATGCTTGCGCGTAGACCCATCGACCAAGTCGTCAGGTGATGTAATCTTATAAAAACGCGTATCACCCTTCGAACGCCTGAAATAAATAAGATTCGCAAGACATTAACACCGTATTTTACAGAAAACGTTCAAAAGGATTCTCGGCGTAAAAATGTTGCGTTATTCAAACTCCGCTGACATCTAAAGACATGAGAAGATTACGATTCGGCTCATGAAGATAAACGAGCTCTCGACGCCGCCGCCGAGACACACGAATTAGACAAACTTTGGCATATTTCACGGGTGATATTGGAGGCATCGCACTGCTATACGGATGCTAATTTCATTTATTATAATCACTAATGACCCTATCGCAACAGGACGCTTTTGAGTTAATAGTGCTAAGTATAAGTATGCTGCTATGCAATGCTAATGCTAATATTGCTTACAAACGCATCCCTTCCTATTATAATTTTGAAAGATTAATCATAGAGCTTTATATCGGTTCTTCTACATTGAAACGACCAGCCCGAACCGCGCATATTTTTCAACGTTTTAAAAGGGCGCATCTGTGCTCATATGAAATAAAAATATTTTGACTTTATTTCCACATATTTTTTTTTAATTCTAGTAAGAGTTCGATAGGCGAACGGACAAACAGACGCGTTCTAAGTGTTAAGTGGTCAGTGCCGACTGGTACCACTCTCAGCGGATAAAAATACAAATTGGTAGCATCATTGCAGTCAATAGCGCGGCACATCGCATTCCATTATACTGGTTAAAAACTAATGCTGTCAAAGAGATGTATCCGCCAGTCTAGATTCCCCTGGTAATATTTAATATTTTTTGTTGTTAAAATAAATTCCTACCACAAGTTAATTACCGGGTATAATATTTGCCGCAGCAGGGTGATTATTGTCTAAACTTTGATTAACAGTGCCGTAAATGCTAAATTCGCATTTAATATATTCCAGTGCGTTTCATGGCAATTACTTCATAAAATTATGCATGCGTGCAATAATTGCCGTCTCGGTTCGAATCGCCCTGCATTAGTTTGTAATCATGATCAGCTTTTACTCATCCACTGTTTCCTGAACAGCTTAGATTGTTAGCTTAAATGATGAGAGCTTCCGTTGTGATTAAGCCTGGATCAGGTAACAAATCAACCCTGGTTTCATCTTGTCTGTCAATAACATTGCTAATACTACTGCTTAGAAAGCACATTAATCGCACCTCAACTAATTGTGTTACTGCTCCACCAGAGCAGTTCCGTAATTAGTTGCATGCCAAAAACCTTCGAACATTATACTTTCATGTAGCACGGCCACTGCGTTTGGGCGTTTGTTGAACTTGCTCTTCGCATATTATGCATACGCGAAGACCAAGCCTCTCTGTGTGCCGCAGTGCAGCCGTGCCTTTATACTGTGCACTTATATTATAGAGAAGAACGATTTCGTTGTTTGTTTATTTGCATTGAATAGACTCCGAAATGGACCGATTTGAATAATTATTTAAATTTAGAAAGCCACATCATCAGGCTGTAAATTGTTTACCCGTGTGAAGACGGGACGGACCGTTAGTTACCCATAAACGGATCCATGAATTTAAATTTCAGTGATCGACAAAAAGGATTGGAAATCCTCTTCCCCCTTGAAGTAAGGTTCAGATTGGACCGGTAATATAATTACGAGTCGGTGTAATTCTGGTTGTTAATTGCAGGGGAATGCTCGGGGCCGTGACATAAGTCAGAGCGAGCCGGCGTCGGCGTCGCGAATCGAAAATTATTCATCAACGACAAAGTTGCAGAACTTTTAGTTGGAAATTTTTAAAAAAGGTTAATGAACTGGGATCCTGTGGGGATTGGGGAGTCTCTTTATTACGGCATTAGGAGTTTGTTAGTTTTTATTCAGAGTATGATACTGGCGTAACCTTAGTGCAGTTTTAGTTTTAAAACAAGTTGTTTGCTCAGATCTCTGGTTTTTATACGGAAAAACAAGAATAATTCTAATAAATATACAGAGTAATATTCTCCTGTTATTTTATTTCTAGCATAAGAATACAAAAACCATCAACTCCAGTTGTTTGCAGGTTTTATTTATCACATAGAACAATATCACACGAAAATACGAATAAAGCGTACATTTAGGCTCCAGGGCATTTACTACAATATCAATGTTGGACTCGATTTATTACGGCCAGTAAAAAGTAGGTGTAATGGGAACATAAATCACTCGGGGGAATACGTTTATAATACACGTCCACATATTTGTTCATATTTAGCTAGCTACGTGGGAGATGAAGTATTATCACAACATGATAATAATAAAACTTAGGAATAGGAAAACATATAAAATTTGTAATTGGACGATAAAAAAGGGAAAGTATCAACTATATTGGTTTGCCGGTTCATCTAGGTGGGGTCGCCTTGGAAGCTGTGATTGTAATTATTGGTTGCTAAGGTTCACACCTTAGCAACCAATAATTACCAGATAATTCATAATATACGAATATAATAACATAAGAGAGGCTTAAGTATAGTATTTAATCTCTTATTTAAATTACCTAATTCAATGGAAAAAATAGTAAATTTTTGGGCTCTTTTTATTCTTTTCATCACCATCATCATCATAAGCCTTTATCCATCCACTGCTGAACATATGTCTCCCCCTTTATTTTATTATTATATTATAAAATCTTTTCATTTCTGTTAGCATTCTCCAAAGTGATTTTATTTCATTTATAGTAATATAATAAAGATAAAGGCTTAGCTTAGCTATAGCTAATTTACTCTATGATAATATCACAAAGTCTGGCTGTCTATGAATACAGCTTCTGAGTTACGAGATTTGAGACTGCAAATCAGATCGAGGGATCTGAGACAAACGGATCGACCGATGCGATTGGTCACAAATCAGCACTACTTCAATATTTCCTAACTTCCGATGCAAATCTGGATTAGAGGATTCCGTGCACAAGATGCCTACAAAACCTAAGAGATTTAGAGAGACTGGCATGTCTGTCCGTCCGTACAAAAAACATAGGCTGCTTTGAACTCAAATAGATTGGTTTGTTAGATGATAATTATTCATAGTATAAAATTATGACTGTTTTTAATATGAATTATGCTAGCCGTTCTAAATGCTATATAAACTTTTAAATAGCATTAATATTAGATGCTGTATCTTATTAATATGTTCCATATAGCTGTTGCCCGCAGCTTCGCCTGCGTTAACTAAGATTTACAACGGTATCTTAGTACGCAAAATAAGTAACTTTTCTGGTTGATTTTTTACACCTCGTGTCCGAAAAACCCAAATATCTTACGGAACCCTATTTTTTCCAGAATAAAATTTAGCCTATGTTATTTGTGGATAATGTAGCTTTCGAATGGTGAAAGAATTTTTGAAATCGGTCCAGTACTTTTTGAGTCTATTCATTACATCCAAACAAACAAAATTTTCCTCTTTATAATATTAGTGTATATGTAGATGAATGTAATATATTTAATATGTAGTACCAATAAATAAATAACGCTACAACGAATATAAAATAAATATGAATAACATCTAAATAAATACGTACATGAAGTTAAGTTAAATGGGATAAATATTGTGCAATGGTACGGAACCGTTGTGAGTTAGACCCGCACGAGTCAAGTTTTTTACACGTAAAGGGATTTTGCACAAACTTTAATTACTCGGTTGATTCCCACACGACGAGCCCCAGGTGAACAGTATTCGTCATCGTCAAAGCTCACCTGGGGTCAGTGAACTTTACTTTTATTAAACGTAAAAGCTCAAAGGTAAAACCGTATATTTCTTTGATTTTTTTTTAATTTATATAAAAAAAATGTGTTTGCCATGGCTCTTCCGGCTTTAGGTTACAACTGTAACTTTAACTGTTGGACTTTGCATCTTGTATTACTAAAGATGCTAGTGTTTATCTTATTTGAGTCGTTATGAAATTTTGTGCACTTTGATGACAATAAATTGAGAGATTGAATAATTATGAACACCATAGGTGACACTGTTTAGAATATTATCTCCTCCTCCCTTCCCAAGCATCACCTCTTTATAATATGAGCGTAAGAGTAAAATTCCTTAATGAGGAACCTATACTTTATCAGGGAGCGCTGTATTAATGAGGTAGACTCACAGCTCGCGTACTCGCTGCATGTAAAGTGAAACTTATGTGGTCGTGTAGCGCTGCCTGCTACAAAGTTGATGGCATCTCTGTTTGTGCTATTTCCCATTTTTACTAAGTATAAAAGTTATCAGGGCTACAGTGTATGATTATAGAAACGATTCGGGTATCATTGACCGCTCCTCGCCTGATTTCGAGGAGGAGACTCATGCCCAGCAGTGGGACATATAAGGGTTGATACTTTACTTTTTACTTTTTACACTGACCGCAGAATTTTTCTTATTTTATTTTTTGTACAAGAACGAACTTAGTGAATACGAAGGTAGCAGGTAATATAATAGCCCTAGGGCCTTAGTACACCCCCTTAAATAAATTTTAGTGTTGAACAATCGATACTTATTCATCATCATCATCATCATCATCATCATCAGCCTCTATCCGTCCACTGCTAAACATAGGCCTCCCTCAATGAACGCCAAGACGACCGATCCCTTGCTACTCGCATCCAACGCGTACCTGCCACTGCACGGAGATCGTCTTCCCATCTGGTTAATGGCCGACCAACACTTCGTCTACCTAAACGATACTTATTACGCCTATAATATTTGAGCAGTGGATAGTCGAGATTCGAATGGCGAATCAGTTAGACTAGACTTTATAAACGCTGTAGTGTTTATAGTTTATTTATGGACGTAAATAAGATAAAAAAGTACGTTCACGTCTGGAATTTTACGCTCAACGTGAATATCAATTGCCCAAATGAGACAAGTTAGTTGCACGTAAAATTGCAGCCACAGTCGACGCTGGTAATGCGTTTCAGCCGAGAACACTCGGCGCAAAGTTATAAGGATGCGAGTCGTGACGACCCGATACATGCACGAGTTTAAACGATGCTTGCATAGGCAACAATACTCCGGGAAGGATGTTTTCTATTGTAATGTAGTTGATGCAGTTTAATGGAATATGAAAACCGATGGAAGTTGAAGAAGAAGAAGAGAGTCACTTATATTGATCGACACAGTATTCACACACACGTTAAAATTATTTTCGTCTGTCCAGAAATTTCTTACTTTGTTTTGAATATATTAATTTTCAGGTCAGAAAAACTAGCGAAATAAATTAATGTTGCACCTTCGCTGCGACCATATTACCATAAATCCGATACAATTAAAAAAATATACAATATTAACTACATAAACTAAAAGTGCATTATAAAATAACAATTTCAACATTTTATAAAAATCCACTCCTCGTATAGACTACAAGCCCATGAAGAAAAAAAACCTGTGACCCAACATGATTAACGCTTAGAAGGCTGGTACTATATCAGAAAATAGCTCTGAACACTATGCCGTCATTTTTGAGCGGTACAGGAGAGTACGGGAGTAAATGGAAATTCCCAAAAATAAGTGAGGAATTAAGACCAATTGATCGTGTACGGCTTCTTTCTAAGTCTATAGATGATTAAAAATAAATGTCGAAAAACCTAGTGCCGTACTAAAATGGTGGTTCCGGAAGACAGTGCAAACTTTTAATTTGTCGATATTTGTATAGACTATATTCCGGTCATACATTTCTGTACGGCTAAATGCCGTAATATAATAAAATATTAAAATATATTTCACGTGTCAAACAGATTGTTGAATATTCTCAACAACCTTAAACCCCTAACTTGGCGAGTCAGCATCAATCGATCGTATCTAATCACCTCCTCATATTTGTCAAAGTTTCCTGATATACGGTAACCCGACGAGGAAAAAACCTCGTGGAAAGTTTGAAACTGGTTCGTGCGCGAATTATAAAAGTTGTAAGGTGATTAAGTTCCTCCGCTACCATTTAGGATAATTCCTTTAAAAAGAATCTTCTCGGATTGTTTTTCCTCTGTAATAGTCCTTTAACAGAACCTAATTGCCCTTCGCGGAGTTAGCATTTATTAAATTCCTTTCAGCGACGAATGTCTTTTAAATTTATTTTTAACGAAATAATTGTTCATTTTCGCCTTTTATTTTCTTTGATTGTCTTTCCTTTGTTTTATTTTATAATTGTCCAATGTTACGGCTCCTGTCCTTTGTGACAGATATGATACCTTTGTAATTCTACGTTTAGAAAATATTAAAACGTCTATATCAATTTTATTTCTATTTCATAATATTTTAACAATTTATGAAAACATACTTTTTTGTTGAAATTGGCTTTAATGAGAATTGTGTTTATTCGTTACTGGAATGTATTTTATTTGATGAAAAGACTGCTATTATTATTTGAAAATCATTGAAATTACACAATTTTCAAGGACAGGACGATGGAGGAGATAATTAAAATTCTTTATAATATCCGTTGGTGACATGAAACTCGTTTCCTCGGTTGTGAATGAAATAACCTACAAAAATAACTCAACTAAACTTACAATTCTAGAAGTATTTGAACGAGCTTCAGGAAAAAAATGGGTAGCTGTGAATTCTGATTGTTCGACAATTATCTAGATGACTGGATAAATAATTTGAACTTTAAATTATATACTTATGCATACAACCTGTGGAGTAAGTCTGTTTGTAGGCGCTAACTTTTAAAATAGGAAAGTAAAAAAATAAAAATTAAAAAGTAAAAAGCTTTTATTTTACGAGTAGGTAGAGTCCGCGCCACTTATGAAGTCCTGCGACTAATGCCCGAACTAAATTTGACAAGATTGACATCTTGACATCTGTCTGGAGTAAGAAGTTGTGATATTTTAAATTGTTTTACGTGAAATATGGAGCATATAATATAAAGTAAGGTGTAAAAATTGAAGGCCGTATAATGATCGTTAAAGTAAAATAATTTTGTGAATTAGAAAGTAGAAATAAACTACAATTAACCCCGTTGAATAATATGTTTATAAATGTCAGGTAAATTTTAGAGATGCCAGTGTCACTCATTTTTGCCTAATTTATGGTTAAAATATTATCATTAATTCTACATCTATCCTATGATATTTTATATGAATATAAATACAAGGTAAAAGAATTAAAACCTTGCTCAGGTGAATTATATTTTTAGGTGTTTCTGTAAAAAAAGTTCGAATAATAAAAGAAATAACAACAATGGCAATGGCAGCAGTTACTTCTGAGAAAATCGTCACCCCTGGCAAAAGCCGAACACATCCGAAGAAGCTTGTTTTAGATGAATTCTACTAATCGGTTATATGTAAAAAAATACAAACGAAATATTTAAAAAAATGTTTTATTTTACCAAAACCTGGCAGGGAGATTTTTATTTTGCTGCTATAATTATTTTAGTCATTATTATCATCATCAGTCTTTTCCGCGCCACTTAAGAAGTCCGATAGCCGCGTCTATCGGACTTCTTAAGTGGCGCGGGCTCTATGTATATACATAAAAGTGTCTTATTGAACGTCAAACAATTCTATCATCTCTTGTCAAAAATCATATCGCTTCACATAATATGATGATATTTACTTTCATTTAGTTTAAAGCCTTTTTTTAACTACAAAACAGCGTAATCTCTTCCACTACTATGATTAAAATTTTATTCAAAACCTTTTCACGAGCCTTTCAAATGAATGAAATGCAAACAAGTAAATAATGAACAAAATTCTTTGGTCCAATATATTGATATACAGGGTGCTCTCGAATGAGGTCAAACATCCGGGAGGCTGACGCAATCAACACAGGACCGAGAGGACCGAGGACCGAGGACGGAGGACCAGCCGCATTGTTATCCAGAGACGCTTACTAAGATCTTTCATCAATAAAGATGCCTTCTGACATACTTTCACAAGATTCTAAGCTTCATTGCGAAATTTATGGACTTTATTTTGTTGTGTTGTTTTATCGTATATATTCTTTTATATTCACACTGGATTTGAAGCTTACAGGATTGAAAGATTGCGCTTTCTTATATGTTTTGTGACTGGTGGTTATGTTCAAAACATTATTTATCCTTATGGCACATATTATAATTGTGAGATCAGCGGTGTAGGCGAGAAAAGATGAAACAATTTGAAAGTTAGTTTAGAATACTTTTACTTAAGTTTGTGAACAAACGGGTTATAATATTACATTTTTTATTATTATGTTAGCAGAGATAAGCATACTGGTAGGTTAGTGTTATAAATGGTACATTACATTGGCTTTCGGTTCGTTTGGTACTAGGCGTGAGTTGATCTGAATAATCTTCCGAGGCCATTCAGTTTTACTGATACAGATTAAAAATATGATTGGGACTAGTCGAACAGAGGCGCAAGTTGGTCAATCTAAAAAATATCTTGTAAAACCACATGCGGAAACATCATGATAGGTAGGTGTTGGCGCACGTAACCAGCGCAACCTTAACGTAGCCTGTTATAGGAACGTCAACGGTCAAACTGAAGAGTTGGATATTATCCCAGGCACGACAGTATAGGTACTAGACGCGTCCCTGCCGCCCGAAACAATAAAATTGTAATTTTGATGCGTATAAAGGATGCGTATAAAACAAAACATTATGACTTTGGGGCGATATTATAACCGCTCGAGTGAAAGATCGCTCAACTAGCCCCACCCGTAAATAGTAGTCTATGTCTGAAAGTAAAATCTTTAAAATCTTTGAATTAAAAATGTTTAAACTTCCCTATTAAAGAACGATTTTTGAAACACCTATTGGCGTATCTTGGCAGTATATTTGACTCGAGTGTTGTGACAGCCTGCACTATTTTTTTTTTCGTTACATAATATGAATTCTGACATTGGCAAATCCTATAGGAAACTAATATTGAAGTAGAAGAAGTAGAACTTATGATTCATTTTTATATGAACATAGCTTATTGATATCTATCAAGTAGTAGCAAGGATCAGGAACGGATCGTGAATAACGTTTTGTGAAATATTCGTTTGTAAAATATCCAAGGAGATTTATCTCGTTAATGCGGGAGTAAGACATAAGCAATAACAGTGTTTTGTATGCGAGAGGCGGACGGCCGTGAGCCGGTTCGTTAGACAACAGACTATACAAATGTCTTGTTAAAGTTCCACAGCAGCGTTGGCTTTACAACTTTAATGTTATCCTTCATGTCGTTTTAATCATAAGTACCTGGTTGACCGAGCATTTGCTCGGTACCCTTAGTGATATACGATATATTTTTTCTTCCAAAAAAAAAAGATCTTAAAAAAAGGAAAAACAAAATTCGGACTGGAGATTCGAACCAGGCTCGTTCGGATTTATCTGCCTTATTTTCCCACTAAGCTATCATGACATACAAATCGACAGCGAAATTTACATTCGCATTCTAATCATATTTTATTGTTGCCCAAAACACGGATAAAAAAAATGTTTTCTAAAAATCTATCCTAGCTAGATCGATTTATCGCCGTTTCTAGCCCATGTTTACAAAATTTCATGAAAATCGTTGGAGCCGTTTCCGAGATTCAGATTCTATATATATATACAAGAATAGCTCGTTTAAAGGTATAAGATATAATAGTGACTCGGCCAAACACCCACAAAAGAGATACCTATCGTGTCCAAAACTTACTGTCTTCCCAATGAGTAGGCCTTCTTTGTAATTCCTGCAAAATAATGTTATGTAAGCACTAACAGCGCCCCGCGGTTTAAGCCGTGTACTTTTCCTTCCCCTAGGAGTACGGAGACAAATGTGATATTTTGATATTGTAGTATATTATTGTAAAATTTCATCATAATCTCTTTAGTAGTTTTTGCGTGAAATGGTAGCAAACGGCCATCCGTTTGCTACCATTTCACGCAGCTCAGTAAAAGTTAACTTCTGTAAATAGTTGAGCGATTGCCTCGACAGTCGACTGAGTATGGTCTCCATCAATAGACCCCCAACGATAGTCACAACCTCTAAAAGTTCTTATCCATACAAATTAATGAAGCCCAAGTACAAGGTAATTACTATAGATCATTGAGGATTTCCTTTACCCTATGGTACATCCATATGTACCATACATTCTTACAAACTTTCGCGTTTATAATTAACGGTTATTAATAATAAATTATCGTTGTAAAATATCATAAGCGTCGCAACGTGTTAAGAAGAGACGGCGTTTCAATATTCCGTTAAAGTTGTTTCATTATAATGACGGAAATTCGAGTAAACACGAGTGAACACGACAAAAACCACACTTAATTTAGGCAGCAGAAAGTCGAAAAGATATCTTTAAAATCACCCCTCTAGACCAGTGGAAAACGCTCAACGAATAGAAATAGAATAGAATGCTTATTGTATGGAAAAATAGCTGCTCAAATTACATATCGTAAACTAGTGTCATTCCCATACAATAAGTATTCTATTCTATTTCTATTCGTTTAGCGTTTGTGCCACTTGTTTAAGGGGGCTGATCAGTTGGAGTTCGTCGCGGGCAAAATCGGAATGCAATTTTTTAATGCATAAAAATATACTCGATATTTTAATGTGGAAAAGTTTTTTATTAAAGTCCGATGCAAATTGATTTATTTTTTTATTGAAAGAAATAAAGTGGTCTGCTATTCTATAGAAATGCAACGCTGTGTAAAAATTTCATGTGAATTGGCTATTTTTTGCAGACTCAAACATAAAAGCAGATTTTTATATAAGTTTTGATTTATTATGACTTAGTAATTTAAAAGTAGAAGAGAATGATAACAGACTGTTTGTTTAGTTTTTCTATATATCTCTTTTATATTTAAGATTAAAAGTTTTAAGAAAGAAGCCATTAAAAAATGTATATTAGTTTATCTATACTATGGTATTTATTTTCATAAACCATCACGCATCCTTCTATACTTAAACTAATAGAATATTATATTATTATTAACTATGTAGTAGTCATATACGTCACAGATCATGCCTCTCTCGTTCGTGCCGCGCTTTCGCTTTCGGAACGCTACATGACGTCATCTTTTTCGTACATGCTGCCCGTAATATCGAGTTATCAGACGTTGTCACGTCAAAAGTATTCAAATATAATTGAAATTAATCACGGCAAACTATCTGCCATTAATTTAAAAAATCCGTAATGTCTCGTCTCTAAATTAGAATGTATATTAAGATGACCTATAAATAGTATAATGAGCTTCCAAAGCACCAAAGCAGTTGTTTTATATTCATTTTACACCAAGTAATGAAACGATACGTTCTCGACTACTACCATATTTTAACGAGTTGAACTTTGATTTGAACCGTATAAAGTAAGCTCAGTAAAAGTTAACTTCTGTAAATAGTTGAGCGATTGCCTCGACAGTCGACTGAGTATGGTCTCCATCAATAGACCCCCAACGATAGTCACAACCTCTAAAAGTTCTTATCCATACAAATTAATGAAGCCCAAGTACAAGGTAATTACTATATATCATTGAGGATTTCCTTTAACAGTCGACTGTCTTTCTTATTTATCATTAGAACCATTTCAGACCTTTTTTAAATTTTAGTGCTTATATAATTATTTTTTTATGAAATAGTTTGCAAGGTACTAGTCACCCCTACAATTTTCGAAAGTTTGCCTCGATTACTCTGGGATTCCATCAACTAATCTTGGTTTCCTTGTCATGGAATCACAGGAAGCACCAGCTATCAAATAAAGAAAGAACCATTAAAATCGAGAGTAAATAACGAACAATTAAAGGAGACGAATTGAGAACCACCTTCTAATGTTTTGAATTCGGTTAAAATGAGATTCGATTTGGTTTGATCCCTTCATTATCATCATTTGCAGCTCTAACCTATTGCAGGGTCTTAAAACACTACATCTGAACTTACGAACAAAATTTAATAATTTTGTTCGTATCATCGGATTTTGTTTTCTGATAATATACCTAGGCGATAATATGCCTATATAATCAGCACAATATTACATTGATTTGAGTTTGAAGAATACGTGAAATTCGCCAGATCATATTAGACCTGTGGCAATCTGATTATGTTTTCCATCAAACACACTAAATTAAAACACAGCAAACATTCAAAAGAGGAATAAGGAGTTAACTTTGTCATGTGTGACGCTGACCGCAACTTCATCATCATCAGCCGTCAGCTAGTATGTCGTTTGGCTGTTGACCAGTTAATAGAGTTTCAATAAATTATTCAATAACCAGCAAACCCAATGTGAAACTTTTTGCTGATATAAAATTTCATTTTAATAAACGGGAGATCAATTTACTTGAAAAATTCCGATCTCATCTTACTAATACGTCGAAAGCGAATATATGTATGGATGTTTATTACACAATCACTCTAAAGTTACTGAGTGGTTTTCATTCCAACATCGCTGTTGTCATAAGCCTGTAAATTAGAATATTACTCGTAAGAACATTTTACTGAGTTTGTTTCCTGTTTTATTAGCTTACTTGAAATATATTTATTCTCTTGTATCTATTAAAGACTCAAATTGGCAGACGAACCTCTACCACCAGCCTAACGGTAAATGGTCAAAGTGGTCATATGAGTATAATGATAGGATAAGTGATCGTCTCTCCTTCTATTCACACGTAAAGCCGTTTCACATTAGAAATACCGTGGCTGATCGGTATGTGATAGAGCCCACGAGCCCACAAGTAAAAATAAGCCGCTAGAAGTTGCTGACAGACATTTTTATCACATAGAAAGACGTCCACTCTTATTTGGAAGGCCAGCAACGCACCTGCTAATCTTTTGGTGTACCGTGTGTCGGGCGTTTGTGGATTTCACTGTCTGTAATCTGTAATGTCCTTTTTTTATAAAAATTTTAGCATTTGTTCTATCCGCTTTTTTTTATTCCCATGGAGAAGAATTTGATTAAATTCTAATCTTATACCTCAATACAATGACAAACATGTCCACGGAACGAAGGACAGACGTATGTACGCTCACAAAATCTCCGTACTTTTCTCCCGAATAAACTGCGGTCAGCCGAAACAGAGTGAACGCGGTCCTGTCGGCACGTGCTCATTTTAATATAATTTTATTCATTTGTTAAATTTTTGTGAACGATATATATTTATAATAATAATTAAAGGTCATAAAAAATCCAACACAATTACAAAAGAGCTGATTACTTTAACATGTGACATAAGATTTAGCTTAAGATTATCTCGAGGCAGGTAAACCGATTTTGACAGATTATGTTTTTAAACCTACGTTAGAAAGCCTGAATTCAAGTAAAAAAACAACGCATTTAATCCGTTTACCTTTTTCCGAATAACGTTTAAGCGGGCACTATTAGTGGTTGAACATAATATTATTATTAATAAAACACTCGACTCATTACCTCGAGGGTGAAAGGCGAGCAATGTAAAATAGCTGAAAAATAACTATGAGTACCTATCATTTTTGAAATTAGGTGAACGCTAGTTAAAAATTATTTTCAACATCTGTCAAGTGTCATATTGTAACTTGTCTCTCGTAAGCAGGCCAAACTAAGAGACTAATTAATTACGAGTTGGGTAAAAGAACAGCTGATATTGAACACTTTGTTATATATTTTTTGAATAATATAGGTACCTAAATATAAAGGTCACGATTTTTACAGCGAGACTACTATACCGAGACTACTGCAGCAAGACTAGACAACACTCACATCTCCCGATAAGCTACGCCAAAAGCCTGTGCCAGTTCGGGTGAAGTCGTTCATGCACCATGGTGACCACTCGGACTGATGCTGATTGGCTCGTCGCCAGTTTGCTCGTAAAAAGGGTCTAATTTAGTATGGTATAATATAGCACTCGCTTCGCTATAAATATATATCACTCGGACAGAGCAGAACATTAACATGGCATCGACGGTGGGAGCTTCGTTAGTCGGTGGATGGGGTGGCGTCGGTCACCGAAATGGCCTTTAGTTTGATTGCGAAGGAATAAAGGCCCCGAATAAAGGAATCAAGGACAGTTAATGTAATAGATTAGGAAATGTCCTTGATAGTTTGCGACAAATATCATCATCATCTGCCTCTAGCAACTGGTGAAAATAGGCCTCTTTGAATAAACGCTAGGACGGCCGATCCACGGCCGCTGCATGAAGATCCTATACCCACCTGGTTAATGGCTAACCAACACTTAATCTACCTAAACGCAAATATGGCTACCGCTCTACTAAAAACGTCGTCGGTGAGTGATGCTGTGTCTCAGCGTGTACATGGATCACACCAGAGCCATTAGCTATGCCCAAGACCCTTCATCACAAACATCAGCAACGAGTATAATAACTAAACATCAGCTATTAACTACGATTGCTTTAAATTATAGAAAACGCCGCGAACTCGATAATCTTATAATTGCGTTAAAAGCGTGGCACGTTGAAACCATTACTAGAATGTAAATTGTAACAGATTTGTACCATGGAACCAGGGAAATAGCCCCGCTTAAAACTTTAGATTATGTATCGTTTAAACTTTATTCATTTGAAACGGATTAGTTTTCAATTTATCTTTAAAAATGTATGTGGGTTACCGAGTTCTCTGCGGGTACAAAGTTACGGTCCCCGAAGGATAGAAGGGCACTTTAAGTGTTGATTGTAGTTTAATATTTGACCCCAACGGTTTCCGTATGCACCCATTAATACAAAACCGTATTTACTAAGTTATTGAATTATTTGACATTTAGTTTATAGTTTAATGGGTTGTATACTGGATGTTCCGTATCACTTTAAACTTAATATCTTCATCTAAAGGTTTAAATTTAAAACACAAAAGCCAACATAAAAAATAGTATAGGAGACCTTGCAACGGTTTTGAAAAACGTGCCCGAAAACTATTTGCCACAAAATCCGCTTACAAATAAAAGAATCCTACAAATAAAACCTGATGATGACTTTGTCGAAACCGGTCGTGTTTAAATTGTAACTGTTATAATATATTATATTATAAATAGTGGAAAAAGTGTATATTATAAAGTTTCATTATAGTGGCTATAACATGAATTTCCATCAAGGACCGACAGTACATTCTATCAATTATAAATAAAAGAATCGCATCGAAAATCGGTAACTGCATAAGAGATATGTAGACAGACACATATTACTTATAAAATTGCCTCTTTTTCGGGTTAAAAAAAACGTTAAAATCTGTTAGTTTATTTTTATATCATTAACCGACGAACGAGCAAGCGACTCACAGGGTGAGTGATAACGATCACAGACGCCCGCAGCACGAAAGGTGGTGAAGACAGATGGCCCACGCAAGTAACCGAATGGTGGATTAAAAGAGATCAATAGAATATTGGGCCGGAGATATCCAGGAGGTCTTATGATGACGGGCGCTGGGAGAGCCGGTTGGCAAAACATAGATCAGACACACAAGGAACACATGCGATTGGCAGATAAAAGTTCTCATGTTTATTAGTTACCAATAATGCGCTGATGATGATAAGTTTTAAGATAGGATACAATAGTTTATATGACTATTGTACGCTACACCATCACAGTTCTAAATGGTACGAATGCATCGACAACTTATTTTTGGTCTTTGTCGTTATATGCTTATATCTTAGCCGGGTAGACTCCTGTAAAGCTAGTAAGAGTAACAATACAATAATTAACAAATTTCCTTATTTTTCTATCCTTAAATGAATTCCTTGTTTTAACTTTCGGTTAGTATTCCATCTCACAGTAACCTCGGCCAGAATTGTGTTCGTCCTTCGGTGTAACTCATCAACGCTTTAATTCGTTCGGGGATTGCATCGCCGATGTCAATTACTTTGTGCCGAAACTTCACAGATCCGTCTGAAACCTCTGCAATTAGTGTTCAGGAATAGCGGGAGTGAGTGGGACTTGTATAGCGGTGTTTGCAGTAAAATAGGAGGCTCGAAGACCGATGGGAAGACGAATCTCATGCAATTAAGTCTTAGTAGGGGGGGACTGGCGTTCTTGGAATTCATTGGAAGAGGCCTTTGTAAATCAGTGGATGGGAAGAGACAATAATATAATAAATAGATTGTACGGGCTTGGTAATAGGGAAGAAATCCATATTTAATATGAGTAGAGAATTTAGGGATTTACTTTAATAACGACAAGCATCTCAAACAATTGGGGACGAAAATAAAACTACATTGAGCCCAAAAAATTTGGGCAAAATAAGATTTAAGATTAATTATTATCAAAATAACATTAGATTCTTACTAATATTATAAATGCGAAAGTAGGGATGTTTGTTACGCTTTTACGCGAAAACTACTGAACCGATCATCATGAAACTTTTACACATATTCTCGGAGATACTAGAAGTAACAAAAAATAAAGTATTTATGCGGGTAAAGCCAGGGGCAACAGCAGCTAGTAATTTAATATGATTGATAGATATAAAATAAAGGTTGTATTAAAAGGCATAACCTAAGCTTTTTTTAAGATGGGAAAACTTACTGATAAGTTTCCTGGTGATACAGAAGTGATCAGCGTCGCCCATCACCATAAACAAATAATTGATCTTGGCCCGGGAAACTCATGTATCTAACCCAAGACATAAGAGTCTGTAGTAATTAAACTGCCTGCACTGGCTTCCTCTCCGAAATACAGCAAAGCTGTTCCACGGGGAAATGCAGCAGCATGGTGATAGCACGCGGACGAGCGCGGCACGAGTGTGTCGCTGCCACTAGTAAATTATAATGAGCTTGATGATATTGAAATATTGATATAATGAAAGGAAAATCCCAGGTTGTCAGCAATATTTTAGATAAATTATATTGAAATATGACTGATGTCAATGAAAAAATATTATTTATGTTCCGAAAGATCAACGTGATGTCAAGAGGCTTTGGAATAAAATTGATCAAAATTTGAGCCATTAGGCTAGGCGCGCACGGGTTACTTTTGTCACCGTGATTGTTTCGTCACTCTTATCAAGTCCATGGATATCTATGGAGATGCGAGCATGTTATGGCGTGACAAGTGGGTGACATTTATGTACGCCGGCCAACTGGCGAACACGCCCGTGACGAAAATGTCACCGCGCCATTAGGTTTTTATGCTTAGGTTTTTAGCCTTCGATTTCAAAAAGTGTTGTCACTGTCACCCTTCGTGAGCGCACCACTTTGGAAACGTGACGTGACAATGACAAAAACTTTAATGTCACGGTGACAAAGTAACCCGTGCGCGCCTAGCCTAATTAATTATTGTCTCTTTGGAAGATTTTATTTAGTCTTTATTTATATCTAAATATACATAGATAAAATAAGCCTTACGTGTAGTTTCTCCTTAATGGAGGCGTGTTCGTGTTTACCGTAAGTAGAATGGGACCGAATTTATAGTTATATTTACTAGTAAGACATATTTGTCTTAGATACGCGCCTATCTTGTAACGGCTTATCTAAGGCTGCGGCTGTCTATGGTGATAAACTTCGATCAAAAGAATACAGAGACTAGAGACTAAGCTATGGCAGAAAGAGTACAGTGACTTCAGGTTAAGAATGCAGTTACTCTGAGTGTTGTTTTAGACACGCGACGAGAAGTGAAACTTCTGTACAAGAATGTACAGAATGAGAGCTAAGGGTTAATTACGAAGAATAAATTGCACCGATCCCAAGATGTTATCGTAGGGTTAGGGTATCACATACATACATGTGCAAGTATACACATAACTTAACACACCCATACACACACGCACACATTTGCACCTTTTATTAAGTTTAGAAAATGTTCTTTTCTTTAATTTTTTAAAACATTAATTTACTAATTTTCCTTTGTTTTTGTTGTTAATTTAACCTTAGTGTTGCATTGAATAGTTTCACACTGGCAAGCGGTGATAATCCGTTATTATAGATACTTTTAGTTTTATTATTACTGATGTTTATAACATAGAATAAGGTTATCTATGTGGAATGTCCATAAATAAATAAATAAATAAATAAAATAAATAATATACGCATATCATCATCGTCATTTAAATGATCGTGTTTAGTAGAAATCAGCCGTGTGCACGCGCAAGGCCATAGCAGGAAATCACTACAAAGCGCCTAAAGAAGTTTCACTTCAATGAGTACACACACATACGTTACGATATCGTTCCTTCTATCATAGTTATAAGTTAACTAATGGCGGATAAAATTGTTTCCATACAAAAAAATATGTGTGTGCAAGTCACACTCCTAAAAAGAACAGAAACACAGAAACTCCTAAAAAGTCCCTGAGTAAAAATACTTTGAAAAATATATCGATTACAAACGACACTACGACAGTAGTGGTGCACCAGCTTTAACTTCTTGCCGCTAGATGGCTACATCTACTTGAGCTCCCCCCACACCCCAAACGTTTAATATGTTCTATCTCATTTTCTTACCGGCTGAATCCATTTACGTATTTGTCTCTCTCTCACTCTCACTTACTTTTTTGTTTCATCGAGTTTGAAATCACAACGATTCTAAAGAAGTTCCGCTTCTAATGCTCTAAGGCTTATGGATAAAATCCATGGAAACGATGTCTATTTCAATACACGTTGGATTATCCGGAGAATGAATTTATTATAATACTAATGGATGCTTTGGGTGACGAACCATTTTTTATCAAAGAATTGGAGCGCGTTTAAACGGTTATTCTGTATTCTTCGAGAGGTCTATTTAATTTGTATCATCTTTATACATAATAAAGGAGCAATTTACAATGTAGGTGTAACAGTCCAAAGATTATACCTCGTTAAGCCGTCTATACATGACGCGGTGAAATTAACGCTATTTGTGTTGATGGCGATATATTATGAGAATTTCTCTGATTCTATTGTAATGGCTCTATGTTTGACGGGCTGTGGCCCGCTTACACCTTACAGCCAATGTAAATTACCGACAAGGGATATAATGGACGAGGAGTGGCAGACGCAAGACGCACGGTACGGTACAGTAAAATGTATCTATAACGATTGGTGTTCCCTCGTGTTCTAAAGTCAAATACACCAATGTCCTCCTTGGTGTCGCTGGTTTCCTCGCCTCTCCATCGCTGTCTGTGTGTCACGGAATATCGGTGTTGGAGAGTATTCGTGTGATATTACCAACTGAGCCGGTTGCCACTCCATTACAGTAGCACGGTTACATAACTGTGATAATTGTGTACTGTTGTAATCAGTTCTCTTATTAGATGTCGTAAACACAGTATCCTAAAAAAACATATAAAAAATACATTTTTTTAAGTTCTATCTACTGTTTATTATTTTAACTGATATAGATATGAGAGCATCGTGTTCACCTTATACTTACACATATTACTTACTCTTATAGTAAGACCGACGTGACAGCGAATCCCTGTCACGGCATATGAATAGATTTTACTACCGAAGCGCGCGAAGAGACGTATCACACAAAAAACCATAAAATCCGTAAAGTGCTAAAAAACTGCCAATGTGAGTGCGGGAACGAAGGGTAGAGGGGGTGTGCGGGTGTCGGTGGAGGGGGGAGCGCGGGTGACCGTCCATTAATCAACCGTAACTGTGATGATGGATGGTCCGCCCTGTATTTTTATACGGGTCCCGCTAATGACTTATTGTACAGCTTCTAGTCCGGAAGAGGCGACGGTGATACGACATACATTCGGGGACAACTTTGTTGTTTTGGAGTATCTACCACTGGTGGTAAGGCTGCGCTGTGAAGCGTGTCTGGCTTCTTAATTTTTTTTAATTCCTCTTTCGTTCTTATTTACTTCGAGTAACAGCTTTGCTGTGTTACGGACGGTTCCGTTTGGATAGGTCACAGATATTCTAACCTAGGTCAGGTGGTCTGTGGGATAGGCTAAACAGCCTTTTTTATAATGAGTGGAATTCGCGTAAGCATAAGAAAACAATATGTAAAGCCTTAAAATATTTGAGATTATCAAATGCTTGTATACAGTATAATGTTTCCATTTACCATCAAACATTTCACAAAAGGCCATCAAAAAGGCGCAAAAACTTATCAGGATAAATTTAACCTCGACCGATAAATATCTCGCAACTTTCAATTTCACAAATTAAAAGCTGACCTAAAAAGAAAACGGCATTAAAACGCAGGTCTTGCAAAAATCTTTTCGGACCATAAAATCCGTTCCTTTAAAACACTGGAATACCGAGTCTTTTACATGGATAAGGAGCATTTGGTATGCAATTCACTCGAATTGAACCCAGCTCACGTCCGGGGGAAGTTTACTTGCAGTATTTAGTGTTTAAATAACTCTTGTTAGACGAACCATGTTTTACATAGAAGATGTTTCTAAGGCGCACTGGGTCAAAATTGGATTAAGTCCCAGACGAAATAAGTTCATTTATTTATAAATCGCAATTCCTTTGAGAAATGTCAGAGGTGTTATTTAAGATGTTGTATTTGGACTATAGTCCTCGCCACTTTTAAAGTCCTGCGACTAATGCCTGAACTAAATTTGACAACATTGACATCTTGACATCTGTCTCTAGTAAGAAGTTGTGATATTTTAAATTGTTTTACGTGAAATATGGAGCATATAAATATAAAGTGAGGTGTAAGAATTTAAGGCCGTATAATGATCGTTAAAGTGAAATAATTTTGTGAATTAGAAAGTAAAAATAAACAACAATTAACCCGTTATATAATATGTTTTTAAATGTCACAGCCATGACAGGTAAATTTTAGAGATGCCAGAGTCACTCATTTTTGCCTAATTTATGGTTAAAATATTATCATTAACTCTATACCTACATTTATCTTATGATATTTTATATGAATTTAAATACAAAATAAAAGAATTAAAACCTTGTTCAGATGAATGATATTTTCAGGTGTTTCTGTAAAAAAGGTCGAATAACAAAGAAAGTAACAATTGTAGCAATTACTTCTGAGAAAATCGTCACTCCTGGCAAAAGCCGAACACATCCAAAGAAGCTTGTTTTAGATGAATTCTACTAATCGGTTATACGTAAAAAAAAAACGAATGAAATATTTACAAAAAAATGTTTTATTTTACTAAAACCTGGCAGGGAGATTTTTATTTTACTGCTATGATTATTTTTGTCATTATTATCATACTCAGTCTTTATAAATCCACTACTGACCATAGGCCCTATAATTATTTAAATTTTTTGTACTAGACTTGGTGGAAACTCATTACACTAGAAATAGGCAACATTGAGTTATGAGACCGCAGCGCCGCGTCTATCGGACTTCTAAAGTGGCGATGACTCTAAGTATCTATTATATTGTTTTTTTTTTTCTGACGCATCTTGATAGTGAATTTTACTCTAATACGAGGGGTATTCATGGCTCAGTGGTAAAAGCCGGATCGATTAAACAATGCTTGTCGAGGTCTGTGGATGGGATCTTTACATATTGAGACTCCTCTGTAGTTATTCGTGGATCTTTGACGGTCGTCACGGGTCATCAAAAGCCAAAGAGTCTAACAACCAGTCTTATCACGGGGTACCGTATTACCCAGTTATTTGTGGAGGTCAGATAAGCAGGCGTTCCATAAGACTGGAAGTCGATACCAAAAATATAGTTGGGTATGATGATGACCGTAACATTACGACGCCATTCGTTCTTTTATCATAGACGTTATTAATAATGTATATAAATAACTGGCCAGTTGGCCTAGTGGTTAGTAAACCTGACTCTTAAACAAAAAGGTCGTAGGTTCAGTATCAGTTGTCTGGTTGCCATAATACTGGCTCTGTCTAGATTTGGGACTGAGGGCCGTGTGTGAGTTGCCCCAACATGAAAAAATATAGATTGTATCACTATTTCTTTACTCCAAAATTTAGGAATTATTAATAAATTTGACTTAGATTTACTGATGTTTAAAGAGCAACTAAATGTTCTCCTCACACAATTAAAAAATATAATCTGAAGGCATTAACAATTTCGTCGTTTGGTACCACGAACGGCCGTATCCTATTCTATCAAACGCGCAAATCACAGTAAATTTAAACATGATTTTGGTTTTAGATACTAATTTAAATAAATCTTTTCAGAGCCCCAACATCTATTGCGTAATATATGGCTCAAGTTACCTTCACACTGCGCTGATTAAGAACTCGGCACCGAAATTAGAATTGATGAGAAGTGTGTTGGTGAATTATTTATATTCTTTTAAAGCACTCGATTCTTTGAGTTTCGCCTGTCAAAGTAACACAAGTAACTTGAGGACAATAAAATGATCAATGTATTTATTTGGTATTCAGGGGATGTGATATACGATTGGATATACGAAGGTGAAAGATGAGAATCAGGTGACGTGGGATCGGCATTCAAAACATTTATCACTCAGAAGGCTCAAGTCTCACAAAGGGCTCTGGATACGAAAAGTGGCCTGGACTGGGTGGGAGATGCCCAGGGCGACCTATGGCAAAACGGGCTGACGACGTGAGAAAGCTGGTGGGCAAATCATGGATAAGACAGGTAAGGGACAGAAGAGATTGACAGAAGAAAAGGGACGCCTGTGCTCAGCACTGCGCAGATGAGGATGATGATAATGATGATGATGGCGGGAATGGAATCCGTGCCCTGCCGCATCTAGTGTTATTACATCAGACCGTTAGATATATTATTATCATCATCAAGATTAGTCCATTGACTGCTGGACAACCACTGCTCTTAATGAACGCCAATACCAACTGTCTTCTCGGAGTATACCTATACGTTTAACTAACACTATATCTTTAAACGACTTCAAGGAAGCGTTTCTCAATTCAACCGTATACATGCTTTTATTCCTCTATAATGTTATCCGACCACTACACATAAATATTTCATATTTCTGAAATGTGGTAATATTTGCGTCGGTCAGCGCCAGACATCCTCTCCCCCGCTGTTTACCCTCGCATGGAGCTTCGTCGAGTTGGACTGAGTCTACATCCGCGTAAGCACTTCACGGGCCCTGATCCATCTCAGGTGTCCTAAATCAACAAATCCTTTAAACGACGAAACGAATGGCTGATGCCATTAAATATTTACCTCCGCTGATTCACCCATTAAACAATTTAAAAATTATTTTGTTATTGCGCTATCAAATGCAAGAAGATTTTTGAAATAAGAACTTCTTTAGCAGCGTTGCACTTGGTAGAATGCTATAATCGCGTATTTGTGAAATTTCATTTTTTTATCAAAGTGATCGCAATTTCACAATTCTAAGTTATAAGTTTTCACTTCTATCGGCGATTCGTAAGACTGTTTTTTTTTTAAAAATCGACTGGTTGTTCTGAAGAACAGCGCGTACAAACAAACATTAGCATTTTGATCAAACTGTTTTTTTTAAGTTTTTTTTTAACCCCTGACGAATAAGGCCGGTTTCATAAGTGTAGCTGGTAGTGGGTATGTCTGCAGCACTGAAATTTTCATACAGATAGATCAAATTAAATGCGTTCTTTATTTGAAAGTTCTTGACTATATTTCTAAGATATGTTTTATCAAAATTGTTTTAGCGTTTCCAAGATCGTTTGCTTTTAGTAATTGCGTTAATGGTTTCAAAATACAACCCGTTAGGTTATGTTCGTGGATATTGATATATTATATGTTATCATAGGTAATTGCGCCCAAAACAAATGAGCCTCTCAACACATATCATAAGATTAGTGAGCGTTCGGTGTAAGCCGTACAGCATGCAGGCTAATGCGACACGTCGTTTCCTCGAAACTCATAAATAAGGGGACCAGGGCGGGCTCACGAGATGTGATGTATTAAGTAATTATGGTTTCCTGACAAATGCTTTTGAGTGTCAAGTTTGGAACATTATCAGCATGCTAGTACTGCTTGAAGGTTGGACTGTTTCATGAACATCAAGACGGTCGAACCTTCACTACTCCGCTAATTACGTAAGTCACTGATTATTATATTAACAAAAAACGTTTAAATCTGATTTTCTACCATATTGCCTAATAAATAATTTACTAGGTACATACCTTATAGCTTAAACGTTAAAACCTTAAACTTAAACCATTTACCATTACATTTTTTGTTTAAATATTATGTATCGCACGCTTATGTTACCTTTCTCGTATTATTAATTATTATAATAATACTTTAATTAGCAACCCGGTGATAACACCATTGTGAGTTGCCAACGTCAACCTCAAAAAAAAGGCCGGCAACGCACCTGCTGATCCTCTTCTGTAGCGAGGTCGAACCTCGCAGGATCAGCAGTAGGAGTCTATAGATCACTTGCCAACAGGTGAATCGACTGTAAATTTCTAAAAATATTTGGTTCTAAGACTCAGACTAAGTAATAGTAGCTGACGCTAATCATTCAGCATTGCTCGTTTGCCAGTAAGCCAAATATTATGAAAAGGTGGGTTGCTATAGCCGTACACGCAGGCACATTACGGTGATATACGGCGTGGATATAACCGGGGCGCTCACGGTACACGTGGCAAGTGCCGATGCTTCAATATTTTAAAATTGTATCTTCCTTCAGGGACTCGTATGTTTAGCGTTCACTGAGGCGACGTGCTCTGAGCGTGCCGGTATTAGCTGCACACTTGTTTATTCATTGTTGTATATTCTCTAAGATCTTAGTAGGTCGTCCTACCTACCTTTCCGAAAATAATCACAAAGCAATAATCACAATTTACTTTAAAAATAAACAATCATACGCAGCTGAAGCCTGCAGCAAAAGTTAAAAAATAAAATATTTAAAGTAATTAGCTTTATGAAATAAAATATACAAGAGTTTTTTCCCTCTGATAGACATAGGTAATGTTATAAAGGCTTTGTAGCATGCTTACTCTCGTGTCTTGTATGCGCAAAAATGACATACAAACCTCTGACAATTACTACGATATCGAATATATTTTTATCACATGTGTGTGTGGTACACACAATGATATCTCATACATATTATTGATATGTATAGTAATGATGTAAAAATTAACGTTTGTGGATGTACGTTACGCGGGTGAAACTGCGGGCAACCGCTAGTAGTTATAAAAACCAACTCTCTCGACAGTATATCACGGGATGTCAGAGCGCACTCGGCCATCACAAAAAAGCTTTGTAGCGAAATGTCTTGAAAAATAATATCCCAGCAATAAGTCTGTCAAGTACAGGAGGGGTCCAGGCCTACCTACGGTCTAATAAACTACAGCCTACAAACTCGCGTTCCTAGCAATAACTCGCAATGACGCAAGTGTGTATTTAATCATACACTATACGGTCCAAATTATATCATTCTCAAATGTCAACCATTTTTCGTAGATGCTGAATTTATCAGGCCCTAGGACATCACGTAGATCACATGTACCGGCTGGTTTGGTAAAATCTACGTCACTGTGAGCGTCGATGGTCCAGTGGGTATAGACTCGGCCTCTTGTGCGAGAGGTTCCAAGTTCGATTCTGACTCCCTGTGATGCCTTGAAATGGTTTTTCTAAATCTCGAAGTGTATCCTAAGCACAAGACCATCGATCGATCGAAAACATCGTCAGGAAACCTGCATGCCAGATGAGGTTAAAAAGTCTGAAAGTATGTGAAGTTCACCAACCCGCATTGTGGAAGGACATCGGTGAACTAGGGCCAAATAATCTCCTCGCCTTATTTCGATGAGGAGGCCTGTGCCCAGCAGTGGGAATATATAGGTTGATACTTTTTACCGATGGGGGTATTACCACAAGGTACCCACCATCCTACCTATGTTGTCCATGAAACAGATTTGTTGGTGTTTCGGAGAAAAGGTCAGGGAATACAGTGGCCGAGACTTACCTTACGTGTCAGAACTGGCAACTAATGAATGAGATGGGTCTGGGATACCCGGGGTTAACCTGTTCAATGTTCATGGGTAAACTTGACCGCTTATTAACGGTGGTCCGTCCGTCAATTTACCAATAAAATTACACAAAAATTAAAAACACTTATGAGATTCATCATCAAGAACCCTAACCGTATTTTAAGTGCTTCAACATTTTTTTTATAGCATAGGAGGGCAAAAGAACAGTCGAAGTCTTCTGGCGACTATTGACGCCCATAAACATCCCCATAACCAGAGGTTATGCAGATGCGTTGCCCTACCCCCCCAATGGACAGCATAACTGCCACTTTACGCCTGTATTATGTGAGCGAGAGCTACCCCGGTCGTGCCGGTCCAATTCGGCTGCGAAACAGCATGGCACTTTCATGGCACTACCTCTTTCTAATTGTCATCATACACAAGAGTGGTCAATTTTAAAAGCATATAATATTATTATCCTTATCACCTGATTACAGAATACAGTGCTAATGGAGCGAAGTTCGCTGCACGCTTAGGCTTGCGATTTCTGTACAAACTAGTTACTCAACCAATATCTGAACTTCTCTGGCTATAATGTATGCATGAATAATCCTTATATTATAGTGTGTGTGGGCATGTACCGGTGGATTAGAACGACATTATTATCCTTACTACGACACTACTCAACCGATTTGACTACTCAACCTTGACACTACTCAACCGATCATCATGAATTTGTACACATAGAATATGTGAAGGAGGTTACCAGAAGTAACAGAGGGAACATTAAAAAAAGAATTACGTGAAACAGCTAGACATAAGGAAGCGGCACGGCTGCAATCGGTGCCGATCCGGGCGGGACCGACTGCCTCCGACTCCACCATCCTACATGACACTGCCGTACGGATCTTTCGGAATTAAGGCAGACAACTCGTCTTGCCTGTTGAGTTCAATCATTAACCAAAGCAGCAGCTTACTTATTAAGCACACCTAATAAAACAAGTACATTGTATATCACTATTATTCACTATGATGGTCTACGATCATTGCTTTTCCAGGTGAATCTAACTAATATTATAATTGCGAAAATATGTAACAATGTATGCATTTAAGGATGTATGTTTCTTACTCTTTCAAGCAAAAACTGCTGAATGGATTTTGATGAAACTTTATAATAATATAGCTTACCTATAGTATAACACAAAAGCTATAATATGATGATGATTACGATGGTCATGATGATGATGATGATAGTGATGATAGTTCAGTTTGATTAAACGCTATGACGTTCAATTTAAACGGTGCATCTAAATTGGGCATATTTTAATTGGCGTGTTTTTGAATAAACGGCTGATCGCACTGCAATTGAAAGCCGGGCTATAAATGAAATTTTACTGTCCAGATATTCGCTTTATTGGATCATACGGAATAGGCTTGTATTATGAGACAGTGGGACAATGAGACAATGAGACGACGACATCACGACGACCCACATAATATGCGAGCTGATCAGATTGATACGTCAATAACAACACAATAAGACAGCTTAGATAATAGAGAGTCCATAGTTTTGGTTGTAACGTGTCCCTCTGACGTTAATTTAATCTGTATTAGAATTATAATGTTAGAATGATTGTGGTAAATAAATAAATAATATTCTGGGACACGATACTAAACTAGGCAAAGCCTGTGTTATGGCAAACAGTCGACTGATATTATGTACTTATTTCTAAATAAATACATAATATTATAAATAAATTACGCCCCGACGCAGAACAAACGATCATGTCCATCACACAAACATTCGTCTTGGGTGGGAGTCGAACCCTCGACCTTCCAGTTTAGATATCAGGCTCTACCAACATCTGTGCTTCGTTAGTTGAACAAGATGAATCTACGTAAGGTTTAGTCAGTTAGTAATCAGCGTCAGCCCTCAACATAAAGCCCTGCTGATATGTAACATTCCTTGAGTATGTAAAAAAGATATTAAATTATATATTAATTAGCAATATCCCGTGAAACATGCAGTCTTTACAGTAAATGTGTGAGTGCACGCATATGCATGCATAAAGCACCGCCCTCCTTTCCCACACTGCATATGCGTTCACTCGCATGCACCACCACTACACACACACTACCATAAAAGACCACCACCATAAAATCTACGCACGTTTCACCCCGACACCGAAGCATCCTCAGGATGTAGACTCTAGTACTCTACGATTAGTAAGTGTGATTAAAATGGATTTCCGCAAAGTAACGCCTGATTCTATTTAAACTATCTTGAGTATGTAAGTCTATGTGGAAGACAAATGAAATTCTATTTTGGGAATGGTTCCTTCTCGAAACTGGCAAATCTAGCTCAAAATCAATATGTTTGTAATGGGTTCAATTTTGTTTTAGTTACATTATTTTTGATGCTTCTGTTTAAATTAAATAGTAAGCGGAATGTTATAGAAAATAATTGCGATACCTTAAATTGTACTTGAGAATTAATTTAAACAAATATGAGGCTTTACCCCGGGTCCTCGATCCGAATGAACCTTTAGCGAAGTTATTTAATATTCAATTTTAAGTTGAGATTATGAACGATCAATTTACGCTCGAGTGTTATAGGCGGGCCCATTATAAAAACTGACTAGAGCGAGTCTACCGGTGCTCCGAGGGCTCCGTACAAGTTTGTATGTTAATAATGAGATACCGTCACTACTGATATGATATCAAATACAATTTTAAGTATCTTTTTTACACACGATATCAATATGACACTCAAAAGATTAGTCATGAAAATCTGATGTTTTAATGTTTCTAAAACACATACAATCTCGGTTCGAATACTAGTATGTAAATAAATATATAAATAAATGTACAAATTTTACTATAAGCTTTTAAGGTTTCAGAAACTCCGTAGCTCTTAAGGTGACGTAATTACACTAATCTCATCTAATTAAGACTTACACTTAACTTCACGAATAGAGAAAGTGAGAAAATATCTCGAGATGTACAACCCTAGCCAAGTGAGCAATAAGAAGGTAATTATAAAAAGAAAACGACCTTTCACGTTAGACTGTTCCAATATCTCAACACTAGTCTCTGTATTGTGAAATGTTCCAGCGGTTTTACTCTTATACCGTATTTCCCTGGGGGATGTTATACGCTTGCTCGGTTCGCCGTAACAATGACGTCTAGCATACTGCCAGGGCAGTGGAACATGAGGGTCACGGAGGCGCAGGTAACATTTAATCAAAACAAATCTTAAGCGTCACTAGAGAAATATAGAAATAGATTTTTTGGTCAAAAACTTACAAAAAATAATAGTTAAAAATAATAAATATTACACTAATTCAACCATCACGTTAGCCATCCCGTTCGAAGTTCGTCAGGTAGGAACTTGTGCTATGGTTACTTACAGGGAACGGAAAATGAATATGAGAAATCTATCCATCCATGACCCGGTGCAGGCATCTGTATTCATAAAATTATGAACACCTTGCGGGATTCGAACTCGGGACCGCTGCGTAAAGTGTTCACTAGCGAAAGGGCTTAGACTAAGTAACGTTAAAAAAACGCGAAGTTCGAAAAGAATAAAGTGTATGAGATTGATATAAGTCACGTTAAATTACGTGGTCAGTCGTTATCGTAACAAAATCACAAACTGTCTGTTGGTTATCGATCGTTATTGTCAATATATTATTGGCTAAGAAATTTGTCATTGGTAATTCGGAGACGATGACGAATTTCGGTATCTTTCCGCTACGATACGATTTTTCTTTGTCTAAGCCCTCTGATCAGCCGGCCGTCTATAATATTTCATTTTGTATGTTTATAATGTCGAAATGAGAGCTCTTTCACTCAAAACATTTTGTTCCTTGATCCCCGAATGGGCAGGACCAATTTTGACGAAATTCACAATAGCCAATAGATGAAGTTTTAACCAGTATTTTAAGCTACATAAAAATGTGTTTGTCATCATTTCCAAAGTAATTTTTCAAATATTTTTGTTACAAAATTTAATGCACGGATGACTCCGGGGCGAACACGTGATCACAAAGAGATTTCGAAGAAATAATTTCATAATAACTTTACACAAACGTTCTTTATGTATTTATAGAAATATTTCAGTCAAGATCTGGGAGCGTCCTGTATGAGCGCCATTTTGAGAAGTGCAAACGCTCGCCCATTTAGTTTGCGCTAGTTGCTTGTAATCACATGGTTGTCGGAATTCGTAAGATATTCCGTTTCGTTTTGAGAGAATATATGAAACGTTACATCTCTCAAAACAATAAAGCGGTCATATAGAATCATTCCATTGTTCTCTCCCATATGAAAAAATGACAAGACTTTCTGAACTCAATAATAAACTGTTAAACTTCTACATGTTGCTTATGTGTATTTATTGTAATTTAAAATGCAAAGCCAAACGGTGTGATTATTGGCAACGAGACTCACGTCCGGTTTTCGAAAGGCTGATCAACGCAAAAATTAACTAATCAACTGTCAAGTCTTTTGATAAGTGTCCAATAAGTTGCTAGAAGCATGTTTATATATTATAACTTATATTAATTAATTATAAAACCTTTATTAAATAACTTATATAATGAAAAGCTGTCATATTTGACTCTAGAATCGTATGTTAGCCGCCATAAACATCCATGTTAGTTGACATACACTTTGACCAACGTTTCAGAAACCGGGCGTTAGTATCTCATGTGTCAGGATAGACGGCGTAAAAATCATTTGCCTGGGCTGGTTTCAGGTAAACTAGTTGATGTTCACGGGCGCCCTCCATTTAGCACTTATCATCAGGACTCAACGTCTACCAGTTTGTCATTCCAACTGACTAAAGAAATCTATTAATCTTATTTACTTATCTCAGCTCCTCTACTCTTCTGAAGTACATGTTGTAATAAATGTATCTATTACTATTATAACAGGTGTTAAAGACAATATCTTACCTTAATATAATATAATATGAACACTCGCAGGTCCAGTCAAACACCGAACACTTTATAAATAATAAATTGTAATTAATAGATACTAACACTAGCTAATAAGAAACATAATTATTGTATATTGTGTTCTTATGTTTACGCGAATTTCACTCATTATAATTAAACAAATTTACAAATTTTATCGCGGTTTATTAAGTTTTTTTTTTACAAGCCCGACGTTTCGGATACTGTATAGCAACCATGGTCACGGGAGGACTGAGGTGTCAGACGTCCTACTGTTACAAAGTTATTCGAAACTACCCTATATTACAACAATATTTTATTTACACTTTAACTTAATAAAACGCGATAAAATCCGTAAATTTGTTTCATTATAATAATAATTGTACTTGACCTCGTGTCTGAAATAAATAATTTGAGTTTGAATTTATTCTTCTAAAGACGATTCTTTAGTGCGTAACTACTCAGCTCACTGATCTTTCATTCAATTCATAAAAATAGTCAAATAAAATAAAATGATATTAGTTTTAGACGTCCATTTTCAATTGTATCCCAAATAAATATGGGTGATGTTATTTGTGACTGAATGCTTCATATTATAATATATTTTATTCAACAACTTACAAAAGCAATACATTAAATCAATAATATTCTGAATATCGGACGAGACAATATTCCTCATAATAAAACTTTCTTAATAAATATATAGGACATAAATAAAGATATTGGGATACAGAATCGTCAAATAAGCACGAATACAGAGTGCTCTAAAGTGACACTTAGAATACACATTACAGGTATTGCTTTCAAATCCAAGTTTTTATGTTACATTCTAAAGTATAAAACGATATAAATACGACTTTATTATGTCCCTAAAAATAACAATTCAATAATGTTGCATGTTGCATGTGAAATGACTTTTAAACTTCGTTTAAACTAACATTTTAACTTCAAACTTATTTTAAAATAAATAAACCATATAATAATCTGACTCTTGATATTGCATTACCTTAATTCTCTCGCAGTTTACTTCCCGATGGTTTTATTCCAACCGCGTGCTAATTGCACACTTGTTTCTTATTTTTATTAAAAGTTATCTTTGCCATATTAAAGCCGTTGCCTTTAAATATATTTTATCAGATATTTGAATTGCATATATTACTCCGATTTTATTTAACGGCTTATATGAGATCCTGTCTTTACTTTATAATTTATCCTGTTTTTTTTATATTTTCACATGGGCATGCATACGCATAGGTTTTTAAGCTTGAGAAAATTTGTTTTCAAAATTCAGGCTCTAAACCAGCGTCAAATTATTGACGATCGAAAAAATTTAAGAAATGATAATAAATTAACGATACATATTATATTATACAATAAAACAATATTTCTAGAGACGATAACAAGATTTGTAAATACAATGCAATTTGAAACATCCTGTGTAACACAAAGGCATATTCTGCCGGCGGCGGCATATTTATCTTCAGATTGCCCCTTCAGGCGTCCATAAGTCACATTGACGGAGGAATAAATTCTACCGAACCAGGAATATTGGTATGTAACTTTCTCCTTATAATTCCGGACCATACCTTAACCTTTTCTGGTTGTGTTAATCTGTGATGTTCCTGTTATGGACTGATTTAAGGTGCTTAAGGATACATCTTGATAAAACTAAATGGGACTGACATATTGATAGTTTACTGCCTTGCAAATTTTCAATGTATATCTAAATTGTATGGATTAAGAAATATCACAGGTAGCGTACACATGCATAATAAATATAAATAGAATAAAAACAACAAAAGAGATCATATAGACAAACATGGAAGAACAATCGCATCTTATGACGTAGTCTTGAAGTCAGCTCATCAACGCTCGTTTAACATGACACGGGTACAAACGGTCACTCCGGTACAAATGTATTAACCGCCGGAAGGAGACTCCCCACTTATTTCTTGCACCAAAACGCCTTTACTGTGATTTGAACCCCATGACCCCAATACTCGAACTATACCATTAAGACCTTTAGGTTAATTTTTCAATAATAACCTTGCTTAACTTTGTATAATTATACTATACTGTGTAGATTACACTACGTTAGTATTCATAAAGACCTCGAAGGTACACTACATTCAAACTATCTTGGAGCAAACGTAATGGTGAAATTGCTCCAATCCCAGCGTTTCCTGGCGAAATAAGCAGAGATGGCGGGGGGTGATCCGTGTAATGCTTTTGTCTGTTCCCTGCTCATCCCAGCGGCGGTATTAAATTTTAACAGTAGAGCGCATCTAAATAGCCCCTCGGAAGGATCGAAAGGAAGCAACATTTTTTTATTTGCAAAGAGGACCTTTTTGTGAAGAATCTTTTCGCTTACATAATTAAAATGTTGGCGACCTCCTGGCTTACGTTTCAATGGTTTATTCGAACTTATAGCGCGGTCTGTAATATGATTGTTTGAGACTTTGGCTAGTGCTACTTTAAAGTTACAGTAACTACTATATTACTAATATATAATTAGTAATTGTAATTATTAGTCATAATATCGCTTAAGTGTTTCACAACTAAATTCAATAGGCTTAGAGCAGTAGCATACAGCTGGCTAGAATACTTATTATACTACTAGTATATAACTGTCTTTGCTATTCCGTGCTAGTAAATTTGGAATACCATTAACTGTGCCATCGGAGGCTAAGTTTACTTGGAAAGTTGTGAGCTCGTTTACTTCAAGGATTCACTTTTAGACTTGAGCTGAACTAATTATCAAGGTAATTAATATTGAGACGCATTAGTAAGTTCTAGAATGTTTATGTATTCGTTGTCGTTCGCCAAAAAATATATGTATAGAAAAATAAAAAATAAGCTTTTTATCTGATGATTCATCCGAATTTTAGAAAATATTTTATCATGTTGGTTGAATATGCAAATTGGCAACCTCCCGATGGTGAGAGGTCGACGTCACCCATAAACCTAATTCACTTTCCTTGAAACTAGCCCGGACTACTCATTAATGTGTTGCCAACCCTGAGGCATGAGATACTCTTCTCTCCGAAACACGGCGAGGATGTTTCATGGCAGAGCACAAATGCAAAGCACAAAGCACAAGTGTAGGTTGAATAAGATTGGCTTATTTGGATTTATTGGCTTTATGTATTTTTTTATTTGATTTTATTTTGTTTGGAACACAAACATGATTTAAAGCCGTTTGAAAAAAAAAACACCATTTATAAGATTTCACTTACGGTTGCTAAATAATACCTAAAGCTTGAACAGGTATGTCTATTTAAAATGATATTTTTTTTAGATCCACTAAGTAGGATCCGTTTGGATAACCCTCGGTCTAGTGGGTGCGGGATCCCGTGGCCAAGTTCGCTGTAAAGTATCTGAAATGCCGGGATGGTAAAATATGTAAAAGTTGTTTCAATATGAGTAAAATTATAGACATTGGAAAACAATTATGAATGTTATACTTTGAATATGATTTGTATCACAAAAAAGGTCTATCAATATAATATTACTTATAATGTACACATAAAAATACACATACTTTAACGCACGTACAGACAAATACACGGCTTCAAATGAAAAATCTTGTAAAAGCAAATTATTATGATCCCCTTGAGGTCGGTTCATGAGATGTGAGGGGTATTAGGGCGGCACTGCATGCGATCTGTCTCCAGTAAGACGTTCTGAAATAGTCACAGAGAAGGTACCTATGGTGGTTTACACACTACAACCGTTTTTCAACCTATAATTTTCCCTTATATCATAGAATCACTGACGCAGTACATCGGAGCGGTTACGCAATGTACTTTCAGTTCGTCAACAATCATTTCCGAAAGGGTGATTTACGAATAGTTAGAACAAACGTATGATGAATTTGAAGTGAAACTTCTTTAAGCACGTTAGATGGAAGTAGTGCTAGAACAGAGTAACAATAATCTTTCATCTGACGCAGTCGGGTCCGCTCGGCTCTTTTCGGTCTCACGTATTTTATGGTGACTACCGACGCTCATAGAAATCCGCACAACCTAAGGTTTGCCCTCCTTTTCCCTATTCTCCTTTTTCCTATCCCCCGTCCCATATTGGCCACCGGAAATTCACAAGCCGCACGAAACGCGACAACATTGCTGTCACGTTACGGTATTATGTGAGCGAGAGGTACCACCCCGGTCCTGCATCCCAATTCAGCTGCAAAGCTGCATGGGACTTACAACAACCTTTTACTGAAAACACTGTTTGTCGTTCCACGTGACACACGACTGATAACAACTGATCGCGATTGTTTTGGGAACGCCAGTTTTTATTTGATCATATGATTCATTGTAATTTACTCTAAACTCTATCACTTAAGGATTAGTATTATTATCAAAAAAATCAAGTCCAAAGTTATGAGGTAGCACTTATGAAAAAAAAACATACAGTCGAATTGAAAACCTCCTCCTTTTTTTGAAGTCGGTTAAAAAGTATCCCGTGACGTCATATTATGTGCGACAGTCTTATTTATAACCATACTACTTATTTTCAGTGACTTTGGTCGGAGTCGAATCGGATACAGTGCGTAGCCGCCCTTACCCCAAAGTATTGTCGAAGGGCGAGCGAGGACCTTGGCCCTCCGACCGCGGGACGTGCTCGGAGCGCCGCGCCTCGGATATCGGTGCACTAGCTCAGGCCTGCGGCTTCAATACAAAGTATGAAAGTTCATACATACTGTACAAACACCCGTTGCAATTACAGCAGCTGGTGACCCTAAAACGGTTAAACCAATTTTAAACAAACATATATAAGCGACGATGGTCCAGTGAGTATGGGCCCGGAATAGGTTTTACTAGATTTCTATGTATTAGAGTGCATTGTCAGCGTAGTAGATTGTAACATTGTAATACATATGTAGGAGGACAGACGACCCTCCTGCGCGAGCAGTCGTCTGCCCACCATCACCTAATAAGGCTGCCTAAATAAACTATGAAGCCGTAACGAGTATTTTATTGAAGAACCAGCCAGTGCATCTATAAACACATCACGAGGAAACCTGCCTGACTGATGAGATTAAAACCTGCATTGGACTAACGTACCGGTGAACCATGGCCCAATACCATCCTCGCCTGTTTTCGAGGAGGAGTCCCGTGTCCCAGTAGTGGAACATATATGGGCTGTTACATTACTTTTATAGCTCTTAGTACTTTCATAATTTATAAAAAGATTGCACCTTCGTCTAATTAAAGGATTTATTTATTAATGATAATAAAGATATTATTATTTTCATTGATGAAGGTTTCAGTGATTAAGCCAATCGCTCTAGCCAGTGAAGAGTGACAAACAATCTTACAAAATAATCAATAGAAACGGCTCAACCGATTTTAATGAAATTTAATTGTTAAAAAAGGTTATATCTCATTTTTACTAATAAGTGTTAAGGGTAAGGGGAGGCTGGTGTCACCCCATTTTTTTCATTTCCGACAAAGCATTTTATGTTTGTTGCTATGTGGCTTTAAAAATATCAACCCCTATTTTTTATATTAATTCTTTTGGTAGAAAGTCGTCGCTCGGGACAGCTAGTTTAATAGAAGAGTGTTATATTCGAATAAGACTTTACAGTGTCGTAATTTAATGATTTTAGATATCGGTTATCAATATAATTTATTTGCCTACAATCCATCTATTATTTTTAAATAACATATTTCCCGTGGGTTTACCCGCTCTATTAGACAAAGCTGTCGCTAACATACGTAACTTTTAACCTTCATCAAACCTGAAAATTCAAAAGCAAAGAGAACTCCATTAATGTTACTGGTAGTTTAGACTGTTAGAACAAAACAAAAAAAAACTAGTTTTATCATATTAATATAGATTGAATATAACGAACACGCTGTATTTTAAAAATGTATAAACAAAAACATCGCTTTGCATGAAATATGAAACAAAAAGAGTTAGTAAAGCGATAACAGTGATGAATTTCGATATTAAAATATGTTGAAAACACTGCACCAAAAGTGAACTATATCTGAAGCTAAATAAAACTGCATAGGATACTTATTTATACAATCAAATAGCTTTTCTGTGTTGCGAATAAAAGCTTAGACTTACCTTTGTGAAGGTATGTAGAACGATAGAAAAAGACATTGATCGACTGACTAGATGGTGGACCAGATAGTTTTCTAGATTTTCTAGACTTTCATTGCGATATTTCCGTTCGGCCTTTACGAGAAAATTGAAATTGTTCGTAGATTGCAAGCTTACATTGGATGCTGATATTAAATTATTATAATTTAAGAGTTCGTTAACCATTTTCCATTTAAAAATTAGCATTTATAAACAAGCATCGTCTGGAGTTTTTTCATTCGTGCTCGGTTTTAGCGTTTTATTTCACGAGAGCTGGGAATTGTGTGGAATGTCAAGTTAGTTTTTTTTTGTCCTCTCGCCGTCCGGGATTTGGAGTGGCCAGGAATGTAAAACAAGGATTTTAGGATTTAGTTTCGTTTCGCTCTATTTTTTAGATAATTGTAAATTTGTACTTGGTTTTTCTATTACTCTAACGATAATTAAACTGTAATTGTGGGAACAATAAAAATTGTGTGTTTTATTATTCTATTAGCTGCCTTTAACGTTTGTTGTAGCTTTTTATATATCTATCATCATCACAAACTCATTCATTAGTTTGTGCTCACGTTACTGTTAAAATGTAAATAAAACTCTTTAAATTAATTTTTAGCTTAGAACGTAAACTTTGTATAGCAAACAAAATGTCCAATATAATTCAAGGACACTTTTATATGACAGCTGTTCCCAGTGGTTTCATCCGCTCCTAAACCGATAGCCTGAGAGTCCGTAGGAGATATACCTTCAGTCATGAGAACTTTGACCGATCTCAAAAAGGTTCTCAATGCAATTACTTGGTTCTTCTTTAGTTTGAAGCGGTATAGTTACCATTTGGTTCCATAAAAAGTTAAAATAGTTTTCATGCTATGAATATTATTGGAGTTTTCGTTTAGGTTATAATATATTATTAGAAATCTGTGTCTCGGTAAATGGCTCTCAGGCTTCCTGTCATGCAAACGAAGTAAGTATTCGGAGTAAAAACTGTGAAATATTATAACCAATACGATTGCATAAAATCTCTTGAATAAATCCAAAACAGACTTCAAAAATGAGTTTTTTGAAGTTTGTTTTGGAAACAAAAAATTATTTTAGATAAAATTGACTTGGTCATTAAACTTCCCCGTACTGAGTCCTCACGAGATATAATATAATATAATTCAGAAATCATTTAATGCCGCGCCATCTAAGTTCTTAAAACTTAAAGCCACAAATAAAATATTTATACTGGATACATTTAGTATAAAAAAACAATAATGAAGATTTACTTTAACAAGCCTCATATTATGTAACCTTTAATATTAATAATAAAATATCTATTTTTATTTGTAAATACTTCCTATTGATAGGTTTAAAGTGGGTGACCACTGGCCGCTAACGTAATTTTATCAAGAGTCAAGACAAAGCTATCCGACTTAATGTCACGCGCGGCGAGTGTGGAAAGGAGAGCAGTGGAAATCCTTTTCGGACCATACCAGGGCCTTGGGTAGGCGCGCTGGCGTGTGTAGGGGCTCGCATTGGGTGAGAGATGTATATATTATACACAAGCTATCTAGCTTGTGTATAATATATGCATAATATGACATAGGTATATAATATTCATTTATAGAATCAATAGTTAAAAATTTGTCTCATCTCGTTATCAAATGGATGAAGGTCTCCTCTACTACGAGAAACTTTATTCCAAAACAAAAAGTCCGGCTGATCCGGAAATTGGCTCGTTCGAATCTTTATTAATTTTGTATTATAATGGTCAAGACTTAGTAATTGAAAAATTTAATTTAATGAGTTTGAACGCGATAATATTATATTGTTTTAAATTAACGGAGTCACTATTCATATGAATATATGACATAATGACTTGACATACTATGATGACGATTGAAGCACTGCCGAAATACCGCGACCTCAGTAAAATCGTAAACGCGATAAGCACGCTAACAATGTGTTATCGTTCACAGTTGGTATTTTTTATCTTTTTGTAGAGAGGAAAACAGGCAAAAACCTTCTGCTTAAGTTAGGCAGTTTATCGCAAACCAGCGCGAACAAGTCATCCGTGCGCCTGTCCTGACACATGAGATTTTAAGTTTCGTCTCAGAAATGACATTGCCCATTCTGTCCTTCTCTCCAAAACGCAACAAAACTTCTTCAGCGTTATGAGTAGCACTCATCGTGACCATGGTAGTAATGGAAATGATCACTAATGGAAATGATCACCAATCAGAGTCCAAGACGACCCCCCGCCGCCCCCGCTCTATCCAACCAGGACCGCCACTGCACGGCGTCTTGTCTAGTCGCGCTAACGATCGTTTACTTTGGCTACACCTAAATTTGCATTACAATTGATTTCATCAAAGCTTATTGAAGTAGCGTTAGTTGTTAATTACATCTACAAACTCAGTTCAACGGCTCTCGCTGGATGTAAATTTTGAAGATAACCAGTATTCGATTTTGAGCCCTGACCTACGACGTTAAGGCTCTAAACAGCTTTTGGACCCATTAAATATTATTAGTAATGCAATATTAGTAGCACCGTATCCTGGCGCTAGTGGAATCAAAAGCCATACGTTCAGTATTAATGTACACAAAGATCTGCATAGTCTAGGACATAATCGTGAATCTAGACACAAATTGGTAAAAGATCTCTGCTCAGTTAATTTTATCATCTACTTAATACGATTGACTTAACAATACTTTAATGTTATCGGAGCTTAATTGGTAATCATCTGCTAAGACGTCATACGAAATTGTAAACGAGCTTAGCAGGCACAGTTTAAGTTATTAATCAGACAGTTACGGCCAACTAACTGTATGGTCAATAATATAAAGATTACACTTAAGAACTTATTTTCATTCACATATTTACATTATTGTCTCTTATAAAACACAGTTAAAAAAAACAGGACGATGGTGTGTTCTTGTTTGTGTTTATGCGACGTTGTCTCTTATCTCGCTCGATCGCCTAGTGTCTATATATACTAATGTGAGGGATGGTTTTACAGCATTCGCGTCTGCATGAGTCTTAGTATCTCGACAACATGTCTGCCACTGTTACTAATTCACTTCTCTTCACGCAAACCATTCTCCTGTTGCCTGCTCTGCGCGATAATGATTTGCATGGACATGTTTATGAACTTGTTTATTTTACAGGCGATGCTGGCCACCTACCGTTAAGTGGTATGTTTGCCTGATTTCAAATACAACATCAAAAGTGTAAGTCTTTTATTTTGAAAGTAAGTCCCGGGGCCCTTACTAGTATGATACCAATACTAACCGCAGTGCGAGCCGCGGCGTGAGTAATAGTCTCGATATATCACAGACCTTTAGCTGCTTTAGATAAATAATATTTTCCACATAAATAAACGCGATCAATCAAAGACGAACTTCAAATGGGCATAAATGTTTTCCCTCCCAACACCAGTTATCATTGAAATCCTTTTTTCCACCGACTTTGACTTATTATCGCAGATAAATATAATATATACGTTTCACAAAAATAGGAGTATATTTTTATTTAACATCTATATTTGTTTTAGAGACACTTAAATAAAATAGAAAAAACAGAGAAACGATGTAAATTATCAAGGCAAGACGTACCTGATAGTAAATAATCCGCTCCCGCAATACACCAATCATTAATCTCCGTGTCCTGTCCCCCTTGAACCGCAAAGGATGGACCCTTGAAGGGGGCAGCACAGTCGCATCCCTCTGAATATAAATAATTTAATTATAACCACAGGTTTATAAATAAAGACAGATGGAGCGTGCCGAACACCCGACTGACGCTTCAAAGCGAATACAAATTCGAAAACGAACATAATCTAATAGACGTTTAGAGTAGTAGTACGAAGCTAATATGTCCAGCACTTGAGAGCGCTTTTCGCTTTGGTGGCGCCATTCGCTTGTTCGGCATGCTCCATCTGTCTTTATTTATAAATCTGTGATTATAAATATTATAATTACGGACAAAGCCAGGGGCAGCAGCTGTATTAGGAGTGTATGCTTCATATATTATAAATGTACGTGGAGATCCATAGCTTGTAGTAAATAAGGTTATTTTCCATGACGACGTAATATTTTTTCGTTAATACAGACCGAGAACTAGTGCTCCCCATTATCTTGGAAACATAATATACCCTCAGGATAACATTTGCCTCATTTACACGACTCCTGTTCTATGGACAAAAATATAGGCGGCCACTGTACTCATAATACGAGTACGTACCGATGGATTTAGTTCAATCATATTACGTTATCGAACTTCAATTGAATTCGTAAGCTTTCGCTGAACCCCTTGTATCATATTACAATTACTGTTACGGGAATAAAACATGCGCATAGACGAGGTCACGGTATCAGGCCCGGCCCTGATAGAATATTGAATATGGTATACAATAATACAATATAGGAGGTGATGCTAACGCCGAGGATCACACCAGATTACTCCGCCCGGGGTAAGAAAGAGCCCTCATGGTTCGTGCGGGGATTAACCAGGCTATTTAGTTATTTGATGATCAAAATCGAATTACATATTAATCGGCGGTTCGTGTATAGACAAGCTCAGATCACATTTTGGTAGCTAGCTAGGGTAGATTTTAATAACTTTGTGATGTGACTCGCTTAATCAATTACAAGTATCATGGAACACTCATTTTAGATCAAGATGAATCTCATTAGTGTTAGTGTTATGTAACAGTGAACTTATTTAGGACTTGTTGTTGTATTCGCAATTTTTTTTTTTTTTTAAATATACATTTTATCATTATAATGAACCAACTTTTATGATTTTGTCACGGCTTATCAGCCTATGTACAAAGAGTACTATACTTTTAAGTAACTAAATTATAATAAATGGAATTCGCGTAAATATTAGAAAACAATGTACATATCTTAAATAATGGGCTACATTTAAGCATGTTTATTTAGTACTCTAAACTCTATTAGTTCAAATTTAACGAAACAACTATTACGGATTTTATCATTTTTATCGCGGTTTATTAAGTTTTTTATTATATGCCACTGGAGTCACTGGAGGACTCTCATTGCTGTAAAGAATCCGAAACGTCGGGCATGTAAAAAAACTTAATAAACCGCGATAAAATTCATAAAGGTGTTTCATTATAATGAGTGAAATTCGCGTAAACATAAGAAAACTATCTATTAGTGCAAATCAAGATCCTCGTAAGTCGGACAACTCCGATGACCGATGAGAGATAAGACGTGACCTTGAGGTGTCTAATAATTCGGATTAAAAGGCATGAGCATTCATCTCTAAATGAGTAAAGCCCCGACTAACTCGATGATGAATAACCACAGCGAGACCATACACCTCGGAGTTGAGCAACTCTTAACCTTGGACCACTCTAAAGACCATTCATTCATTCATTCTCATTCACCAGCCTTCTTAGTGTCCCATTAACTTGTTCCACGTGGATGCTGCATGTTCTTTATTACAATCATATCACCGTTGTTTCTTTCATGTAGCTTTTACGTAAATAGTCTTTTGTAATTTTCCATTCCAAATGAAATGAGAAAGTAACGTTTTTGATAAAATTAAAGATGAAATTACGAGCGGTCACGAACACTTTAACAAAATGAACTTTCACAATTATGAATTTTATTAAGAGTGTATTTTATGAGCGAAAAAACGACAAAGGGAAATTAGGAGCAAATAAAAAAATCCTTACCTCCCGAGCTGGCCGGGAAGTTTCAGGAAGAATAAGAGAATTCCGATCGTGCCTCGCAAAATGCCAGCAATAGTTTACCCCGTGTTTGAATTACACCAAACTTTCTCTTTGTCAAAAGAAATTTTTCAACTTAGCAAAATTGAAGTTGCCTGCGCTTGTCAGACTTGTTGTCCCATGCTAATGTCTCGTGTTATACTTGTCATGACACTGTCTCGTGTAATGTGTCACTTGTTATCCTTTAAACGTATGCTATTTACGACCGTATTGCCAATTATTTTGACGCTTAAACTTAACTAACTGTTATATATAACTTCATTCGTGGTTATTATAGCTTTCGATATAATATTTTGGAAAACATTAAACGAATTCAGATACTTATCTGATTACCCAGGTTAACAAAGTAAGTCAAGCCTTAGATCTTAGAAAGCAGCAATAAAAGGAGTCGTGTGTATTTTAAGATTATTAATGTGTTTTAATTATAGAAAGAGGTGAATGGCAAGAAAGTGCCACGCTGTTTTGCAGATGGATTGGGCCGGTACAATCAGGGTACCTCTCGGTCATATGATACCAGCGCTAAATGGCAGCTATGCTGTCACTTTTCGTACGGTTTGTGAGTTTCCGACGGCCCATTGGGGGATAGGGAAAAGGAGGGCAACGCACCCGTATATTCTCTGGTTATATGGATTTGTAGACAATGATCGCCAAAAAGCTTTTGTCCGTTTGCTCGCCTATCCTGTTTATATAGGTAATATGTGTAATACAAAAGTTTGTATGTATGATCAGACATACAAACTTTCGTATTTCGATTGTACCCACCACCCCTTTTCCTATCCGCCCTGGGACACGAAATCGAATCACAATGATGATCAGCTTTCATCATTGTAGCTGCCAATATCAAGCAATACCTTAAGTGGCTTAGTATCCTTGAACAAACATAAGACGACAAACTTGCCTATTCATTCTTTTGATGTTTAAAGTCTGGATGATAAATAAAAATATCTTTCGAAATGTCTCCCTGCGTACATTATTCACTAGTAAGATTTTTTGAGACATCAAAGAATACCTCGAGCTTAATTTAAACTTTACTAAAACTATTCTCTCACAGTATATCCATTTAATGCCTCACCAGTTGCGGCTTGCGGCTTCTCCTACACCACTATAGCTACACATTACTTAATCATTATTCTTATAGTATTTGACTTAATACATTTCTTATAACGAAGCGCTAACAAAAGATTAGTGAATGGAGTATTAACATCAATTTATAAAACGGAACTATCATATAATACTATACACATCATAAAACTACACGCCAAGAATAGTACAATATTCTGGGATAGAATTTAAAACGAATGTTGAATATTCATCAAAAACAGACAAACTGAAACGTAATAGGCAGTGCAGATTTAGCGCCGGCGAATAATACATTTTTAGGGTTCCGCTCAGGGGCGTCAACGGAACCCTACTACAGAGATTCCATCTGGCTATCACAGAAAGATACAGAATATTTGAATAGAAATAAATAAATATTAGACACAAAAAGTATTTTACTTCACGAATACATAAAAAGATTATCATTATAATAGCAAGTCTAAAATATTAAAAAATATTGTCCGGCACACCCGTGCGCGAGTTCCGTTCGTTCTTGTTCGTTTTTTACCGAGTCGCAAACGCTGCAGCTGATGAAAAAGAGAATGATACGAGCCCGAAGGCAAACGGAGGGTTCATCGTCAAAATTCCGTAATGGAATAAAGCCGGCCGAGCGTGCAGGCGCCGGCCCAATCAAATACTGAGCCAATTAGGTGGGAATACAAGTTTACTCGAAACTGCCCTAAGATACATCAATAATTTAATTACTCCAATTCACGCATCGCAACGTAGCAATGAGCCTTAATCCCTCGACTGCTGTAAAGTATCCGAAACGTCGGATAATACGCCGCGATAAAATAGGCGAAAAGTGTTTCATTAAAGATCCCTATAGTACCTACTATTGGACAAAATCAGACTTCATATTTTCCACAATCAATTCGTAATTTTTACTAACTAAAGGCATTACTACAATAATAAAACATGTACGAGTATATTTCCACCACGTGTATACATTTATTTTTGCATGTGTTCTGTAAAACTTTCAAAAGTTTCGTTTATATTTATTATGTTCCTGAAATAAGAATGGTAGGTAGAGTCGGGGTGTACAGTAGGCAACAGAAATACACAAATAGGATTAAGATTTTGGGACGATCAGCTAATATGTTTATTCAGACATCATGTATGGACTGAAGTCATAAAACATTTATACATGATACTAAAGCTTATGGAACCGCACCTTAAACCCTAAAAGGGTGTGGGTAAGCAGATTATAACTTTAAATTAAATGGAAAAGGTCGTTAGCGTTGTCACTTGTTGACATTACCGTCTTAAAGAGAAGATTCGGGAAGGAGCACAGCGTCGGGGTCGACCTGCGCTGGCCCGGCAAGCTCTCAAGACTCGACGATCACATCAGCGACCGCTCTTACTAATATCCCATCCGTCATTTCCATATTTTCCTTAATCCTCACTAAAAAGAAAAATAATAAAAAATACATCTTAACTTTTCGAAATGTTTTGGGCGACGGTAGCCATCATCGCGTGAGCCTGTACTTCATGTTATAGTATAGTATAAAGACCTGGATTAGGATAACCACGATGAGGTAATTCAATGTCATAAATAAAAAATTGGTTGTCTGTAAAGTCGATTTACGGACGGTAGTTTGAAGTGACGTCAAACATTACATGCAGCACAAACCGAACTGAGCCGGTCATGCCTCTCTCGTTCGGGCCGCGCTCTCGCTTTCGGAACGCTACATGACGTCATCTTTTTCGTGCACGCTGCCCGTAATATCAAGTTATTAGACTCTGCAATTTGCAAAAAGTTCTGCAAAAATATAATTTATTTCACATCAAGCTACGTAATTCATTTTTTCTGAAACAATACTTAGGGCCTGTTGCTGTTACGGCCTGTTCCGATGTAGCTTTAAGGCCTTAAGGCCAACAGCATAGGTTCTTTCGAAAAAAAAAAAAAAAAAAACTTAGGGCCTGTTTCACAACATCCAGATAAATGCCGGATAGACTATCCAGAACATATTTGACAGATACTCCATACTCTATCTGTCAAATATGTTCTGGATAGCCTATCCGGCACTTATCCGGAGGTTGTGAAACAGGCCCTTAGTAGCACATCATAATTCCGTTAACACATCCTATGTAAATTTATTTTCGACCGACAGTTTCAAACAAACGTACAAACTTTAATACATCAGTCAATAATGTTTTTATATATCGAATTGCCCAGATAAATAATTATTTCATTAAGAGGTTAATAAATAGGGCGTTTGGCCTTGTAGCACACCAGCGCCCGGACCAGCCCGGACAAACACGAGCACGCCTCGGGCTACTGTAGCCAGGGCGACGGACGGATACACGGACTATTGTTTCATAAACACGGATAATGTTATTATCCAACGAACTGTATTGACGAAAAACATTACTAATACTATACCAATATAGCTGCGAAGAAAAACAATATTAATGCTATTACAAAATAAATATTAGATGTACAGCGGTTTGTAGGTTGATTTATTTAGATAGAATGTGTTTGATTAGAATGTAATCAGTCGTTTCGCTAAGCTTTAACAAAATTGGATTAGCAATATGCATGATAACAGCAATTCTCATTTAGAATGACCTATTCCATGAACGTAATGATAGTGTCCTTTTAAAATATTCATGTTACAGTATATTGAATTTTGCAATCTAATTTTGAAAATTGAATGCATTATATTCAGAATATATTTAATTGAATCGCTAAACTATCTAGTAAATTTTATCGGCGCGAAAGCCTTCTAGTAAGAAGAGGAGGGAAATATTTCTAATTGGTTTCTTAAGAATACCCCCTGTACATCATTGTCGGGTGCTACTTACCGGGCAGAGATCTCGTTGATTGTGGACGCCGCAAAAGGAAAAACTTAATTGATTTGAGTCCCTACACAATTTCCCCTTTTTTATTCCTTTGAAGTTCTCTAATTAGGTATCGTTGAAGTGTACTACATTTAGAGGAAAATGCGTTTGTAGATTTATTGTAGACTTTATTGATGATAACTTTTACTGGCGAGTCTTGGCAGTAAAATAAATTACACAATGGCAAATGGTATGACGCTGTCCTGTTAATAATTTTTATTATAAATTTTGAAATTAACATACCTAGATCAGTGCTGGATTTACGTATAGGCCAGTGAGGCCCGGGCCTAGGGCGGCATGATTTGAGGGGCGCCAAAATTTCAGAGACGAAAAAAGTAAAGAAGACTGCCTTTGAAAATGAGTTTGGATTAATTTTTGCAAATAATTCTCTATAGAATATACCTATAACAATTCACTTTTTTTATTTACTTTTCAGTCTATGAATAAGATTATGTTTTTTTTTAAGATTAATTATAGTCTTTACCGAATGATGTTCTTTACTTTTTGTTTCACTACTGAATATCACATGCATAGAAAGCTTTTAAAAATGACTAAATCTTAATAATTTCGCCCTGGCCCAGCAGTGGGACATAATATAAGGGTTGATACTTTACTTTTTTCTAGCATTAAGGGCGGCAAAATAAACAGGGCCTAGCCTAGGGCATCAAGCCTAAATCGGTCACTGACCTAGATGTTTAACATATTATAACGTAGATGTTGCACAACAATACCGCTTTTTTTCTTGACTTTTGTTAGTCACTGCAATCCTGTACTGCCTCCCGCTTTGAACAGGGAGGGAAATATTTCCTACTCCTCCTAAATTCTTCTGATTAATTTCGTTGCAGGTCCCAAGGCAGTGTTTAACGTATCCTCCGGGCTCCAGGAGATCATGTCAAAGGGTCATTTGGTGGTTGCCGCTGTCAATCCTGGCTATACAGGAGTTGCAGCGGTGGGAACGAGTGGTGGGCGAAGCCTGATAGAATACCGGTGAGAGGGATGCGCTGGGATCTTGGTTACTTCTCCCGTCAAACAGCTTTGCTGTATTTCGGTGATAAGGGCTGGAGATGCAGCGTAATTACTGCCCCAGAGACTTAGCATAATATGTCTCAGGATAGGCAACATATGAATAGATTGCCAGACCTGATGAATGAAAGACACTAATTCATAATATTAATTTAAACACCATGTTTTTTGATCTCATCCGGCAAGTTTGTTCTTTGGTGATAGTGGCAAGTTACTTGCGGGTAATGACCTTCACTTCTTGGTGTCAAAAATACTTCATGAAAGCTATTAGGAGCTAACCTATAGGTACCTTACCTTATTAACAATAACAGTCGATTGGTAGTGTTAATATTACTCTGAAAGTTTTTACGGATCGAATATTTATCAAATAAGGTCATTAGTTTTAAAAACTTTTTTAAAAACTCTTTGATATAATGTGTGTATTTTTGAATTATTGAATAAGATTACCTCAAAGGATTATACTCTCTTTTTCCAAAACCTTTGTCCCATGATATAAAAAGTTTTAACCAGTAAGCACCTGGGAGTGGCTGCGATCACCTACTGCCGTATCCGATATTTACTTTCATTTTAAATACAGGTGAAAATCTGTTTATACAGATCCCTTTTTTCTGCAGGAAGCAGTAACATGGTTTTTCTACTGGCCAGCTGCGAAAGATATCGCTCCGGCTGTTGTAAACGGAGCCCAGTATAGTGAAACCGTGGAACGGCTCGTGCTCAAAGGTTTTCGGGATTCCGGCACAGAAGACTATCAATTATGATTAATCGTTTTATCCTCAAAGCTAATACAGATGATAAAATACGCCAATGACCCATTTGTATTCAACATCATATAACATACAGTTAAAAAATGCTCATTCTGTGAAAAAAATATTCGCTTCGCACATTCGCTATTTTCTATTACATTTTGAGTATCTTTTGATGAATACTCTTCAATCAATAGAGCCATAGTCCAAGCGGCGGCTGCAGTTTTGCGAGTCTAATGATACAAAACACTCTATAACTAAGTTAATATTTAAATGAACTACGTGTTGAAACCAGTAGGCTATGTATTAAGTTATTATTATTTTAATGAGCTATAAGATCATTAAATAAAACTATTATCTTCTCAACTAGTGCAATACTATTACTAAACCCGTACTATTTATAACCAACTGTTCCAACTGTACCAACGTATCGAAGGAAGAAAACAATGATTCTTAGTTCCTTCTCGAATACATATATTTTGTACATAGTATTTAATAAATATCAAATAATTCAGTTTTTTTTTTTTTTTTTTTCGAAAGGTCTAGACTTTTAGGCCAGATGGCCTTTAAGCTCAATCGGTAGGTAGGTGAGCAGATGGTTCACCTAGTAAAATTCGAAAGGGGGGCGCCCCCCTCCGTGCCCCGCAGGGGGCGCGGTATATCGCGCGCGCTACTCTGGAGAGTAGGTGGTTGGCTAGTCAAATCCAATACGGTCGACGAGTCATTAGCGGATGAAGTTAAACTACTAGTCGGAGGTAAATAATTCAGTGAGAGAAAAGAGTGTCCAAAACATATTTTTTTGTCAAATAGCATTACTTTTTTATACTTAAAATTATTTTCATAACTTTAAAAGCAATATAATAATATGTTCCTTATTCAAATGAAAATATTATTCTTTTATATTCCAAATAAAACGAATTTTCATGTTCAAATAAATAAAAAATAAACATAAAAACATTACGTTGACAAAATTCAAAGTTAATATAGGAATATTTCTGTGCATACATTAAAACCACAAATAATAAAACCCGGTAAACTAATTGGTACAAAACACATTTTAACATTCTTAAATTGTGTAGCGGTTGTACGGGCGGTTGAGGTATTACGAGTGTTTGCAATATAATATATTGAATGATTCTTGACTGATGGCTTCGATTAAGTGACCAGTTACAATAATGACCATCATTGTCATAATGATGTATTAATATATAAATTAAATAATTATACAAAAAACAGCGGTTAAAACTGTCAGTAGCTTATGTCGAAAACCAAATTCTGATGTAATATTAGAATTCATAAAAATGGTATGAATATTTGAAGTCACCGCTCTTACTATCACTTATAATCTATTCAAGGCATTGATAATAAATAAACCGATAGCCTTGCAGCTGAACTGAATAATTTAAATATAGACCGATGCAGCATGTACAGATGCACTATCTTTAAATACGATTTAAAAATACGTATTTTCAAGCCATGTTCACATGATACTATGTTTCGATTAAAATTATCTCTACTTTTAATAAATATCATAGTATTACTAAACTGACAAATGATTTCATTGTTATTTATTGGTTAAGAAACTTAACTTACGCCGTAGAGATTGCGTTAAGTATACCTACTCGTACAATACGGCGGGAACGCGAAAATCTTATTGAGCCGCGGTCTTAACATTAACCACTTAGGGCCTGTTTCACAATCTCTATCAACATATTTGACAGATAATACTCTATCTGTCAAATATGTTGTGAATAGCCTATTCGGAACTTATCTGGAGATTGTGAAACAGGCTCTTAATAAAATAAAAGAGATGTTAGATAATTAATTATTTTTAAATAGTATAAAAATATTAATTAATTAATTTAATTTAAAAAAAATATGTCGTTTATTTTTCTCTAATCTATTTCTATCTCGATCTCTTAACTCAACTGTTGATAATATAAGAATGCCAGACCTGCACCACGTAATACTCACGCCATGATAACACAATGCTTCATATACATTCCAATAAAACTTATGCCTCGATTCCTCCGGACTAGAGCGTCACTGACGTTATGCATGGTAGCCATTACCGGTGGTAACCATTTGACCAAATAAGGCTTTATTTATTGTTGTCATGGCTGTGTACTGTGTACTATCGTGTTCTGTGTATACCTAATATGAACAAAAATCACAATTTTTAACGTGACAACGTCTTATAATTCGATGGAGCCGGCTGCACGCAACAAAAAACATGACTCATGCGACGTTACCTTGCTCTGAGGCGTTCCATTTAAGGCTTGAAGTGCTAGCGAGAGCGCGGAACGAGTGACAAAGAGGCACAATCGGCCCATCAGTTATCTTATGACGTTGTCACGTTCAACTATCGTCAGTAAACCGACTTTACAGACAACAGATTTTTTGTTTAAATTAGGGTGCCACTTTAAAATAAAAAAGCAATTTGATGAACTTGATGGAATGGCCCGAAAGGTTGCCGGACGGGAACCCGTGTCACGGTAATCCATCAATGAGAAAGGTTTCGTGAGTCAACTTTAATGTGGTGTAATATAAACACTGCGTATTACATATTCCAAGACCCTAAATTGTGAAAGTCGTTCTGTGGACGTCCGCAAACAAACAGAAAACATTTTAATATATCCCTTGTTTGCGTTTAATGTTTGTAAAGGTTTTTTGTCTTGCTCCGGTTGGGCGGTATTCGGGTGCTCATACATTATGCAACCTAACAATACTATACCCGTACATTATATACGTCTAGCAGGAGACAGAGATACTCATGATGTCGGTGATGAGACTTTGTGTGTTTTAAATGTAATAACGGTCTTAGTATATGAGGAGACTGAAATATACACTGTGTCACAGTACTCCCGAACGCATAGGGTCATTCATAGGGTCCGCCACTGTGCGTCTGTCAAACCTATATAAAACCCGACTATTGACACCAGGAGCGCATAGATAATAGTGTTCTGTGCATTGTTTCATTACTTAGTAATACCAAGTACGATTTTTGAATACGGGTGATAGAGACGTCAATAAAGCTATGAAAGCGGTAAGCGCCTAAACATAATATTTTATTTGAATATAATTGTTGATAGCGTTATTTTAAATCAACATACATTTTATCCACATTGTATTCCTGAAAGAAGGAAGAAAATGATATCCGCCTGGGCGTTATAAACATCTAAGGTATTGCAAAACAAGTTTTCTTTTTAATGTTAATTGGATAGGCCTACTGAAAGACGTGTCACCTGATGGCAAGTGGTCGTCGTCACCCATGAAGCTTACCTGCAGCTAGCCCAAGCAACTTATTTATGACTGTCCTACCCTGCGACAATATGTTAAGTGTACCAGGTACTCGAGCATCCGGAGCCTGACACAGCACATCCCGCCACCTTGTCTGACCTTGGCAATGGGCGACGGTGAGAACCAGCTCGCTCGTAAATAAATAAATTCATAGAGATAATAACGCTATCGTCCGAAATTATTTACGAAGCCAGGTACCATATCAAATTAAAGAAAAGTTTTGATAGTAAATAGAAATTTTTATTTAAATATTCAATATCCTTATTTTTCAGATCAAATAGTCAAATTGTTCTAACGATATAAGTATGTCCCTCCTTACAAGCGGATGCGGGGCTGGGCTACAACCTCATCTCACGGTTAGACGGAGTGGTTCACGCACATCTCTGACCAATCCCTTATATTTTCTTAAGATAAAGTTTCTCAAATTAATATTCCATGTTATTATACTTTATTTGGTTCAAGTATTTAGAACTTGAGTTATATTATTCTACAATTTCTCCTTACTTCAATAACAGCACAAACTCTTGTTGAAGACTAGCTGCTGTCCGCTGCTTCACCCGCGTTCACTTCGGTAAGCTTCAGCCATATTCGGTTTAATGGTGATTATTTTTATAGATTAAATTAGGGCCTGTTTCACAATCTCCCTTTAAGTTCTCTATAGGCTATTGGCAACATATTTGACAGATGTTTGACAGATAGAGTATGGAGTATCTGTCAAACAGCTGTCAAATATGTTGCCAATAGCCTATAGGGAACTTAAAGGGAGATTGTGAAACAGGCCCTTAGTCTGTTATTACGTAGCATTAAGCTAATGAAATGACTGTAAACGAATGAATAATTTCGAATATTACCTCTTATATTCAAATCTAGACACCTTCTCTATGATAGAGTATAGATTAATAAGTTAATGAAATTAAGCGTTGAAAGTTGGTTCCCTTTAATCAAGGGCGGAATCTGCGGGACTGTGATTTGCATAATGAAGGCCGACTCGGCACTGCGACGAGCCTAGACTCCGAGCTCCGGTTAAGGCCAGTATATCCCAAAGCGCCTGTTTTTGTTTAAGTCGTAAACATAGTAATGTTGGTTTTTTTGATCCGTTAAAAATATATGTTGTAGTTTAGTATACATTCTTTTTTATTAACCTATTCAAAACACGATCATTGTAACTTGCCTCGATAAAAAAAAAATCACAAACACAAGATGTTTTTGATTATTTTTCTAGTTGTAATTGAAGAATGTGAGGTTTTAAGTTACAAAATTTATATGAAAAAATAGGTAATAACATTTAGAATTTTATTCTGATCTTACTTTTTTAAATAAATGTTTTTATTTTTCTCAATATCAAATAATGTGAAAAACTCGACTAGTCCCCAGCGCGGCCTTAATTTAGTTGCCTGCGAGGCGTTAACAAAGTAGGACCTATGTTTCGCTGCTGCCTGGCGGCTCTCCCCCGCTATAGATCGTTAAAACAACGTATGGAATATATAAGCCGGTGCCTGGTATGATAGTGTACATAGGAAATAAAAATAAAAATTTGAACAATATTTAGTTTTAATATTTTTTTCTCATTTTTGTCGTAATCATGATCATCAGCGTGTTTTTTTCCTCAATTTTATTTTAATATCGATTTAATGTTACTAATTCATCATCATCATCATCAGCCTTTATCCATCAACTGCTGAACATAGGCCTCCCTCAATGAACGCCAAGACGGCCGATCCCTTGCTACTCGCATCTTTATTATAAAAATATTAATTTTAAATTCTAAATGGTGGTGATGATGATGATCGCGGTGATTGTGGTGGTGGTGATGATGATGATGGTGGTGGTGGTGGTGGGGAAGGGGGGTGTAAATTGTAATAGTGATGATGATGAAGTTGATGATTACAATGATGGTGGTGATGACGCTGACGAGAATAATGATGGTGGTGGTGGTGGTGTTGGGGGAAGGGGGTGTAAATTGTAATAGTGATGATGATGAAGTTGATGATTACAATGATGGTGGTGATGACGCTGACGAGAATAAAGATGGTGGTGGTGGTGGTGGTGTTGGGGGAGGGGGGTGTAAATTGTAATAGTGATGATGATGAAGTTGATGATTACAATGATGGTGGTGATGACGCTGACGATTGTGTATTAAATATGTGTATTATATAATAAAAATCTTAAATAGGTATAAGTATTAATATAAAACGTATTAAATATATTGTATTTCCGTTGTCTGGTACCCGTAACACAAGTCTCTTCGAGTACTTACCACGGGACTAGATTGACGTGGTGTGAAAAACGTCCATAGATATTATTATTATTATTATTAATGCACAGAAGAATATCCCGGGTACGCATGTTAGCTACTACTACTACTATAAAACAAAGTCGTTTTCTCCGTCCCTGTAACCGTTTGTACGCTTAAATCTTTAAAACTACGCAACGGATTTAGATGCGGTTTTTTAAATAGATAGGACAATTTAGGAGGAAGGTTTTTGTGTATAATTTATTAAGTTTTTATATATATATTGGCTAAGATATAACAATAATTGTTGGACGTATCGGAAAAAAATAGGCCGCCTGGGAGTTTTCAACGAAAACGCTGCCTAAACCCTTTGAGATACAACAAAAAAATGTATGGTAGAATTGTGCAGCTTAAATAGGTCTACAAAAAAGTCCACGATGGCATATGTCTATCTCATAGCGATATCATGCTATATCCATTTAAACATATTACGAAACAAAGTCGCTTTCTCCGTCCCTGTATCGATTTTGATGCGGTTTTTTTAATAGATAGAACAATTCAAGAGTAAGGTTTTTGTATATAATTTATTAAAATGGCATAAGCCTTGGCTAAAATATAACAATAATTGTTGGACGTGTCGGAAAAAAATAGGCCGCCTGGGAGTTTTCAACGAAAACGCTGCCTAAACCATTTGAGATACAACAAAAAAATGTATGGTGGAATTGTGTAGCTTAAATAGGTCTACAAAAAAGTCCACGATGGCATATGTCTATCTCTTAGCGATATCATGCTATATCCATTTAAACATTACGGAACAAAGTCGCTTTCTCCGTCCCTGTATCCGTTTGTACGCTTAAATCTTCAAAACTACGCAACGGATTTTGATGCGGTTTTTTTAATAGATAGAACAATTCAAGAGTAAGGTTTTTGTATATAATTTATTAAAATTTTATAAGCCTTGGCTAAAATATAACAATAATTGTTGGACGTATCGGAAAAAAATAGGCCGCCTGGGAGTTTTCAACGAAAACGCTGCCTAAACCCTTTGAGATACAACAAAAAAATGTATGGTAGAATTGTGCAGCTTAAATAGGTCTACAAAAAAGTCCACGATGGCATATGTCTATCTCATAGCGATATCATGCTATATCCATTTAAACATATTACGAAACAAAGTCGCTTTCTCCGTCCCTGTATCCGTTTGTACGCTTAAATCTTCAAAACTACGCAACGGATTTTGATGCGGTTTTTTTAATAGATAGAACAATTCAAGAGTAAGGTTTTTGTATATAATTTATTAAAATGGCATAAGCCTTGGCTAAAATATAACAATAATTGTTGGACGTGTCGGAAAAAAATAGGCCGCCTGGGAGTTTTCAACGAAAACGCTGCCTAAACCATTTGAGATACAACAAAAAAATGTATGGTGGAATTGTGTAGCTTAAATAGGTCTACAAAAAAGTCCACGATGGCATATGTCTATCTCTTAGCGATATCATGCTATATCCATTTAAACATTACGGAACAAAGTCGCTTTCTCCGTCCCTGTATCCGTTTGTACGCTTAAATCTTCAAAACTACGCAACGGATTTTGATGCGGTTTTTTTAATAGATAGAACAATTCAAGAGTAAGGTTTTTGCATATAATTTATTAAAATGTCATAAGCCTTGGCTAAAATATAACAATAATTGTTGGACGTGTCGGAAAAAAATAGGCCGCCTGGGAGTTTTCAACGAAAACGCTGCCTAAACCATTTGAGATACAACAAAAAAATGTATGGTGGAATTGTGTAGCTTAAATATGTCTACAAAAAAGTCCACGATGGCATATGTCTATCTCTTAGCGATATCATGCTATATCCATTTAAACATTACGGAACAAAGTCGCTTTCTCCGTCCCTGTATCCGTTTGTACGCTTAAATCTTCAAAACTACGCAACGGATTTTGATGCGGTTTTTTTAATAGATAGAACAATTCAAGAGTAAGGTTTTTGTATATAATTTATTAAAATTTTATAAGCCTTGGCTAAAATATAACAATAATTGTTGGACGTGTCGGAAAAAAATAGGCCGCCTGGGAGTTTTCAACGAAAACGCTGCCTAAACCCTTTGAGATACAACAAAAAAATGTATGGTAGAATTGTGCAGCTTAAATAGGTCTACAAAAAAGTCCACGATGGCATATGTCTATCTCATAGCGATATCATGCTATATCCATTTAAACATATTACGAAACAAAGTCGCTTTCTCCGTCCCTGTATCCGTTTGTACGCTTAAATCTTCAAAACTACGCAACGGATTTTGATGCGGTTTTTTTAATAGATAGAACAATTCAAGAGTAAGGTTTTTGTATATAATTTATTAAAATTTTATAAGCCTTGGCTAAAATATAACAATAATTGTTGGACGTGTCGGAAAAAAATAGGCCGCCTGGGAGTTATCAACGAAAACGCTGCCTAAACCCTTTGAGATACAACAAAAAAATGTATGGTGGAATTGTGAAGCTTAAATAGGTCTACAAAAAAGTCCACGATGGCATATGTCTATCTCTTAGCAATATCATGCTATATCCATTTAAACATATTATGAAACAAAGTCGCTTTCTCCGTCCCTGTACCCGTTTGTACGTTAAATCTTCAAAACTACGCAACGGATTTTAATGCGGTTTTTTTAATAGATAGGACAATTCAAGAGGAAGGTTTTTGTATATAATTTATTAAAATTTTATAAGCCTTGGCTAAAATATAACAATAATTGTTGGACGTGTCGGAAAAAAATAGGCCGCCTGGGAGTTTTCAACGAAAACGCTGCCTAAACCCTTTAAGATATAACAAAATAATGTATGGGGGAAATGTGTATCTTAAAAAGGTCTCCAAAAAAGTCCGCGATGGCATATATATATACTATATCAATTTAATACTTTAAAAATTGGCAATTATAATGCAATAATTTGTAAGTTATTGACACAAATACGGTATGAATATGAAAATGAAAATATGAAAGCAATAACAGTATCCTAAATATGCCTTCAGAAAGTCTGCGAAGGGAAATATGTATTTATGTTCAAGATTAAATACTCACGTAACGTATCCATTTTAATACAAAAACTTAGTAAGTAATTATTAAAATAGAAAATGATCATGTGTGTTCAGGATCGATAACAAAACCATAAAACGCTCTTTATATACTTAATGTAATTCTTATGAAATAAACTAAAGTAAAAAAAAAACCTAGTAAGTTGCCATACGTTTAAAATTATACTAGGACGGACAATAAGTTCACGCCGGGTTCAAGAAAGTTCATTTGTTTGGAGACTACGCGTACCTCGTCGTGCGGGCAGGGCGACAGCGCTCAATGCATAAAACGCCCGAATATACTGGCCTTAACGCGTCGGTTTGTCGCGCGTTAACTGACGCCCCAGAACGTTTACATATTTATGTGTTGGTTCGCATCAGGTTGCACTTGGCAGTACACATGGTGACAGAGCAACAAATTAACGCCTCCTATATAGAAGATGTTTGTTCTTGCTAACTGGAAATTAATGGTAAATGATACATTCAAAATATTTTTACACATTACAAGATGAATTTTATTTAAAAAAACGGTGGGAAATGGGAAGTTCTCACATCTGCCCCCTAGATACAACAAATTTACAAACGCTAACCGCCTTAGCGTTGTCGGACATTTGGTAGCCGAGTGTACAAAGACTTGTGGAACGTTCATTCTATTCAATTAGACATAGGTATTACAATATAGTACATATATAGATTCGTTTGTAAAAGTTCTAAAGTTGTGAAGTATTTACTATTTTTATTTTGTGAGAAGTTTAATAAGGTAAGGCCAATAAGGTTCAAGTGTGAAGGTCGCGTTTAGGTAGACGAAGTGTTGGTCGGCCATCAAGCTAGTGTAATTTCCATACAATAAGTTATATTCTATTCTAATCATTTAGCGTTTGTGCAACTACTCTAGAAGCTCCTCAGGTAGAATAGTCCAGTCCAATAATCTTACTAATATTATAAACGTGAAAGTTAGTAAATATGTATGTTTGTTACCCTATCACGTAAAAACTACTGGATTTTAATGACCAGATATAGAGAGAGAATATAGCTTATATATCAGAATAACACATAGGCATATAATTTAATATAATTTATCCCCGCGGGAATGGAAGTACCTACGCGGGTGAAACCGCGGACGCTTCTAGTAGTGCATAATTGTAAACTTTTAGACACTAAGTCGCTAATGACTTCGTCCATGAAACCATCTCGCCCTTTCTTCTCAATGGGCTCACCTTTCATTAGAGTCGTGTAAATTGACTTTCAGCGACCTACTTTGTATGTAACATGCATTTTTTAATTTTAAAGCCTTCGCGTTTACAAATTAGCTTGCTACGAGTGTTCGATAACAGGGATTTGTAAATGATTGAGCAGGGCCCATAACAAAGCTATTTACATCCATCCGAGCGTACTGTGGTGCTACCAAACCTGAGCGTGTGTAGATTAATATGAAATTCGATTTTCATCATCACATAACTTAATAGTCTGGTTGATCATGAAGACTTATTCTTACCCCGGGCGGAGTAATCTGGTGTGATCCTCGGCGTTCGCATCACCTCTTATATTGTATTATTGTATACCATATTCAATATTCTATCAGGGCCGGGCCTGATACCGTGACCTCGTCTATGCGCATGTTTTATTCCCGTAACAGTAATATTAATATGATACGGGGGGGGGGGGGGGGGGGGGTTAAATTCATAGAAAGGAAATTCAGATTCAATTGAAGTTCGATAATGTAATATGATCAATAAGTCTGTAACAGAGCATAGTCCAGAAAAATATCAAAGTGACAGACGGACACACATACAAAAGTTTTTGACAGTAATCTCTGACTAGTCTCTGGTGGCAAAACAACTTTTACGGATTTTATCGCGGTTTATTAAGTTTTTTTTTTTTACAAGCCCGACGTTTCGGATACTTTATAGCAACCATAGTCACGGGAGGACTGAAGTGTCAGACGTCCTACTGTTACAAAGTTATTCGAAACTACCCTACGATACAACAATATTTTATTTGCTCCCATCTATGCGTGGTTGTGTTGTCTATCCTGTAAATCTTTCTTTATGTATTTTTTGTTGTTTTACAACATCGTTCAATTGGCAACACATCGGTATCACTCTACAACAGGGGCTCTACAACAGAGGCCCCACTGGCTAAAACAACAGACAATGGAACCATCATTTGCAGAAACAAAATGCATCTCATAGTGTGCGGGTCGTTAGGGGTGACCTATAGCCCATAAATGTCACTTTGCGCTGAACGTGGGTTTTAGAGATTGTGTAGAATCTTCCAGCGATAGTTTTTATCGCTCCAAATTAAAATATTACGAGGTTGAATGAAACAAGTTATAAACAGAGTGTAGCGGGTTATTTGGAGATGGCGTGTCAATACTCGGTGATGGTTGTGGTTGTTGACGCGTACATTGTGATGTCTAGGTCACTACAAGCCACTGGTACTTACTTGGCTCAGTGTAATAAACCCTAATCTAACCCTTAAACGAGGAACCTCCTTAACATTAAAGCCTCAATAGTGTCAACTATTTTATAAAATGTTCATTAGCGGTATCAATTTATGAGTTATAAATATTGATTAATATTTCACATAAATCACTTACCAGATAATAAGAATGTTTATATATAGAGTCCTATGTTATTTTTAAAAACTTATTTAAATTTTTATTGAAGTGAAAACTTCTTTAGACAAGGTGAGTATATTGTGCCAAGGTATCATTACGAAATAATCAGAATAAAGAAGTTTCGTAGATACCAGAAAATTTGAAATTTCATCTCAATTCTAATTCATAAGTTTCACACATCGGCAGTTCCTAGGACTGCCAATTTTTGTCAAACACAATGTCATGAATTTATCTTGTTTAATTAGATTATGTGATCCGGGCAGTGTTTTTAGCACTTGTGCATTTCGCAATCGGTGAGGCGTGACCTTAATACAGAATATAAAAACATCTGAACCCTTAATAATCGTGCCAAAGAGAGTGTAAGTGGCTTGCCCTTAAAATCAAATTGAAAGGGAACTTGGCCCTGGGAAGAGCGTTCATTAGTGAACTATTCCACGTCACCAGCTAGAACTTTCCAGATAACGCTAAAGAAACCACCCATCTCATTACTCGCTGGAACCGCGCTCAATGAAGTGGAGAGATATTCCAAATACCCTACTACAATGTATAGCTGTTCGTTAAATAACGAATTCGCTAAATAGTTTAGTAATAGTTTAGTTCGCTAAATAGCTTATCTAACTACATTAATATAATAAGCACGTAATTTATGACAGATTGGAACCTACCACATCGAAAATATTTCAGCTATAACGGATAACGATAGCGTGGTCAAAGCTGCGGACACCAGCTAGTCTTTTTTTTTTTTTTTTTTTTTTTTTTTTTTTGATGACGCAGCGGAAATCATTTACGACCATACCAGGGCCTGGGTAGGCGCGCTGGCGTGTGTGGGGACTCGCATTTGGGTGCCCTACCCCACTAAAACCGCTACGTGAGCCTTCAGCCGCTATCTTTGAGGGACCCGGATCTGTGCAGGCGACGGGATACCCTCAGCGACAGACTGGTCCCGGCAAAGACCAGATTCTCCACAATAGGGGGACTGCCCGGCTACGACTTGGCAGTCCCCACGACGTCGTGTCTTAAGCTGGGCCCGGGTTCCCATCCCGAGCCCGACACGAGCACAGGGGCTTTATTGAAGGCGCATTAAATAGCGCCTCCGACGCACCCCCGTTCGTCGTCTACGGGGGGAGGCTACGTCAGCGGCCTCCTCTCTCACCCGTTCGTCGGCCTCCTTCTGGGACATCACTGTCTCGCAGAAAGAGGCCATTGCCGTCCAGGACTCGTCAGAGTCAAGCATCGCAGTGATGACGCTCGACAAAGACAAGTCCCCTCCGATGACAGACGTCACATCATGACGCAGCGCCGCCCATCTCGGGCACACCTCGAGGGTGTGCTGGGCAGAGTCCACCGCCGCGCCACAATCATGACATTCAGTCGTCGGCTCCCTGTGGGCCGTCCGACACAAGAAATCACCAAAGCATCCGTGCCCGGTGAGAACCTGCGTCAGACGGAAGGTGAGGGGCTTGCGCTTACGGCGCATCCACCGCTCAAGGACCGGGCGTAGAGCAGCCGTTAGGCGTTGGCCATACGGCTGACTCGCCAGGTCCTCCCCCCACCTCCGCATTAACGCTTCCTGCCCTAGCCGGCGGACCCGTAGGAATCCGTCTGGCGAAGGGGTCAAGCCCAGACACCTCCTACCCGAGACGTAGGAGTATGTCTCGGCCAGAACCTCCGCCACGAGTTCCCACGGGGGATCGCCGGCCAGAGCGGTTGCTGCAGCCCACGATACTGTGCGGTACCCCCGGATTACCCTCACCGCGATAACCCGCTGCGCCGAGCGCAGCATGGCCTTAAGGCTCGCAGTGAGGTTACCCGCCCAAATCGGAGCACCGTACATCGCCATACTCCGGCAGACACCAGAGTACAGCTGCCTGCAGGCGGCGCTGGGTCCTCCGAGGTTCGGGAGGAGTCTGCCCAGTGCACTCGCCACCTTAACGACCTTCGGTCCCAACAGTTTGAAATGTGGGCCGAAGGTCCATCCTCCGTCAAGGATGAGTCCCAAGTAATTGATGTGGGGGCTCATCCTGACTCTCTCCCCTCCGATCTGGAGGGTAGCTCCCGGTGGAGGTCCTTTCCGCCCGGTCCCGCGGAAGAGAACGGCTTCGGTCTTAGATGGTCTGACCCGAAGCCCTATCATCTCTATGCGGCTGATCACGAGGTCTAGCGAAACCTCGGCCAGCCGCGCCGCCTCCCTGTAAGTCTTTCCCCGGGAATACATTAGGGTGTCATCTGCATAACATATGACCCCCGTCCCGGGGAGGAGACGGCCTCGCAGGACCCAGTCGTAACCGATGTCCCACAGTATCGGACCAAGGACCGATCCCTGCGGGACACCGCAGCCGACTCGCCACCACTCGATGGACCCACACCGGTTCTCGCAAGCCACCCTCCTTTCGGAGAGGTACGCGTCCAACAGTCTCCTGAGATAGGGAGGCACGCCAAAGTAGGCCAGTGCCTCCCGTATCACACTGTGCGAGAGACTGTTGAAGGCATTCGCGATGTCCAACGACACCGCGACCACCACCTCCCTCTCGCGTTCCGCCTCACCCGTCACCGCCCGCAGGCGTTTGAGGGCGTCAATCGTCGACCGGTGTGCCCGGAACCCGTATTGGGACTCTGAAAGTCCGGGTCCCGGGCCCTCCTCCAGGTGCCGAACAAGCCGGGAAGCCACCACTCTTTCCAGAGCCTTCCCAGCCTCGCTCAGCAGCACCACCGGTCGCACCGACGATGCCGAGTCCGTAGGTCGCCCCGCCTTCGGAATAAGGCAGAGCCGACCTTCCTTCCATGCCTTCGGGAACTGACCGGACCGCAGGCAGCGGTCGAACAGCTCCCGAAGGCCATCTCCGAGGTGCACGAGAGCAATCGCCAACACTTTCCCGTGCACCCCGTCTGGACCCGGCGCCCTCTTCTTACTCTGGAGGCGGGCCAGAACCGCCTCCATTTCAGCCTCCGTGACGGGTGGCGGAACACCCTCCTCATCCGGCGTCTGCGCCTGCCGAGCCATCCTGGGGGGACAGAACCCCCCAGGTGGGTCGGGGAATAGTTCCCCGACAATCCTTCTCAGTTGGTCTGGCGGGAGCGTCTCGTTGATAGGGGCCGACTGGGCGCGGAGCTTGTTCCGCGCCCACTTGTATGGTCGGCCCCAGGGGTCTCGATCGAGACCCTCAACTAGCTCCTGCCAGGCCTCCTCCTTGGCTCGGCAAATGGCCTGCTGCAGGGCCTTTACCTTCTCAACGTAGGCCCTGCGCAGCCTGTCGTCCCTGTCAACGTCTTGAGGGCGCCGCCGCCTGCTCCGGGTATATTGCCTTCGAGCTCCGTTACAGACCAGCTAGTCTTGCTTATCCTACTGTAATATTATAACCAACGCGAAAATTTGTAAATATGGATATCTTATACATCAGAGTAACAAATAGGCTATAATTTATAAATATATTGTGTGTATTGTCCAAAATATAATCCTACGTAGACAAAGTCGCGGGCACCAATTACTAACTAGTACTCTATAAAAAGTTTATTGTAATGTAACTGATCGAATGTGCCGTCGGTTCTTGATGGAAATTCATGTTTTAGCCATTACAATAAAATAATTACAATGAAAACTTTTTTACACTTTTTCAACTATTTATTTTTATAATAATACATTATTATAGTGTTTATTCTGTTGTGAAAAATCTTGGCAAAATATGTCATTCTAATTTACAAATATTTATGAATTTCATAGTAAAATTATGGAGAAAGGCTATTTAAAGGAATTGTTTTAGGCAGTCGAAGCCACGGGTTTCGCTGTGTATTGCACAAAACATTCCAACTGCGTAATTATTACACAAAACTAATTAGTTAGTAATTAATTATTACACGTAATAGTCCAACCTTCCTTTCTCAATCCTCTAAAATATCCATCAAATCATTCCATGAGCCGCTCCCTGCTCTCCAGAGCATTTTTAAATGTCATAAATTTCGTTCCTTGTTATCTTTAGTATTTCTTGTACGCTCGTACAAATGACAAAATCTAATTTATCCTCTATTACAATAAGCTTTACGATTCAGATGATGAAACAAAACGAGAAAAATAAATTTATTCAAATAAAATATAATAGTTTACAAGCGATAGAATCAATAAAGATGATACCGCACTGGAGATTGCGGCTGCCCTCATAACTTGCCTGCGTCAAAGGTAGCCATGCCGTCTAATCTCAGATCGTATCTAAGGAAATTGAAACGAGATTTATAAAAATTTCGCAATCTCGGAGCCGTCCCGCAACCGGTGCAATCTTCGACCTGGATGTAACCGACAGCAATATAATATTTATCGTAAATAAAACGGCTCGTACCGAAGCGTCCGCAGACTCCAATACCAGTCTTTATGCTGTGGCGGCGCGAGAAAAAATTCTTTTAACGGTTTTTTAGCGCTTATGAAAAATATTAAATCGTTTCAGATTTTTAACACGTGACGACCACAAAACAATCCCGTTTATAATTATAATGAAACAAACTTTCAAGGGTTTTATAACGGTTTATTAAGATTTTGACACGTTTCGGATATTTTTAGTCTGTAGTTAGACATGATGTTTTATCAACGTTTATAACAATTTAAATAATAATAAATCATAATAATAATAATTACTTTAATATAATACCTATCAACATTCAAAACAATATGCTTACATGATTTTAAATTAACATGGTTATTTTCATTATTTAAAGTATTTAAAACGGGATATTTACCATGTTTTTTAATATTGTTTTGCGGAGCTCGATATTTCGACACGATGTCATGTTCACGAATGTCATGTCGAAATATCGAGCTCCGCAAAACAATATTAAAAAACATGGTAAATATCCCGTTTTAAATACTTTAAATATGCTTACAGTTTTCATTGAAGCAGAATAAAATTTTAAAAAATATGTTTAATTACGCAATTTTGTTATTATATCCTTTTAAGCCGACAATTAATGGTGATGATAAATAATGCAGTGTCTGTTTGTCATTTTATATAATAACAGATACTCTATCTTTACTAAACGTTGTTTTGGCTTAGCTTTAAATAGCTAAACCGATTTTGAGAGGATTTTTCCTGGCAGACAGCTGATATAACAAGGAGTAACTTAGGCTATAAAATCCATCTGCAATCTGGATACATTCGTAAATAGGTTTTCCCCCGCGCTATAAGTTAGCAGAACGTCGCGCGCAACCTATAATAATTTAACTTCATAAATAACTATAAGGGTCAACATTATCTGTATTACAATAGAGTTTCAGAAAACGTTCAAGCCCTTTCAGTAAATTTTAATAAATATGTCAAAGGGAGAGTACCACATAAAGGTTATGATAAGGGCTACTTATATAAAGATTACTCATCTTGGGAATAAGCCGTTCATCTCTGACACTCTCCCAGTTATGTATTTAGATAATAGAGTAAAAAGTTAGTAAACATAACCTCTAAAATAAAGTCTTCTTCGTCTCGTCAATTAAGTTACTATTTTCAGATTACTTTTTTATTATATACTGTATATTTGTAGGTTTCGCGAATTAAATTCAGCGACTTGTATAAAATTGTAAACTCTCGATTTATCGCGGTTTATAAGAATTGTTACATTTAAGTCCTTTTTTGCCTTTTTACAGCAATCACCTCGGGAATACGTTTATCCGTGAACGGTGAAATACGTAAAAAGCAGATTTGTTTTAATAGTCTTTGATGTAATGTAGGTATTGGATCGTTTATGAAGTTAATGTACGCCTCGTAAATTGACATAGCAATACCTTAACTTGACGAATAAATTTTAACTTTATTGTAATTCGCAATTGTTTTTTTAATGTATTTCGTCATCATCATCATCATCAGCCTTTATCCGTCCGCTGCTGAACATATGCCTCTCTCAATGAACGCCAAGACGACCGATACCTTGCCACTCGCATCTAACACGGACCTGCCACTGCACGGAGATCGTCTTCCCATCTGGTTAATGGCCGACCAACACTTCGTCTTACTGTATTTATTATATTTGAAATCTAGCATTGTGTTATTCCATTATTTTGGACTCGATCGTTTTTAGCTTGTTCGTTTTTAGCTTGTTCGTTTTTTAATCAATATTTGTTAACCTGTGGCCTTACCGCAACCTTATTCGTCTATTTCGTTTTTGTCCTAGTCGCGTGCACATATAATTCTCTGCCGTCGGGTACGTCACTGTCGCCGTAATCTCCTTAGGTAAATTAATTTGGAGCGCCGCCCGTAGCGCGGCCGGCTCCCACAATACAAGCTTTATCTATTGAACGCGGATCCCGGGACGTTCCCTTGATATCTAATTACATATTGAATCCGAGTTTTATTGCTGGAGATTGTTTTGGTGTTTCAATATTGTATGTGCTCTGTGTGTGATAAGACAGCGTCGTTAATAAACTACCTTGCTTAGAAGATGATGGTCCTAGCTGCCATTTTGGTAAAACTGTCAAACATGGTTAAAGTGTACGGCGATGGTAATATGAGAGGCGAAGCCTGAATTTCCATATGCACCTATTCCAACAATAGATTGTAGGTCGCCTACACATTTTTAAATTGACAAACCAAAACTTAAACTTATCTTCGTACCAGTTCGTGTTAGATACGAGTGGCAAGGGATCAGTCGTCTTGGCGTTCATTAAGGCCTTTGTCCAGCAGTGGACGTATAGAGAGTGATGATGATGATGATGACATATCTTATCCTACTAATATTATAAATACGAAAGTTTGTGTGGATGTTTGTTACTATTTCACGTAAAAACTACTAAGTAAATGGATTTCAATGAAACTTTACAATAATATAGCTATACATCAGAATAACACATAGGCTATATTTTATACCTGTACTCTCATGGGAACGGGGAGTACGCGGGTGAAACCGCGGGGCGCTGCTAGTATGATATAAAGTATTGAAAAATAAAAAAAAAAACTACCTTATTTTATATCACATTCATATAACTTCAACACGAATAATTGGCTATATAATATGCCGTACTGTCAGCTTATAACAACGATTTTATATATTACTCATAATCGATACAGTCTGCATATAAATTTTAAACAATGAACTAATTACTTTCTTTTATTCTCAGAGGTTTATTTGTCATTATTTACTGATCCTCCAGAATATTGCATACAAAAATAACCGCCGCTTTATTCCTTGCAAGTTTAAACCTTGCAACAGTGGCAAGTAGTTCATAATACTGTCTCATAATATAAACCAGTTCACCTAGGAAACGACTCATTCATTGTTGCCTAACCTTGAAGTAAGATATAAGTCTCGGTATCTGTAATTACCCAGCTTGTCTATCCGGGATACGGGTCGACTATCCAGGGTGGTTGTATCCCGGGACTATGCGGTCGGGAGCGCGCCAGGAGCTCGTCTCCCCGTAGATCATAGCACCATACATCACAGGTGTAATAACCATGTTAGCGAGAAACTCGCTAATCTGATAAAACCAAGACTCGGCCAAGTTCTGATGAGATTTAAGCCCGAGGTTTCGCTGTCTCGATAAGTTAAAGTTTTAACTAACTGTTGCAGGCGACGTTATACTGAAATGTTTTTTACTTAACAACGGTAATAGTTGGATGAGATTATTAATTATAATTTATTAAATTATATGCGAGAGTAATTTTCTGTCAATTGCCTTTTAAGGATTAATTAGTTTAGAATATATAAAGCAGTGCAAAGACGTTCAATAGAGCTCAGTTAAGCAATGGACAAATACGCTAACTAAGATGATGATAATTTTAATACAAGTACTTTGCCTTAATAAGGTCATCTCACTTAATTTCGAGGAAGTGACTTGCGCTCGGTAATACGTCCGATACGTATTACTTGACTTATTGACTAGTTCTAAGTTTCGCAGTTTTTATTTAATTTATTTAAACTCGCTTATTTATTGAGTTTTAGGGTGGAAGAGAGAATTGAGAAGATGGACTTTCGATATTGTCGTCAGTGAAACAGCCTACAAGGCTTATAAAAGAAAGGCAAACGTTAAAATCGTGATCTGCATGATGCATCGACGAGAGCAACTTGTTAATGATTGATGATATGGATGATAATTGGGTCCAAAGCCTTTTTTAAATGGCTTTTTGATCAAATGCCAAAGCGGCATTTGACCTCTAAAGCATCCCTGTGTTTAGATACAAATATCGGCACTGGCGCCGCATAGCCATCACACTGCTTGGGAACAGGCCATTGGACGGTAGTCCTTCTGTTTGCTTCATACTGTTTAGTCACCACCAGTACTAACACCGCTCAGAGAAAACATTGAGCAGTATCAGTCTAGAAGGACACTTTTGTAGGGAATCAAATTTCCCAAATTAATTTTCACTTTGTAAAATTAAAAGAAATTTACTAGTAACTTTAATTTAAAACAAAGCATTTAGAAAAGTTTATAAAAAAATTAAAAGTAGCCGAAGGAAAAATCTAAACAATTGATATCAAAGACTTCCCGCGCTCACTCGAGCCCCGAACCGCGTCAACAAGAACGTTTGAAATTCCGAATGTGTTCTTTCTTTGACCTATTTTTAACCACCCTAAGCTCGAAACCCTATTCACAAAGAGTTTCTTTCGTTTAAAATGTTGGAAGCTGTGTTGGAGGATGTAATTTATCACTCCCAAAACAAAAAGTGATGTTCCCTTCAGGTGGTATCTGCAGCAATTTTCCCATCTAGCTCTTTTAAAGACAACCGTTAACCCTCGAACAGGAGCGACCTCAAAAAATATAAAGCCCAGGATTAACAATCAAGATTAGAGCCGCGTAATGAAAGCTAAACAAAAGGCGCCGGGTCCGCTACTGAATTAATGGATGACCCAGAAAGCCTCTTGGATGTGAGGACCCTTTTTCTATTTCATTTTATGGCCCTAAAACTCTTTATTAGAAAATGTCACTGACAATGCATATTTTTTAAGTAAGGGTTGTATACGTGAATGTTGGTTTTAGGAGAAGTTATTTTGTGTTCTAAATACTTTTTTTATATCTCAATACCGATTTTTTTTGTCGAGCAAAGATTCTCCTTGAAATTATTTAGAAACCATTTAGGAATAAGGTATAAGGTTTCGGCTATAAGTTAGCTGAGAGCTTTTAGTATGTCAGACCAAGGCAGGTAATCTTAATTTCCATTCTAAAAGGCAGTGCCAGTAAATAAACTGCTTATGTTCTCAAAACAAAAAATCTACACGAGAAACGAGGGATTTTTACGCGAAACAAAACGTGCTAACAGTAAAGCATCTTTACAATATTATAGCGTTATAATATTCAAAATATTAGTTTCAAAGCGTATTATAATAGACCAAGAGAGTAAACACTTATTTAATTTAAAAATACATCTTAAATTAATATAAAATCTATTTATAATTTCAGCTGCGATCAGAATAGAAATTTAGAGTTCAATAACTTTCAAAGATGAATGAATGTATGAACGTACTTTATTGTGCACACATTACTACAACAGAAATGAATGACATAATAACAAAACAAAAATAAGCATGCCAACACAAAGGCGACTTTATCGCTAACAAGCGATTTCTTCCAAGTAACCTTTGGGATATGGAAATTATTATATTCTAAATTGTCAGAATTTCTTGACTTAATATTTAATTTATAATCATACATTTTATATTTTTTATTGTTATATAATGAGGCTGAGTTTGTTGTTATTGTTTGAAACCGCTAATATCCTGTACGAGCAGCCAGCCCAATTATTATGGGAACTTACTCACTTAAACTTACAGCCGCATCCAAACTGACGGTCATTAAGATAGTATTCTTCTAGAATGTATGCTTCTTTATAATAAGTACCTGGTTGACCGATCATAAAAATCGTTGGAGCCGTTTCCGAGATATAAATAAGATAATTGATAGTAAAAATGAGCAACCGCTCTGTCTGAGCGAGCCCTTAGCTTCAGAAAGTTATGAGTAAATTATAAGCATCACGTCAAAGACACAGAAACAATTTGAATTCCTCGTCGACGTTCCTGCCAAATGACGCTCCAGAGCGGAACTCGGCACTGCCTCTAGCCTGGCGCTGCTTTTTACCAAATGTTCCATCTACCATCGCCAGTTTATTAATAATGGAATCCAAACCGATAACGAACAATAAGCACTACCATCACTAAACGTTTTAAGTTTTTTTCCCTTCCCTTTTTTTTTGTCCTGCGTTATGGATACCACCAATCAATCATTGAGTTTATTTCTTCCGCCAAACAGTTTGTACTGCCTAAAGGGCAGGACTGGCAGTGCCATTCCTGGCATCGCCTTACTATATTAAATTACAGGACGGGCAACATACGCATAACTTTCCAGAGCCAGTACTTACTCTGGTCCGTCAGTTTGATTATCCAGCTTACATAAAAACATAGTGCAGTAGAAATTTTGTTATTCACAGAATAAAAGAATCCATCAAAAAAGACCTAAGCAATGTACACTTGTTGGTAATTTTCTAAAAGCAGTTCTTTAGAAATAAAATAATTATAAATAAATTCTTTGTTCGACATCAAACAATTTCAGTAACTCTCAATACTTTTACTCGAGATCTTTTATAATAACCGCTAACATCTACACCATAAACACCGCAATCACAGAAACCCCCATAAACCCACTTGACTAGGAAACAGAGAAACCTTTGTAAATCCGATAATAAATTCTTATTTCACATATTTTAGTGTGGTATAAGTTTAAATAGCCAAGCGATAAATTTTTAAACTATATTAAAAAAGCATTCAGGATCACGTATTATATACAAAAAATGTAATTTAAAGAATAGGAATTTTATTGGAGTCACACTATTTAAAACGAGAAATTTAACTTTATGTCGCGGAGATGGGTATTTTCATAATATTGTCTACAAATGTTTTGTGCGAGTGAAAATTTAGTTATTGAAAGAGTCCAGTATGTTCAGTAATGGACGGATAATGGCTGATGATGATGATATTCAATATCTCAATGAACGCCCGGAGAAACGACCCCCTTTACTCGCATCCGACTCAACCCAGAGATCTTCATCTTAGGGTTGAAGGTCGACCGACTACGAACTAAGTCCGTCAGCTACGGACCAGTGGCGGCTGTACCTTAAGTGCGCTCGTGCGCTGAACCACCAATTTAAGATTAAAAAATTTCAAACATTACTAATTGATCTTTATTTATAAACCATGTTAATAGATATTTAAGTATTTTTAAAAGTACATACAAAAATGTTTATAACTTATAAAATTTCCAATTATGACGACACAATTTGAGCGCTTTGCTAAACTATTAAGACTTATTTTCCATAATAGAAAAAATTTCGTGCGCTTCCGCGAGCGCACGAGGACTGCTAATAGAACTTGTATGAGTTACGCGCTATACGCCTGACGCGTGAAACAAAAGATAGTTCATAGTAATGTACCGAGAAATTAGTCTGATTTCGTGCGCCGCACGCGCGTCCGAAGCCGAATTTGCCGAGAGCACCCGATGATTAACGAATGTCGCCGGGCGCACGACTACGGCGGACATGATGTTTGCAAGTTGAGTTTTATTGTTTGTTTTAGTTATTGTAAAAACAATTACTATTTTTCTTTTCGTAATATTCTGTGTAAATTATTAATAGTAAATTCCTAATATTCGTATTTTCGTACTGTGTACAGTGTTTGGTGTCAGTGAAAATGATTTTAAACAAAGATTTTAAAAGTGAAATGTTTAATAGAAAGAAATGGTTGTGTGGATGTTAGCGAGATTTATGTGATTTATTTTCATTTTATGTGAGCGAGCGAACATTTCGCTTCAGAAAAATTTCTTATTGATTTATTGTACAAAAAATAATAAAAAATTAACATATTTTAGGTAAATTGTTGTTATTTCTAATCTTAATACTTAGTGAGCAAGTAAAGTGCACTACCAGTTCGATAACCCACCAGCCGCCACTGCTACGGACTAAGTACGTTGACTACGTACTAAGTACGTAATTTACGTCATTTTATTACCAGGAGATTCGCTAGGCGTGTAAAAAATTGTTTTCTTTAGTTTCATAAGTTCATAGGTACTTTGTTTTTCTGTGTTTATGATTGTATTACTGAACGGTGATCGTAAGAAAGCCTCGCTTGGGTTAATGCAGTAACGGTTTAAAAAAGAGTGCATCATTCCAATAAGGTTTTTATTATAGATCTTATTATCGAGAGCACACAGTTTTAGGGCAAAAACAATTAATACAAGATTTGTAATCTTGTATTAATAGTTTCGTCTAGTGTTTAAGAGGTCAGCGTGTAACTTGGACCAATCATAGTAGTTTTGGGAAGAGAAATAAAGTGCTGTTTCTGGTCGGGAGGTGCGCCGTGCGTGGGCAGGGGCAGGGTCAACGGATATTGAAATAAGGTGACCTTCCAGCCGCTTCTCTGCTCTCCCAGCGTTTTTCTTATTTATGCCGCGTGTGTCAGCTTTATGTAGCCGTTTGAGTTGTATTGGGGAAAATGGGGATTAGTCTCCTACGAGGGACGATTGTCCAAGATTTATGTGTATTTAAAGTATAAGGGCGCTTGGAGATCGCAACATGTGTTTGGATACTGTAGATAAAGCGTTTTGAATTCTGCCATCTGCTGGACATAGGTCTCTTTTAATAAATGCCGAGACAGTCCGCTCTCCTCTACTCACACCCGATTAGGATACTGTCATTGTCTACTGCTGCTTAGCCCAAAACATCATTGTTTCTGCTTTGAAGTTCACCCAGTTACAAACGTGCATTATACTCCTCCACAATACAACATTTAAAGTTGTCGCCATCGACATTAAGTGAACTAGGGAGAACATAATTTTAATTTTGGCCAAGTTCATCCTGAGGTCACTAAGAGAATTCATAAGGTCAGCACGTCCTGCATACTCTTAATTCGCAAATTTACATGTTTATGTTAATTCTACTTATAAACGCGAACCTTTGCGTGAATGTCCTCTCTGAATGAACTTACTCTGTCCCGCACAAACCACTGAATGGATTATAATGAAACTTAACAATAATATTGACGACCTCTGTGGCTCAGTGGTTAGCGCAATATAGCGATAAATTAGTTAGATAAGATTTGTAGTTCTCCGTGATCTCTGTCCGCTTCTAATTGCTTATGATACCATGTACCTATCTCTTGTTCCAGATAAACCAGTCTTCAATAGATCTGCTATAGACATTTCTAGTTAATAATCTTTTTTAATATAAGCGTCTTTCACACGACGAGACGCGACCCAATTTTTAAGAAATATGCTAAACGACAAGATTATCATACCTTTGTGACGGGCCCCGTTGTTACTTTATATAGGGCCAAGTATTTGGACTTGCAAATGGGATCGCTTAATGTTCGATCATACAATTGTCCCTTAAAACTCGAAAAAGGTTTCGTGGTAAAAAAATACAAACAATTTTTATATGAACTATCGCTTTGACCTTATAATACCACGATGAAAAAGGGTTCTATTCAAAATTAAGTGACCTCGATACGATTCTGTGCCTAAAATAATTCCACTTATCTATATCTAATATATAGAATTCTCGTGTTTGTAATTAAATTTCTCCGAAACAACTCTACCGATTCTCATGAAATTTTGTGTGCACATCGGTCTATGAATTCGATAACGTCTATTTTTTATCCCCCCAAAAGTTAAGGGTGGTCTACCCCTAATTTTTTTTTAGACATTTTTTTATACACCCCTCTACGATGTACCCCTGTTTTCTAACAGCAATATTAAAACTTTTGACAGTTGACTCAGGGGCAGCTAGTATTATAAATAAAAGGCATCTTTTAACAAACATTGTATCATCGTCAACTATTTACTACACATTACAGATTAAAGAGATGGTCTAGGGATTTGCGGGAAAAGGTGTAGGTACATCCAGCAGTAGAGAGAAACACGCTTATCATGATAACGATGATAAAGCTAAACCTTTATACCATGCTAATGATACTTAAGACCAATTATTAAATACCAAGTCAATATAAAAGATAAACGATGTTTAAAGTATATCCTTATAAAATATCCTTATATATAATCCGCAAAGTAATTTAATATCTTAATCACAGTTTCAATCCAGTTAGGTCGAGAAGAGTTTCAAGATTGAATGAAAAAGTGTTTAAAAGAGCGAAGTATTAATTACCAACTTTGATTCCTCGTGCAGCTCCGCACGCGCCATTTCAATCGGCTTACACGGCATGTATGACACGACGCCTTTCATTTTATACTTTCAATTGAAATTAATATTAAAAATGTATGAAAAGCGAAAAGCGCGAGTAAACGACTAAACCTAAAGGCACGATGTTGAGTCGGATTTTTATTACAATTATGAATGATGTATCATAGCCGTGGAACACTACAAAAACAAATAATATTCTAAAATTTATTCTTGGTACGTTCGGGTATATGCTACTGAACTCCGTGTAAACAGCGGAGCTGATTTCGATGAAATTATCCGTGTGTTCGACTGTTTTCGAGAATATTTTAGATTCACAATGCCGATCCCCCAGAGAATGGTGTGTACTGACCCTCTGTCGGGTTAAGTGGAATTGTACATAGGTATCAAAACTGTACTGAAGCAATGGATTATGACAATATTATTTCATTAAAAAAAAGTAAAAGAAAAGTTATTAGCAAATAATACAACGACTTCACAATGACACGATTATTGGAAGACTAACTGCTAGCAGCGCGTACATCATTCTATGTTTCTTAATTATTTTTCTACCTACATTACAAAAAGTAACAACCCTTATATGTCCCACTGCTGGGCATAGGCCTCCTCCTCGAAATCAGGCGAGGAGGGTAATAAGAGGGTTCACCAATGTGCTGGCCCAATGCGGGTTGGTGAACTTCACATACCTTCAAAGACTTTCGATCTTATCAGGCATGCAGGTTTCCTCACGATTTTTTCCTTTGTTGTGCCTTGTATTTATAATAATTCTAATCTTAACATTTTTCATTTTTGATTTGGCGGGCAGCTATTTTGAAGTGAAAACTTCTTTAGACGCGTCATGCACTTTTTGGTAGAGGAAAATCTTATTCGTCGCGTTACCGGCATATGCGACAGTGTGACGTCATAATGAAATTAGCATTTTTTCACAATTTAAAATTTCTCACGGTCATAATGCACATATTATACAACTTTTTATTTGTTCTTTCTTCTATGGGCAATTCCTATGGTTGTTAACTTCTTAAGGTGTTGAAACATGTACCGTGTGCCCGGGGCGGCCCACGGACTCGGCTTCGTCGGTGCGACCATTGGTGTTGCTGAACGAAGCTGGGAAGGCTCTAGAAAGAGTTGTGGCTTCCCGGCTCGTTCAGCACCTGGAGGAGGGCCCGGGACCCGGACTTTCAGAGTCCCAATACGGGTTCCGGGCACACCGGTCAACCATCGACGCCCTCAAACGCCTGCGGGCGGTGACGGGTGAGGCGGAACACAGGGGGGAGGTGGTGGTCGCGGTGTCGCTGGACATCGCGAACGCCTTCAACAGTCTCCCGCACAGTGTGATACGGGAGGCACTGGCCTACTTCGGAGTGCCTCCCTATCTCAGGAGACTGTTGGACGCGTACCTCTCCGAAAGGAGGGTAGCCTGCGAGAACCGATGTGGGTCCATTGAGTGGTGGCGAGTCGGCTGCGGTGTCCCACAGGGATCAGTGCTAGGTCCAATCCTGTGGGACATCGGGTACGACTGGGTCCTGCGAGGCCGTCTCCTCCCCGGGACGGGTGTCATATGCTATGCCGATGACACCCTCATATATGCCCGGGGACGAACATACAGGGAGGCGGCGCGGCTGGCCGAGGTTACCCTAGACCTCGTGATCGGCCGCATAGAGAGTTTAGGGCTTCAGGTCAGACCATCCAAGACCGAAGCCCTTCTCTTCCGTGGGACTGGGCGGAAAGGACCCCCACCGGGGGCTACCCTCCAGATTGGAGGGGTGAGAGTCAGGATGAGCCCCCATATCAAGTACCTGGGGCTCATCCTTGACGGAGGTTGGACCTTCGGCCCACATTTCAAAACGTTGGGACCGAGGGTCGTGAAGGCGGCGAGTGCGCTGGGCAGACTCCTCCCGAACCTCGGAGGACCCAGTGCCGCCTGCAGGCAGCTGTACTCTGGAGTCTGCCGGAGTATGGCGACGTATGGTGCCCCGATTTGGGCGGATCACCTCACTGCGAGCGTTAAGGCCGCGTTGCGCTCGGCGCAGCGGGTCATCGCGGTGAGGGTGATTCGGGGGTACCGTACGGTTTCGTGGGCTGCAGCATCCGCTCTAGCCGGCGACCCCCCGTGGGAACTTGTGGCGGAGGTTCTGGCCGAGACACACTCCTATGTCTCGGATAGGAGGTCTCTGGGCTTGAGCCTTTCGCCTGACGGGGTCCTACGGGTCCGCCGACTAGGGATGGAGGCATTAATGCGGAGGTGGGGAGAGGACCTGGCGCGTCAGCCGTATGGCAAACGCCTAACGGCTGCTCTGCGCCCGGTTCTTCAGCGGTGGATGCGTCGTAAGCGCAAACCCCTCACCTTCCGTCTGACGCAGGTTCTCACCGGGCACGGATGCTTTGGTGATTACTTGTGTCGGACGGCCCAAAGGGAGCCGACGACTGGATGTCACGATTGTGGAGCGGCGGTGGACTCTGCCCAGCACACCCTCGAGGTGTGCCCGAGATGGGCGTCTGTCATCGGAGGGGACTTGTCTTTGTCGAGCGTCATCACCGCGATGCTTGGCTCTGACGAGTCCTGGACGGCAATGGCCTCTTTCTGCGAGACAGTGATGTCTCAGAAGGAGGCCGACGAACGGGTGAGAGAGGAGGCCGCTGACGTAGCCTCCCCCCGTAGACGACGAACGGGGGTGCGTCGGAGGCGCTATTTAATGCGCCTTCAATAAAGCCCCTGTGCTCGTGTCGGGCTCGGGATGGGAACCCGGGCCCAGCTTAAGACACGACGTCGTGGGGACTGCCAAGTCGTAGCCGGGCAGTCCCCCTATTGTGGAGAATCTGGTCTTTGCCGGGACCAGTCTGTCGCTGAGGGTATCCCGTCGCCTGCACAGATCCGGGTCCCTCAAATATAGCGGCTGAAGGCTCACGCAGCGGTTTTAGTGGGGTAGGGCACCCAAATGCGAGTCCCCACACACGCCAGCGAGCCTACCCAGGCCCTGGTATGGTCGTAAATGATTTCCGCTGCGTCATCAAAAAAAAAAAAAAAAAAAAAAAAAAAAAAAATGTACCGTGTGCCGGAATCCTGTCCGGTCACCCGCCGTGGTGAATGAGGGAGGATAGTGCCTGCTTGATAACCTTCAGGGATAGCATTTTTGATTTAAAAAAACTCCTACGACGCGTCGCAGCACGCGCACCTACATAAACAGAATGTATCTTGACTTATATCAAGGGCAAATAAGTTGTTTAAAACTAAATCCAGAAAGAGTAGGTACAAATATAATACGTTTATTAAACTAAGAATATTTTATTTGTAACGGTACATGTAAAATCCGTAAATTTCTGATATAGACAATTTATTATTATTTATTTATTTATTAACAGAATATTATGAAATAGAATAGATAATAATTTTATAAAATAAGGAGCGTATTTGAAACAAATATTCAATTTCGAAATTGCTTATTTCCACTCGTATATCGCGTAGCAGGCGAATCTCTCAAAGTATGAAGATGCAATGGGTTGAAGGAATTCTTCATATGCTCCGAGATTCGCATCAAAAGACCTCGCGACAATAATTTGTCCTCATCAGCTACATACCTTCCCGTACGACGCTACTAAATTTTCTCAATATTACGGTTAGCATCAATATAATATTAATTGTTTTTATAATATTTTATGTAAGCGTGATGTATGTGTATAAGTAAAACAGCCGTATGAATTAAGTGAAAGCGGGAAGCTTCGGACGTCCAAAATTATACTGAAACTTGTAGTTTACCATTGTAATAAGCTTTCCGGGCTTATCGCCTAAGAATAATTATTACACTAAAGAAACCTAGTCCGCACGCTCATTTAAAAACACCTCAATTGGAGCCATAAATGGCTCCAACCCCCGGACCATTGCATAATAATACAATATAACTTTTAATAACATAATTTTTACCATTGAAGCTCCAAATTTTGTTTTGTAATTAATTGATAATTATGTTTAAATAAAAACGTCTTGTTTCAGGGGCTATATTTGTTTTTGTTTCAGACTGATGATTGTGAAAAAAATAATTAAAAATATACACAATATTATGTCGTTATATAAGATTTAAATAACCATACCGTATGTATTAACTATTAAGTACTAAATGGCTATCAGCGGCACAATCATTTCCCGATTTCAGGAAAACTACACCTATACTGCTAACTTGTGTGAAACTAAAATTTTAAAGAGCGCTTGTACGAACTACCGTTCTACAATATATTTATTTCTAAGCATACCAGATTATTATTTCATTAGAAATAACAAAAGTGATACACAATTGTGAATGACAATTATTCAACAATCTTATGAAGTATAAAAAGTGAAAAGTCTTAATAATTATTGGGGGTGTAGCAACACTGCAGCGGAGCCAATCAGGGAGCAGCTGCGTCCGACACCGGTGAGTTGGCGGGAATAATATTAAATAAACTTGCCACTCCACGTCGCGGTATTGATCGCTGGAACATTTCGTCCAGAGGATATAAATAATGTGGTGTTCCCGAATCGATACCACTTGGGACCTTTATGAAATGGGGATGCAGGGGGTGGTGGATGATGGGGCTCACACACCGTCTTGGAAACAATGTCCTGTCCTGTTACTTCTTACTAATATCTTTGACCAGTCTGTTAAAACGTCATATCTTATGAAAATAACTAAATGTTCTTTTCTAGCAACTTAAAGTAAACTTAAAGAGCCTTTTTTACTGACTTGAAAAATATTATACTCGTAGTATAATATAACTGTATATTAAAAATATTTATTAATTTAACGTTACGACAATTTACGTTATCATGGGATTCGTAAAACATCGCTATAATTACTAAGGTATTTTCAAAAACTCGGTAAATTTAAAAATAAAAACGATAAAGGTAAAATACTGAACATATTTCGTTGGTCTAGTGGTTAGTGACCCTGTCTGCTAAACCAGAAGGGTTCGATTCCCACCCGGGACAAATGTTTATGTGATGAGCATGATCATTTGTTCTGTCTATAGAAATATATAAATATGTATCAGTTGTCTCGTTGCCATAATACGGGTTCACTCTACATTGGGATCAGACGGCCGTATGAGTTATCCCAATACAATTATCTTTCTAATATTATAAACGTGAAAGTTTGTAAGTATGGATGTTTGTTACTCTTTCACGTAAAAACTATTCCATTTATTTTAGTGAAACTCCACAAATATATACCTTAATATCAGAATAACACATAGGCTAAAATTTGTCCCTGTACTCCTACGGGAATAGGAAGTACGCGGGTGAAACCGCGGGGCGCTGCTAGTTACTTTTATATTACTATATCGTGTTGCAACACCTTTATCAAAATTATTTCATATAAACTTGTGAGAGCTTAGCTATCCCCTCTTATCTAGCCGGGACGTTATCAGAATAAGGACAATGAGAAACACAAACCTCGCCCGCGGGAGAGGGGGGTGCTATTTTCTATTCCATTCGTTTCTCACAGACCACACAAATCACGGTGGCTCACCCACGTGGACAAGTCTCGAACCTACAGCCGAGCCATTTTCACACCCGTACACTTTCCATAATATAAAATATTATTTTGGTTAGGTTTTGGTTTTGTGGGCCTATAATTTTCTTTCTGTAATAACCAGGCATAATTTTATTTTTTGACATTGTAATGCAATTCCAAGCGATTGCTCTCCTTGTAAAATATTTCTATTATTATTAATGCCAGTTATAAATATTATCCAAATGGTAAAAAAAATAATTAATTGTCCTAAGATAATTTTTTCAACTTAAGTTTTTTTAAATATATTTCTACTACCTAATCTAAACTGTACTTTTAGATTAAGGTAAAAACATTATAATTCAACTCCCGAGGGTATGGCGGCACAAGTGTGATAATGGCTGGCTCATGTGTCGGAGGTATTCAGGCATCGCAAGGTTCTGGAGAATCAAAATACATAATAAAATAATGAAAATTTATATAAAAACTACGTGAAAATGATATTGGAGCCTTTTCATATTTTCAATTTTAAAATTTGTTTATTGGTATATTTATATCGAATAAAGAATCAAGACAATAATGCTTAATAGATGTAAAAATGTTAAGATGTTTAAATATAAAATACGGCGTGCAGTAAAAACCCCCGCTGCGTGTAACTTGCGCCGCGGGATTTCCCGGTTACTTTATTCAGGCGTGAACGAATACACAATTGACTTGGATTTAAATAATCTCAGACGATAAATATTTTAACCCCTCCCCCCCCCCCGTGCCTCCTCTTCCGCCATCCTGATTGACCTGGCGCTACATATGGTAAATATTGTTATATCAATATTTCTTTAGATTTTCTTGATATTTCGATTAAATATTTGTGAATGGTAAATGTACGAGGGGCGATCAAAAAGTAATGATAATGAATATAATAAAACAACGATTCTAATTTAAATTTAATTTATTTTTCTACGTAGTCTCCTAACAAGTCGATACATTTAGTCCAACGTTTCTCTAAACCTAAAATACCCTTTAAAAAAAAATCTTTATCAGAGCTCTCCCAAAATGCCTCTACAGCAGCCATCACCTCGCTATCATCGTCAAATTTCTTGCCCCTGAGGTGTTCCTTGAGCCGAGGAAACAAATGAAAGTCGCTGGGGGCTAAATCTGGAGAATAGGGCGGGTGTTCGACCAGTTCGAAGCCCACTTCTCGAATGGCAGCCATCGCAACTTCGGCTTTGTGTGCAGGAGCGTTGTCCTGATGAAACAGGACTTTCGCTCGGAGTTTGCCGCGTCTTTTTTCCTTTATGGCTTCTCGTAGTCGTCTTATTTGATCAGCGTAGTAGGAGCCCGTTATAGTAGCTCCCTTTTCCAGGTAATCAACCATTATGATTCCCTCAGCATCCCAGAAAACGGACGCCATAACCTTGCCCGCCGAGCTTGAAACTCTGAACTTCTTCGGCGTCGGTGAGGATGGCCTTTTCCAAGTCATCGATTGTTGTTTGGTCTCAGGATCAAAATGATGAATCCATGTTTCGTCCATGGTCACAAATCGAGACAAAAAATTTTCTTTGTCAGCCTGGAACTTTGCAAGATTGGCTCTTGAAATGTCAACTCGCTTTTGCTTTTGTTCGTCCGTTAACATTCGCGGTACCCAACGAACGGAGACCTTTTTCATATTCATTTTGCTGGTCAAAATGCTTTGAATGCTGCCATATGAGATCCCTGTGACCTCAGCTAAATGTCTGACGGTTACTCTTCGGTCTGCTAATACGATTTCTTCGACTTTTTTCACGTTTTCCTCAGTGAGGGACGAGGTTGGGCGTCCCTCGCGATGTTCATCTTCTGTGGTCCTTCTACCCAGCTTAAACTCTTTGCACCACCGTGCCACCGTAGAATATGGAGGAGCAGAGTCCCCTAATGTCTCCACCAAATCAGCGTGTATCTCTTTGGTAGACATTTTTTTCAAACAGAGGTACTTGATGACGCATCTCACTTCGTGTTTCTCCATTTTCGTGTTGTCGCTCCGACTGCTGGTATTCAAATGAATGTAGCTCCTGCAAATGACGTCCTATTTATACAATTTTTTAGCTGGGAAGTCATGAGGGACTGAGGAAGTAAAAAACATTTTTTTTGGATTTTTATCTTCTTTAAAAATACCTGTTTATCATTACTTTTTGATCGCCCCTAGTAGTTGAGTTTCAACTTTGTACATTAATAATAACGAGCTATTATTCTTGACTTCAGTTAGTCGAGTATCTAATTATCGCCCGAATTTTACACGATTACGGTTAAGTCTTAAAGTGAGAAATATAAACTTGACCCGCGCAAGGACAGCTGAATTTATTTTTAAAATTTTACCTACACCACCTAAGTAGATCTCCGGAAATCTACAATTATGCGACTTAAACGGCACTTCCTCAGACTACCAGGGAGTAGAACCAGCAGCTGCCACACACATTATTCCAAACCCTTTTTGAGATTTGACCCGTTAGTGTCCCTGAATGTTAGAACGACCGTCTGTTCAATCCCTATTCTATTAAAAGGAATGACAGAATGAAACGAGACACCAATATACAAAATAGCACTCGACATATGTCACTTATAAGGTAAGGCTTACTTACTTACCTGGTAAGGCTCGTTTACAAGTACATCCTACCCATCATAAAAGCAAGTAAATAAGTATTGTAAAATTATATAGGAATACACATCATGCACGCCTGATGAGATTGAAAGTCTTTAAAGGTATGTGAAGTTCACCAACCTGCACTGGGCCAACGCGGTGAACTATTGGCACATGACCCTCCTCGCCTGATTTCGAGGAGGAGACCCGTGCCCAGCAGTGGGACATAAAGGGTTGATACTTTACACATCCACATGCGTTGAACTATCGTTACGTTCCACAAATCACAAAACAAACATAAGGGAGTCCTTAAATTTACTTTTCGACCACTTCCTCTCACTAGCCTGTAACGTCGTTATTATCAGAGGAATCCGTTCATAACGGTCGGGGTGAGCTGAGCAATTGCCAGTAATGTATTTTCAAATGAATTTCCCGAGAAACTTCGCCGATTAGCAAGTGTATTGGTGAGCAAAAGTCGGAGCACTAAGTGGAACTTGAGCTGAAATTAAACGGACCCCAAGTTGCCGGTAAGTAACTGGGAACTGAAGATTTAACTCGAGCAGCCTCTCGTGCGTATTTAGATGCTTTAGACTAGATCACCTAAATTATTTACATCCAGCTTTCGCGTTCATGACGATTAGCACACTTCCCTATAATCAAAAACTCAAAATAATACAATTCGTTTAAAAAGTATTATTGAAAAAAAACTGTTATATTATCTGACTGTGTACGTTATGTATTGAACTAACTTTTTAAACTTTATTTCACGTACGTTTATTTGATTGAATTGTAATTGTTCTTACTTATTTTGTCAACGCTATTTATTAATTTCTCCTCGAAAAGCACTTTTCCTAGAAATATTATGCAGGACTGAAATGTAATACATCAACGTCAGAGCATATTACTAGATGATTGCCTCATATTGCGCCTCAACCACTAATGCATTAATTTCTTTTGTCACGTAACCGTAGAGTTTAAATAATGAAGTAAGAAACTTATTTATAAAGTCATACATATTAAGTCGTTTCAAGTCGGTCATTTGTGATGACTTAAACTAAATCGATTAGAATAAAGTTTATTTCAACTTGAGAGCTAGTTGAAAGATGTCTGTCCGAACAATATTTTTTTTTTTTTTGTAAAAGTACTATAAAGTTTTACTTGAAAATTACCCCCCATGGCCATAACGCATAGGAATTATTAGAATTTTAAAAATAAAAATATATATTAATCCAAATCAATTCACTGATTGATTGAATGAATCTACGGGTGTTTGTAAGGATTAATAATATTTTGTTGAGCGTCATGGTCGTATTAGCGTCTTTTACGTTTCATGATCTTGAATCTTTCCATGAACTCCGAGACGGCCGATCCTTCATCTAACTAGGTCCTCCTCGACCCGGAGCTCGATGTTCCGCTTATGAAATAGTACCTGGTTGACCGAGCATTTGCTCGGTACCTTTAGTGATAAAAATTTTATTCCAAAAAAAATGTTCTTAAAAAAAGGAAAAAAAAATTCGGACTGGAGATTCGAACCAGGCTCGTTCGGATTTAACTGCCTAATTTCACCACTATGCTACCATGACATATTATTTGACAGCGAAATTTACGTTCGTATCCTAATCATATTTTATCGATGCCTCAAAACACGGATAAATTTTTTTTTCTAAAAATGTATCCTAGTTAGATCGATTTATCGCCATTTTTAATACATGTATACAAAATTTCATGAAAATCGTTGGAGCCGTTTCCGAGATCCCGATTCTATATATATATACAAGAATTGCTCGTTTAAAGGTATAAGATAATAATAATAAGATAATCCTTTGTAACTGCAGATGCGACCGATAAAAGAATATTTCATTGAGAAGGTAAAAGTCCCGTCGCGTCATCGGTTACGCGAAGTGGGGCAAACCCCGGGGCTCCCCGAGCCCGCTTTGAATGGCGCTTGGAAACGTGTTCCATGCGCAGGCTTCATAATGAACATAAAAAATTCAGAGGGGAGGTTTTCCTGGACTCACAGACAGTAATGGCTTATAAAATTTATACAAAAGTTTTCAAAGTGAATACTTTTATATCCTAATGCGGATTGCGGGTAAACAAATTCGAGTTATATACAATACACGTAACGTAACTGAAAGGAACAAATGCGGAGTTGATAGGTTTTAACCGTTTCACTACTGATCTCCTTGTCCTCGTCGCATCTTAGGCATGAGAAGTCAGTAGACTGACTGACAGCAGCAGAGATAATGTGGCATTCTACAACATGATTTTATGTAGGGCGTTGAAAATCTTTTTGTAGAAACGAAAATTTATTTAGCCCCATTGAGTATGGTAGGGGTTAGTATTGAGTATGGTATGTTAAGTTTTCACTTCTGAAGGATTTTTTTACTTTACTTCTTCTTTTTAAACAGAAAGACTATAGATAGAGCTAGAGCGCGAATTCACGCAGATAGGCATCTGTGTTATTTCTATTATAAAAATCATATTTCTCGTTTCTGCAACCCCCAGAAACATATTTTATCTCTACAAAGATAATAAAAACATAGCGACCCGCGCATCTGGGAACACTCTAAACGGCTCCACTGTTGTTTATAATTAGTGCAGTCTGAGTTATTTGAATGCGCTACATAAATAATTCTCCATCGGGCTGCAGACCGCGAATAAACTTAATGTCTCTGGCATCTCGTTACAATGAGAAACGCTGCTTGTTTCGTGTTTCTATGAGTTAGTTAAACAGCCACGTGCTAACTGACAGTCAGCGGCCGGAAAATGAACGATATGCCGTGTCATTTCCATGACTCGCCTTTGCTGAAATGTAAGATAACTATAGATGGGCTAGCGGCGGTTTTTAATATCCTATCTATCTTAAAATTTTCTAAGCGATTTAAAAATTTTGACAGTTTTTGTAAGAAAATGTATCAAAATGTCAAGATAGTTAAGAAATTTTTAAGATAGGATATTGAAAGCCGCCGTAGATCAGTAATTACACTAAGGGCCCGTTCCACAATTTCCAGATAAGTTCCGAATAGGCTATTCACAACACATTTGACAGATAGAGTACTAGTATGGAGTATCTGTCAAATATGTTGTGAATAGCCTATTCGGAACTCATCTGGAGATTGTGAAACAGGCCCTAACTGTTTTGCTCTTATCACTAAACGCAACAAAATTTTCTTGAAAGTAGCACCACTACCACCCTATATACTTACTATACTAGCATATTGTATGATACTAGCAGTCCCAACAGACTTCGTTCTGTTAAAACGGTTTGGTATGTAGCAGTTTTTTGTTCCTCCCTTTTTTATCTCAAATTCGAGAAATAAACTATCCTATCTTTCAAGTTGGAGAAAAGCACACATTTTAAAACATTAAAATCGGTTCAGTCGTTTCGGAGTTCATCCCGGACAAACATCGTGACACTGAAATTATATATTATAATAGATTGATCTTAAAAGGGTACCAGAGAGATTTATAAAATTGTTATATTAGCAAAATGTTCCTGTTTCCCAAATATCTTTTTTTTTAAATGGCCTATGCTGTGGCCAAAAGGCCAAAAGGTCTTAAAGCGAAATCGGAGCTGTGGGTTGGCAGGTGGCTCACCCAAGCAGACCTCTCCTCAAACAGTAAGAAAGGGACAGCTCAGATTGTTTAGGTAGATAACTAATTATAATTATTGACCAAAAAACTAATTCCTTCCTTAATCCATTTTTTATATACCTCACTAAAACCGTATTCAGCTACGCACATAAGTTCTCGTTATGTGTCTGAAAATATTATTTATTAATATTTACACGCATTTTTTTCATTATAATAAATGAAATAAACACAGATTTTATCGCGGTATATTGAGATTTTTCACATGCGACCTACTTCATATACTTACTTAGGGGATTCTCATACGAGTTTTTATTTTGCCACTTTTTATTGACTACTTCTTTTCTCTATTTGAACTTGCTGCCTACGAATTAAAGGTATTTTTTTTATTATTTTTTTTAGAATTGATTTAATTTGAATATGAACAAACCTAGACAGTGGGGCACGTTCACGCGAGTCAATGGTTTTATGACGGAAGTACGGTTAACCTGTATAAAAAAAAATCATATAGTGGCAATTCTTAATAGTGTCGTCTATCTAATGGAGGGATACGGGGTGATGATGATAATATGTAGCTCTAATCGTAGATGATCAGCCGTCGCTCCCGGCGCCCGTAGGTCAGAGCAGTCGAGCGATATAGGCCCATCAATTCCAGCCCCAGCAGCCTCATTCATTTTAGTTATCTGGAAGTTTTGAAGGCAATTGGTCGGTTAATCTTGCCCATTTAAAAGCTCGTATTTCAGGAAAACTTTTAAATTATTATTAATAATTAAATTTGTTAACTCAACTAATTTACGGTCGCCACCTGATCAACATTATCTATTTCATCATTATCATCGCGTCTGTGTCATCGTATGATTTAGTCATCTAACGTGATGGACAAAATCAATACAATCTATATAGCATTGCTTTCGTCTAAGTAATTCTAAGTAATTAATATATTAAGATATTTAAAACTTTAATTTAAACTTTTTGTTTTCATGACAACGAATAAGGTATTTTTTTAAGTTATCCGGAGAACGGATGGCCGCTGGATCAATTAAGGTTCAAGAGTGGAGGCTGCGTTTAGGACGAAGTGTTGGTCGGCCATTAACCAGGTGGGAAAACGATCTCCGTGCAGTGGCCGGTCCGTGTTGAATGCGAGTGACAAGAGATCGGCCGTCTTGGCGTTTATTTAGGGAGGCCTATGTTCTTCAGTAGACGGACAAAAGCAGATGATGATGATGATGATGATAACAAAGTAAGTTAGTAAAAATACTCTTTTATACATACAAAATATACTAGACGCATTTTATAATACACGAACTGTCAAAGGCTATTTGAAAGTGGTTTGTTTATTATGGGTTTAGTTTTTATTTGGAAAATACTCCATGAAAAATAACATAAAGGAGGATTTAGTCAATTTAACTCAAAGTTGAAACGGAAAGTATTTGAATATGCATGATTTTTTTTTTACTATAATAATAAAAACAGGCGCGTGGAGGCTTATATTCTATTCTTTAAATATATAATTCTGCTGTATGTGTGTATGTCACTATCCTCCTACGCGGCAGACCGATTTTGATAAATTTATTGTGCGTATCAAGGGCATTTGAGAATGGAAGAAATAAAGAGAATAATATTGTACTCCTGCCTCCCAATGAAATTAAATTAAAGTAATTAGGTCTCAGTGTTAATTGGAGGTATTATTTGTTTCAGCAAACTAATGTTGATGGAGTATAATAGTTCCTCGGTGCGCGCCTCTTATCAAGCTCAAGCCGAAACTATTAACAAGATAACATGTACCTCTTCCGCTGTCTCTAACATTGTTACGTGCATAGCACTATAGCCTGAACACTATATCGAGTACACAAATAATACGGCTGGTGATGAGGCCATGCTCAAGTTTCTTCATCTGAAGCGACCTTTATAAGTCCCCCTTTTAGGCATGGGTAGCAAGAGTTAGTAGAAATGGTAAGAGAGGGTTAGTAAAGCCTTACTGCTCTGCAACCAAATTGGGCCGGCATGAGAGGGGTGGTACCAAATTTACAGCTATAATGTCACGTTTCGTGTGGCTTATGAGTTTCCGGTTTCCGGTTTGGGGTTTGGCGGATAGTAGTGCGACGCATCTGCATATGCCCTGGTAGTGCGGATGTGTAGGCTGGTCGTTAGTCGCCAAAAGTCTGCTGTCGCGGAATTTGGGTTATAGCTCACCTATTCGTGAACTATGACTGCGCTGACATGCGGATTCTTGAACTTCACATACACGAAACCCGCGATGTTTTCCTTCGCCGGTAAGCGAGCGATGGTCTCATGTTCCGGTGCACATGGTAAAAAACAGATGGATAACATATGGATTACAGCGAATTGTGAGTGAAAAGTGGATTTGTATTTAGTTCACCTGCGAACATAATATTCATCTTAATTTAACGTATTTATTATACCTAACTCTAACGTAAAATCCCCAACATTTGTCATTCAATTGTCCTAGCTAATGAAACTCTTAACATCAATAAAGTGGTGTATCGCTGTAATGTTGTAAGCCTAAAAATTGAATAAAAAATGTAACAAATAAAAACGGCCACCAGTTATAGGTTTAGTTTAAATAATCCATTTTGAACCAAACTACTGTCAATATTTTATTGGCATCAGGCAAGTTTGTCGGATAAACATCAATACCACCCGCAAATCCCGCAAAGCCGAAGCCCACCGACACTAGACGCGCCCCGCCGCCCGGCTCCGCTCGTTACACGTCACCGCGGGAGGTCGATTAGTTTCAATAATTGCCTTTTATAAAAATGTCGCCGCCAGACGTTTAAATTGATTAAACTTTTCAACCGCACAACAAAAACACTATTTATTATATCTTTAGAAAGCTTGTTATATTTTAACAGTAATTTCGCGACTATTCTTATTGGTGAATAAATCTTTTGACGAGCCTCGGCTCCGAAATTGCCTCGGATGACGTGACAGTTAATGGTAGGATGCCGTGATCTTCCCACTCCTTATATCTCCCATCGTTATTCATTAATTGTACATTAATTTATTAACAAAGACGTTTAACATCTACTAGGGGCGATCAAAAAGTAATGATAAACAGGTATTTTTAAAGAAGATAAAAATCCAAAAAAAAAGTTTTTTACTTCCTCAGTCCCTCATGACTTCCCAGCTAAAAAATTGTATAAATAGGACGTCATTTGCAGGAGCTACATTCATTTGAATACCAGCAGTCGGAGCGACAACACGAAAATGGAGAAACACGAAGTGAGATGCGTCATCAAGTACCTCTGTTTGAAAAAAATGTCTACCAAAGAGATACACGCTGATTTGGTGGAGACATTAGGGGACTCTGCTCCTCCATATTCTACGGTGGCACGGTGGTGCAAAGAGTTTAAGCTGGGTAGAAGGACCACAGAAGATGAACATCGCGAGGGACGCCCAACCTCGTCCCTCACTGAGGAAAACGTGAAAAAAGTCGAAGAAATCGTATTAGCAGACCGAAGAGTAACCGTCAGACATTTAGCTGAGGTCACAGGGATCTCATATGGCAGCATTCAAAGCATTTTGACCAGCAAAATGAATATGAAAAAGGTCTCCGCTCGTTGGGTACCGCGAATGTTAACGGGCGAACAAAAGCAAAAGCGAGTTGACATTTCAAGAGCCAATCTTGCAAAGTTCCAGGCTGACAAAGAAAATTTTTTGTCTCGATTTGTGACCATGGACGAAACATGGATTCATCATTTTGATCCTGAGACCAAACAACAATCGATGACTTGGAAAAGGCCATCCTCACCGACGCCGAAGAAGTTCAGAGTTTCAAGCTCGGCGGGCAAGGTTATGGCGTCCGTTTTCTGGGATGCTGAGGGAATCATAATGGTTGATTACCTGGAAAAGGTAGCTACTATAACGGGCTCCTACTACGCTGATCATATAAGACGACTACGAGAAGCCATAAAGGAAAAAAGACGCGGCAAACTCCGAGCGAAAGTCCTGTTTCATCAGGACAACGCTCCTGCACACAAAGCCGAAGTTGCGATGGCTGCCATTCGAGAAGTGGGCTTCGAACTGGTCGAACACCCGCCCTATTCTCCAGATTTAGCCCCCAGCGACTTTCATTTGTTTCCTCGGCTCAAGGAACACCTCAGGGGCAAGAAATTTGACGATGATAGCGAGGTGATGGCTGCTGTAGAGGCATTTTGGGAGAGCTCTGATAAAGATTTTTTTTTAAAGGGTTAAAATACCCTTTAAAAAAAAATCTTTATCAGAGCTCTTTGGGTTTAGAGAAACGTTGGACTAAATGTATCGACTTGTTAGGAGACTACGTAGAAAAATAAATTAAATTTAAATTAGAATCGTTGTTTTATTATATTCATTATCATTACTTTTTGATCGCCCCTCGTACAAGGATGTCTTGAACTATAACTTTACATAAGTACGTTTTTGGAATGTTTATTGCATACAAAACATAATGTGCATTAATACCCACAACCTAAGGCTGGAAACGAGCAGTGTACCTTTTTCGTGTGGTTACAGGAAAGGAAAGAAAAGGTGAAAATAAGGAAAGCATGTGGTCGTGTGAGTCGCGAAGCTAAAAGCAGCTGTAACATCAAATCATTTTCAAACAGATGTTGAGCTTTGTCTGTCTGTAAGATAGCTAAGTCGTATTAGTTCGATAGTCCCATAAAGATTGCACGGTTCTGTATCTTACAATCTTTTATTTCACTTTCAATGTCTGCGTCCGAAATTCAAGTCTCGTAAATATAAGGTCCAAGATGTAAGGAATATGACAACCGAACAACTACGTACACGAAAGTCAAATCCCATCAAAGTGCTGAAATAAATGATGGATGTTAAATATCCACCGCCAGGAGCTGGTGGACGTGAATTAATTAATGAAATGTTCAGGAGCGTAATCCCCCCCCCCCTCAACACTCCCCCCTTCCCCCTCCGCCAGCACAGCACCTGCGGCTGTTTTGTAAACTTGTAGTGGCGCTGGCACAGGTGACACATTTTTTGAGTAAAAGAATATCGGCGCATAATATATAGTATATATTATTATTATTATATTATTACTATAGTAATAGTATAATAATAATATGTGTATTATTGCAATGAATCCGGTACTCACAACTCTGCCAGTATCCATCTTCAATATCTTCGACCCTTGACCCTGAAAATCGTGCGATATAGGTTTGGTCGCCGTTATTTGAAAGTGGGTACGTTTTCAAGCGATGGTTCTTTGGCATTTTTATCGAGTTTTTTTGTTATCTTAAGGTTGGGTATTGGTTTTTTTAATATCCTTTTAGCAGAACGATCACTCGATAATCCTTTTTATACTACTACTTTCACGAACACCAATGGGTATATTGGTGGCGAAGAATTACTTTGACAGATGGGCACACACTTACCATCTCACGAGCCGTATATCATCATCATCTTACAGCTATTATTAAGATGTAAGTTAACTTTTCGAAACTTCATCTTTCAAGCTCAACATAAACGCATATTACTTTCAATATTTATCAAAACGGATATAATGTCTACATACTTTAAGTAAGGTAAAACTTAAAGTCATACTTTCAAAGTTCGTGCGACTCGGCGAGTATATTAACATAAACTATGAAAACATCCACTGAATAGAATAAACGTATGTTAAAGGAGTCGATAAAATAGGGAGGGGCCATCGTTTAATATTCCAACTAGCTATTTTCCGCCATTGAGCGTTTTCACTTGAGGACACCGTATAGTACAATTCCTTTAGTGAATCCAGAGCTAGATCGGTAGTTTTATCGATATATTTTTGAAACTTATAACGTTTGTGCAATGTACGCAAAAAAAAACAAAATTATGACCGTTATCTTATAAGACCTATTAACTGTAGCTTTCGAAACTTTAAGAAACCCCTTTTTTTAAGTGAAATCTTATTTTAGACGTATTGAGTATTTTTTGGATAAACAAATTTAAGCATCTCACGTCACCGTCACCGAACGCTTCTGACTGTTTGGAACTCTCATTGCATCTGTATCTGTCATCGATTCATCTGTTATTCTTATTATCTATCGGTTCTCAAATGCATTTGATAATAATTAAATAAGCAAAAGCGATACGTAAGGCTTAAAGCGTTAAAATCCGAAAAATATTATAGTTTCTGAACCTACAGCAATACTCCTTGTATATATTTTGGATTTGTTTTTATTGCTGGTCATCCTTGTCTGAAAAATTACATGATAGTACTTTTAACTGATAAACTAAAATTCTAGGGATAGAAAATTTAGGCAAGCCGATGTACACTGATTTCGAATGGACCTATGCTGTGGACCTTAGGGCCTTTAAGCTTCATCGGAAAAGTTGATGAGCAGATGGCTCATATTATGGTTCTTACATGTGAGTGAAAAGCTAGATGGTGGTACTCAGACACCGGGGACATACCTTCCACCAGTACTCTCAAGCTCCTTTTGCCATTAAAACATTTGCGATAAGTGTTGATTGAATAAAAAATGTCACCGAAAACAACGACTTCACTCGGGACTGGGACCCGGGATGTGTTTCTGCTTAACTCAAAAATTACGTGTTAATTAATCCTATGGCGTAAAAAAATTCTGATTATATCTCTCAATCTACACAATAAGCGCAATCTACGCAATAGCATTTGCCTAAAGAACACATGTAAGTTAATAAACAATACTATCGATAATCGACATGTAACACAAGCCCATCCCTACACGGATATTGAAGTCGTTCGCAAGTAGCGCACGTATTATTTGAGAGTTTGACGAGACCGAGTTTGTTGGTTGTTGTCGGCAACGTGACCCGACGTGACGCGAGGCCTGAAGTAACGCGCCGTGATAACTGTTGCCCTTTGGGGTTTTTTTTATAATAAAAGACGTGATTGACCATACAACACACACCATTATAAAATTATATTAAAAGGCCAAAGGTACGGTAGATAAGGTTTATAAAAGTCATCAACGCGATATCAAAAGAGCTGATAACTCTGAAAGGGCAGAAAGGCTCGTAAGGAAGCTGTTTCTGAAATAATCCACATCCTGATCGGTTCAGCTGTTTGAAAGCTACGGAGCCACAGACACACTGGAACACAGAAATGGCATACCCACCCTACTCTATACAAGTAACGTTCAATATATTTTTAGTTTATATATTATTATTGTACAGGATTTTTAGAGTTGTAGACGAAATAGAAAAACTAGTTCATTAAACGGGCCATAAATCTTAACAATGTAAGTTTTACAAAAAAATATACAGAGAAATAAGTGAAATTTTACTCTCTACACTGGCCTCATAATGGCCTCAATAACTTTTGAACTAAGGTGCATAGTTCCCGAGATATTACCGGCCAAAAACATTTTGCAAGATGGCGCTTTAAGCTCTAACTGAATCTGTCAGCATTTCGCGATTTTATATTTTAAAAGTGGCCTTAACCTTTGTAAAAGAAAAAATATGATTGTAAATGTAGTGCGAAGTTAAATTTATTTTTACTGTAATAAAAGCAAATTTAGGAACAAATCTTGGAGACATGTATTTCGATTACTACAATATCCGTAGAGGCAGAGGCCGTGTTGTAGATGAGCGGTCCTCAGAACTAGCGCCTCAGATAGATTATGAACGCACTCACACCGAAACGAACGTTTGAGTATTTAAGTAGTTATTGGCCAATGGGCCACAATTCACCTAGACGCTGGCCCTATGCAGGTTGGCGAACTTTACATACCTTCAAAGACTTTTAATCTCATCAGGCATTTAGGTTTCCTTACGATGTTTTCCTTCACCGGTGAACGAGCGATGGTCTCATCTTTAGGGTGCACTTAGAAATTTATAAGAACCCATTTAAAGGTATGCAGGGGTGGGTGTCAAGATCGAACCCGGAACCTCTCGCACAACAGGCCGAGTCCATACCCACTGGACCCTCGTCGCTCAACTAAAGATTTTATTTAATACTCAGGTCATGTGTGTTGAGATTTTTTAACCAATATATTGTAAAGCGAGACAAAATATATAGCGTGAATGAGATGGACAATTATTAGACGATAATTAAAATATTCATGACTTAACCAGACTTAGACCTAGACTTTATCGTTAATGTGATGCTAGGTGCGTTAATAACATCTGATTGATGTTTTTATTCTCGTTTTGAGTAAAATTTTATCATAATATCATTTCATTATCATTTTATATTTCCTACATATGGTTCTTTCCTACTCCTCCTGAATTGTTCTGATTAGTTTTGTTGCGGGTCCCAAGGTAGTTTTAACATATCCCACGGTCATCCGGAGATCGTAGCAAAGGGTCATTTGGCGGATACTGCTGTCCATCCTGGCTATACATGAGTTGCAGCGGTAGGAACGAGTGATGGCCAAGCTGGATTGAAAAAAACACATTTAATTCTCACCAGATTAAAGCAAACCATATTGGTTATTGTGTTATTTTATCTTGCTCAAAAATACCACTATCAACTCATTATGAATGTTCTAGGCTAGCGCAGTGACAGGATTTTAATTACCGCGCGGGACAGAAATACCAAAGTTTTATAAGTTCAGGAATGTCGGTGTATTAGCGGCTTAGTTATCCTGACAGTCACGTAACCGAGTGAAATGTGGTTCCGTGGCTCCGTAACGAGGAATATTATCACCTCCGAGCGTCCTCCCCGCCCTCTCCCTCCTCACTCAATCCTCTCTCCCTCCTCACTACACTGTTGCTTAATTAACGACTTTTTTCGTTAATCATGAATCCTCACGTTTTTCGTGCGCACAATTCTAATTATACGTCTACATAGAGTCGTATATGTTTCGGTGTGAGAGCGGTTGGAGCCATTTGTATGGCTGTTTTTTTTTATTCAATTATTGTAATCAGTTACAGACACAATGTCATTCCGCGGGCGTTTGTTCTGCGAATTTAGATTGTTATTTATATAATGCGTTTCTTTTTGGTCGTTATAACTTTTAATAAATTCGGCTGGGAAGTTTACTTACATTCGAGTTTTTGAATACAAATCTTACATTAAATACCTACATTGGATAAAGTAAGAAAAGTTAGGTATTTTAGGATTCATTCGATAAAAATATCAATCATAATATACATTTTTTTATTATGTCTGTGATAAAATTGAAAATTAATGTCTAAATATATTAAGAATATCTGAAACAGTATAAGAAAACAATATATCTGAAACAGGTTCGGAAGCGGCTTAGTGGGTTTCTGGGAAAATTTGAAGAGCCCAAACGGTAACTTTAACTTGAAACCTCTTCCACACAAATATCAGAACTCGACCATAATCTGGAGGCACGGCAGTACCCCGCCAAGGCGAGCAAAACAAGGCGGCAGCGTACCATACTTTTCTCGAAGCATTTTATTACATGTTTTGTTTTTGATAGTGTGATACGAGTATACCTGTATACGTAAGACTGTGGATGAAAATACCGTCTACATTATAATAAAAATAGCGAAGTTCAAAAGTATAAAGACTACAATGTGAACAATTAACTCTAACAAACTTACGTACGTGGAAGTGTTTGTTAATTTAATGCTGAGGATGAAAAGGCTCGAAATTTCTGGAAACGCTCTCCGCTACTTTTTCGAAGGTTTTAGTTTCGTGCCATTTATTAACCCCAGACGCAGAAGGAGGGATGCTATACGATTCATGGCTAGCATGGCATAGCACCGGAGCTCTAAAACGAGTGTACCAATTTGGATGCGGTTTTTCTATTTGAAAGCAAGTTTCCAGCGGCAGTTATTACATATATTTTAAAATCGATGAAATCGTTCTTAGTCTTAAAAATTTCAACGCAAAAAAGCGAAAATCGAACATTAGTAATAAATTACCTCGAGCTTTCAAAATGATTGAGGAATACCGATGTATCTGTGAAATAAATTGCTAATTTGCTCGTTGGAATGCCATCGTATTGTCCATGAGCTGACCGAGTTACTACAGGAGTCGTGTTATGAGGAACTTCTTCTCTCGTTATCAGAGGAGACTGGCTGATAGCGGGACGTATAATCACTCACTAAGCTATTATTTTTTCTAGATTCTCGATTGAAACGGTTTTATAATAAATGTACCTACATATAAAACTCAGTGCTATAAATATCGCCGACAGCCAAAGCTATTATTAGCCGGACGGTCGGCGTAGAAGGCTGTGTCGGCGCTGCAGCGAGGAGCGTCGCACTCCCGTCTCGAACAATAATACTAATTATTACTACTGTTTAAAATTATTGTATTCGATGATCGTAATTTTTTTGATGTGATGCAGGTATTGGCACACTTCGGCAGTAAAATCGACTTGAATGGTAATTACATAAAATAAGCAAATGCGTCATACCATTTTTCGTCAGACCGTTTAAGTGGAATTCACCGCCGAGACGCGTCCATATATCCATGATTATGTTATCACAGTGAAGAACAACTTATTTTATTGATTAACTAACAAACAAACAAGCAGCTCACGAAAGAGTAGGTGATTACTGTTTATAGACTAACTAAAGGCAATTAAAAAGCGCCAATACATCTTTAGTTGTGAAAGATGAATAACAAGAAACTGAAAATAATTATGGATGGGAGACGAGTTTTGACATAGCATATAATATTTATATACGTTAAATGACTGATCTCTTGATCTAGTGGTTAGACTGCTAAACTAGAATGGAGGTGCCTAATCTCTACTATTTCTGTCTGCGGGGTGCGGGAGAAATATCTTTCCTTGATAGCTCGTGAGGCCAGATAATATAGAAGGGAGATAATCCAGTTTAACTTTATAAAATAATACGGAAAGTAAATGCGACAGTGGACTGTATTTTTGCGTTTGTTACAAATATATTAAATTAACTTGCATTAGCTTGTACAATATATAGGACAGACTTAAGGTCGATGTGCAGGAGGCAGGAATAGGAAATGCGTGACTGACCTGGTGTATTCTTGCTCTTCTTCCTGGGCTGCCAGCAGCTCTCGTATCCCCTCGTTTAGTCTTCTAATAGTCTGTAGTAATGCGGCCACAACACACACACACACGATCGCGTTCAAAGCTTTGATAGGCCTATAGCTTAGTTTACAGTTTAACAGTTAGCGAAAAAGCGTCTATACTTGTTGACGGCTGGCAGAAGAGAGGCGGAGTGTCACACATGTATGTAAGGAGGGACGTTGATAGGTGACAATAATGCAAGTTTTTATTTAACTACCCTCAACTTTAGAGAATAATTTAAAACGCAACACAGAAGGGAGTGGGTTCAATTTCCACCCAGGATAAATGTTTGTGTGATCATTTGTTCCGTGTCTGGACGTAATTTATCTAAAATAATATAGTATTAGTTGTCTTGTTGCCACAAGAACAGACTCTGACTATTTTGTGATCTGATGGCCGTGTAATTTATCCTAACATATTATTATGTACTCGAGCTGAAACATAGCGCCAAATCCTAGTGCTGTATATATCACGTCCAGATCGGCTCCGGGTGTAGTGTACGGCATAAACGTGATCATCAACACGTCGCATCGCAGTTGTCCGCTCCATACGAGACCACAGAAATGCAGGTCCCGCGTTAGACGCGGGAATGCCGGAGTACTCTACGACGTTCAGTTACGTGCCTGGATATTAAACATTACTGTGAGCATACCACAGGCTCACTACTTTTATACTTATTTAGTATATCTTTCCACAGAAAAGAGTTATTTAGCTTTTTTTTATAATCCAAATACATTGTAAGGCTGGTGATGTTACGGATATTATAAATGCTGTGTCCTCTTTAGGGTTCGCTCCTCAAAATAACAAAATGGCCCTTATGGCCCTATATCACCCTATTGTTTATATATCTGTTTAAACACTCGCTGTATGGTGCTTCTGTTTAAAAAATAATCATTTAAATTGATTGACGACATAAAGCAGTGGCCGGTCCGTTTTGGATGCGAGTAGCAAGGACCGGACGTCTTGGCGTTCATTGAGGGAGTGTTACGTTACGTTCAGCAGTGTATAAAAGCTGATGGCGATGATTATGGCTATCAAAGTCAAAGTCAAATTTTTTTATTCAAAAAATGCACTTGTAATAGGTTCCTATATATTATATACTTTTTATGTTTTCAACTCTTCCATGCATAAAAAGTTACATAATCACAAGGAACGTGAAAATGAGCAATTACAAGTCGGCCAAGCCAAAGAGCTTACTCATGTTTGGATATTAGGTTAATGTGATCACATTAATCAATCATCAATATCACTCACATCACGAGCACGAAGATCAATATCCTCACGCGAACGATAACGGAGCGAGGCTCCAAAATGTATAACGGCTTTCCACTTTCTACATTATTAGAATTGTGTAATACAAGTTAAATGCAAAACTTTAATAGCACTCAAGTGACCTCATATAGCAATGGCACGGATAATGATTCATTGCAGAAGAAGCACCTGCTTGTAAGTGCTCACCTGATTATAAATGATTAGTGGCATCCATAAACGACCGCTACACTAAAGGTAATGTAGCAGGTGCATTAAGGATGTTTCCAATATGAGTACGCAGTTTTCTTGGAGGTTCCTAAGTCATTTTACGTGATTACAAAATTCCAATTCCATCTATTCCAACATCGAACGATATTTCCAAAAACCCATATCCTAAAGTTTCAATTTAATGTATTTACGCTAAACGCTCTCCACTCCGTACTTATAAATTGCAGTCGCAATGCACTTAGTCGAGACGACCAGTGTATTGTGACCTGTCCCTCAGTTTTCCTCTAAGGAGGAAGCCGGCGGTTTGTATTGTAACCAAGATCACCGAGGGATCTAATTCGCGATGAATCATGGAATGTTCTGGATCGTCTTACTTATGGATTACAAGTTCTCACGTTTTTCACTAACTAGTCCTCTTTAGCTCGAGCTATAAACTAACTTTTGAAATTCCCTTTATTTGAAGCTTAGTAAATGGATTTTTTTATTAGAAAACACAGCGGAAAAGCTTAGTTAATAGCTCGCTATTTCAAAACCAATCCTGGATCGCGTGATATCCGGAACAAAATATGTTACAAGGACTTTGTTAAGTATCAATGTATAATATTTAGTAGTGAATGGATACAGGCTGATGGTAAAGTCCGCATTAAATGTATAAGTCTTACAAATGTATTACGAATAAAAGGATTCGCAAAATCATTAGAAAACAAAGGTCACGGAATAGTGGAAAGGATAACAAAGCTTAATGTAATCGATACATCGAAACAAAATGGAGGAGTGCTAGTACCGCTAGAACCCCGCGAGATAACAATGATATGGCGACGGCACGAGACGCGGCATGCAAAGTGAAATAAATAAAACGAGGATTAACTCCCTGGACTGCTACTGACCCGACGAAATCTGTCCCGGGGCGCCTCGCTCCGTCCTTATCACATCCCATTTGCGAGAGCGAAATGGACTTAGGTTTCATTTGCTTCGAGTATAATGGAGGGTAGGACTTAGATGTTTCTCGAGACAAATACGTACGGATAAAAGTAAATTGCTAATGTATTAGATACAGTATGTTCTGATTATAGAATTCTAATTTTAGGAATTGATTAAATTTCCTGGTGGCGATTTGGGTTGAATGAAGAATCAAATTGAGGAAGTCTGACGTGCCAATATCCTCTGTGAGCATACTTTTTTGCAAACTTAATGGACGAGGAGTAATAGAAGAGGATTGAATGTCCATATCGCCAGGTTTTTCATTTTGATAAATCGTTCATCCTCTAGTTACAATATATCCATTATAACGAAGCCACCATTAGCAACCAAAAGGTATCGGATAAAACAATTTCACTCCACTTTTTTTTTCAATAAAAAATATCTCTCACATAAACCCGTACTAGACATGAATAGCTTTTGAAAGTTGAGTGATCATACTAAGGTGTGCCTCCCTTATTACCTTTTTTGCATAATATCTAACGTAAAGTAAATTTCAGTCATAAATTCATACGCCTATCTCGGGGAGTCATTCAACCTCAAGTGATGCAATTTAGCGAAGGTGGGTTCCTCCAGGAGGTTAATGCCGGCCGTACATCCCCGATTCAGAGTATTACGGAGCCAAATCAAGCGGAAGCCAACAGGCATTACGGTGATTGTCTGAGATAAAGACGTGTTGTTTTATATTTACGTTACGAGATGCGAATGCTTTTATCTGCGCACTTCAAAGGAGAAAGCTATTTTATGTCGACTCGCAAGCTGCCTGTCTAATGGACAGGCGGATGGATGGACAACTTGAAAACAGCTGTATTTGAAAAACTGAAATTACACTAGAATGCTGTTTTTTTTTTATAAATTATAGGATGAAGTACTTGTAATAAGTGAAGATTTTAGCCAGTTTATTTACTTTGATTTCAGATAAATATTATGTAGAAACATATTTTAAAATTAATCTTTTAATATTTTATAAAGAAAATGTAATTCAATCTAAAATGCTCATATATGATACGATTTCCCCTTACGATCTATCTGATGAAAATCGTAACGATTGATCGCATCAAAAATGACGCCCACACGATACGATTGGTCGTAGTGATCGTCCCAAAAATCTCGCTTGTAGGGTCAAGTCCGGGTCCGGACTAATGTAACAAGGAAACCTCGTTACCATCCCCTTTCGCACCCTTTTAGCGGCAGGTCCTCGGAAACTTCTAGAGGTAAATTACAAACACAAACTCGTGTAAGTAGCGTTCCGTCTACTTACTGTCACTGCGCGTAGCAACATTGCGTTTGCCATTCAGCACTTCTTTCCATATAACATTATAATAATATATTGTACATAAAACGAAATATGTTTTAACATCTTATATTCACGAATTCACTAAAATTTTCACACGAGACCGAGAAATTACGTAACTTTATGGCTTACAACACATGGTGTTAAGGTGAATCGTTGGTCGCAAAAAACGTATTCGAAAAAGTACATAACTTTTTATTTTTTTATTTTTTTTACTTGTTCCATAAAAAAAGGGGCGCTCTATACTCCTCGGTAAAATGAGATTACACGTGAATCCAGGCAGACAGCCATATTGTACATAACTAAATAACAACGTTACCGTCAACAGAAGTTAGCTAGTCTGACGGAAGTGACTTATGGGCGATGCTGGCTAATCTGGCCAGGGTAATATGCCTTTTCCCATAGAAATCTGAATCAGATTGTCTTTGCCTAGTAATTGTACTATCATAAAATAGTATTATTAATATACTTTATCATAAATTATTTCATAAATGTGAGTGTAACCTAATCATGATCACGATAACGTACAAGAGCTTAGACATTTCCAAAATAACCCCCGGGCGACTGGCTGGGGTAGTTTTATATCGGCGAGAATATTTTAGTGAAATGTCAACCGATTCAGAGGAGAGATAAGTGCCGAGGTTTCACCGACACTCCGGACTTTGTGTGATTTAAAAACATCCTGAGAGATAACAGGAAAGTAGGAATAGAAATCAATAGCTAATGATACGCGAAGAGTGTTGTAATCCTTCGTCTCACAGAGGAGGCTGCCGACGAGACCTCCCCCGGAGACGATGGACGTGGGTTCGTAGGACACGTTACTTGATGTGCCAAGTAACACCCTGTGCTACGATCGGGCTTTAGAATGGGAACCCAGGCCTAGTATAGCATAACGTCACGGAAACTGCTTAGTGGAAGTTCTGGTCTGGTCTTTCTACTGGGTCAGCCTGTCGTCAAATTGTTCCTATACCTTGCAGATCCGGGTCCCTCGTCCCACGAAAAGAGTCTGAAGGCGCTCGCAGTGATTTTCCAATCCCATTCTGTTAGTTTACAAGACAATTATAGCGTTTATAAACCCATAATAAGAAAATATTAACAATCAACGTACAGATACACTTACTCGGTACAATAACACATTTAAATAAATTCTTGAGATGGACTTAACACAACAAAACATTATACAACGAGTAACAAAGTAACAAATTAAAAATAAAACGAATTCCCGTTAAATATGCAGTAAAGTTTAAAACAATGCTACAGCATCTGTACCGCGTCTCCGTTTAAAGGCGTTCAACCGTTTAGACGACAAAAGACTTCTGGAAGTTTCTGTAAGTATCTTATGAGCTGTGAACTGTACACGTCTGGTGTTAGCTACGGCTCTTTTGTTCTAATCACTGGCGCCAATTGACTAGGTCAAGCATCTAGGCTGGATATAAATAAGCGGACATTTTATTTGAAAGTAGAATAACTGTTGATAGTAAAAAAGGTGCGTGTGCGATTCACACACGATAGAAGTGAAACACACGCTAAATGCTCAAATACAAGCCAGTATTAAACAGTGTGCAATATACATACACACCGACATTTGCTATCTTGCTCTGGCTCACTAATTACAGGCGGCTATATGGGACAAATAGGAAAGACCGATAATATAAAATAGTATGTATATTTCTGTCTCATTCTTTTCATACACATTTTCGTATTTGTGTCTCTTACCTGTCGTTTTTTCCGTTGCATCTGGTTTGAAATCACAACGATTCTAAAGAAGTTTCACTTCTTAGGACCTTCGTAATCATGTTTGCTGTTAAGTCTCCGAAACGTCCGCGTCGTTATTTCTTTTTGAGTGAAATTTGCGTAAACATCAGAAAACCATCTCTCTTTCAACTCTTGACTCGATCGCCACGTCACAGAGCGCCTGGCAGATGTAACACATCCACGTTCATTAGACCATCGTCCAGCGTCATGACATTTGCAGTCACGGCCGCGGCATTCGAGTCCATTTTACTGCCAAGTTGGCAGGTTTCTCATGAAAATAATGATCTTGGGTCTGTCAGGTATATTATAAAATTGTTCATGAAACCTGGGCTCTTGAGCAGTTGATGTACAAAAAATGTTTTGATTTATGTCCATTTAATGGTGCTTCCGTAACTTTTATATTCGAGCGCTGTTTGCAGGCGAGGGATTACACCAACTTTAAGATTCATATCTCGGGGCCGGCAAAAAATGTCATAAAACATTTTTAATTTATACTTTAAGTGCTAGGGTACCTTTGTTCAGCCTAGGTTTTGTACAAGTTCGGGGAGATTTATTCGAATCTTTCGAGAACAGCCCAGTTTTAAACAAAAGATATCTTTTAAGAATATCTGTCTCGTGTAATGGTTTGTTCTGGTCATGATAAACAATGATTGTTTCGCTTATATCGCTATGCACCATCTTGTTCTTCGAATCAAAATTCTTTAATAAATATATAGGATTAAAATTTGTTGAATTTTAAATTACGGAAATTTAAAGATAATCTAACATAAACTGCAAGTTGAAATAAGTGGGAGGGATGCGCGATGAGGTGTGCCGCCCTCCCGGTTGCATGGCTTGTCAACGGTGAGAGGGAAGAGCCATGCGGCGCTCCCGGCTGCACGGTACCACCATCTTGCAGAAAATAGTTTCTCACCGGTGATGATGTTGGTAACAGAATCTAAAATACAGCCCTCTTTAAGTTGTAAAATGTGAATGTATTAATTAAATTATATCTGCTGATCGCAGAGGGTGGCATTAAATCGTATAAAGAACGTTAGTCATGGCAGGACCCTAATAAATAACGTACCTTTGTCCACGGCGGTCCCCGGCCAAACAATAGTACAGGTTCATTTAGACCCCGAAGATAAAACAATTAAGTGTGTAAGATACAACACACAATAAAACAAAAACAAATACCTCATTCATATAAAATATATCTCAGGAACATAATCTGCTTCACGTTAGCGTTACAATCGTTACAATCGTTACAAGCTAATCATGTTCTTCTGTCCGCGTGTATATTTACGTTATTGGAGGGAAATACTTCATATTTGAATCTGTAAACTGCCAGCCTAAAACTGAATTATTTGTGCTTGCAACGTTTAAGTGCTACTTGACACCTCACTTTACAATCTGCACACTCCAAACGAAGCACAATTTTTTTAATGAACTTTGCCTTTTTTTTGAAAATGGGTTTTGATTGACCTCCATAACCTTGTTGTTTACGGTCATAACGTCTTCTACCTTAAGCAGCATGCTTTCTTTAGATTTTTCGTACTGTGAGACTTTATGTACCTTATGTACTTTGCATTTCTTGCAATAGGTCCTACGCTGTTGTAGTACGTTCACCATTTTTACGTTCCCTTAAAGATCGTCAAACCATCGATCGTCGCGTAATTTAGTCCCTTTCCAGTGAAGATCTGGGTCTGTCAGTATTTTATGATTATATGCTCAGTGAGTAAATACAAAAGTGGAATCGGAATTTAAATAGTGTATGTGGCTCAAGCTAAATGGCAATTTCAACTGTACTAATAGTAAACTACATGTTATTAAGTATCAAATTATGTAGATTATATGTCTATAGGCAGTATTTAGGATTGGTTTGGTTTGACAGGCTGAGACAGACAAACGGACGCACAACAGAGTGCTCCTATAAGAGTTTTGTCATTTTGAGAAAAAAAAACCTAAAATAAAATGAATTGGCAGATATACGATCAGCTGATAGAGTTAAATATTTATGAGTATTTCAAAACTAAAACTTCCTAATATTTTTTCAACGTGTTCGGTACATAGATTTAATATGCAGCGTTACGAAACATTCAAGTCTATTCGGTATGTCGCCGTAGACCCGTGGCATATCCGCCACAAGTCCTGGGGTACGGTGGGTCTGCAGCATGGATATAGTAAAGTTATATATTATTAAGTCCATTGTCTGCAGTGTAAATGGCCATGACCATCGTGAAAGTTGAAAGAGAGAGATAGAGTACTATCTCTCTCTTTCTATCTTCACTTGTATCTCCCTTTCAATTTCCGTAACGCCCTCTTCAAGTATATACCAGCTTCACCCAAGTCAAGCATGCGTAAATAAATATTTACTTCAAAATATTAACATTAACATGTAACGTATTTGTACACGTATTTACAAGAGATGTTTAACTTTATCGCGCAAAACATAAAATTAACATTTGGGTGAAACAATATTTGAATGCAATGATTGTGACTGAACCGCACCAGCGTTACGCCGCACATCAACTCCCGAACGATCGGGGGTGGCCGTACACAATCATGTGATTCAGGCTAATGCGGCAGTAAAGCAGTGCCGATGCGGGCTGCCAAACAGCTTATTGCCGGTTACAGTCACGCTGTCTCGCTACATAATAATGTACAGTGGAAGGGGTGACACCATCTTATTTTACCGTGGAACTTTGCTGTCAAGTGTGCTGGTTAGCTAGATGATAGGATGTAAGAGCATTTGACTTGCACCTACCATGGTATCAGAATTTGTAACAAGAGAAAGATATGTCTGTTTAAATTCCGAGTGAACCAGATTTTTTCCAAAGGCGACGTTTACGCTTAGACTCAAATCACACTGAAATGACAGCAGCTGGCAGCGCAGTGGCGAGTATTTTCAGTGTCATATGATTTTAAACTTTATCTTCATTATTGTAATACATAGTTTCGCTCGAGAAACTGGGAAAGTCTCACGGCCGCCCGCGACGTCGCTACCACTCTGACGACTCCTACTACTCCTCAGTCTCGCCGCTGCCCTGCGCTGCCATTTCGGTGTGATTTGAGCCATACAATAACTTGGCTATGAATAATCAAATATTAGAAGTCATAATTAATAATAATCAATGACTACAGATGTATGACATAAAAGCATCATGCCGTGTGCTATTGCGACGTACGAAGTTATTTTAGTGTCAAGACATAGACATTTCACATCAGACATCATAAATAGGACCTGTCAGACTATGGGCCGGCTCATCCCATCCGTAAAGTCCAAAGGGGGTAAAAGATATACGAGTAAGTGAGCGTACTTTAAAACTACCGAGTTAGATTGCTTGCGATCCGACAAATTTGTAATAATGCTCGTCACCCGCTTCCGGTCGTATGTACGTGTACACAGCGAACCGCGAGCCGCTATTTCGTGTTAATTAATTATTAATGATTTTTATTAATTTGATTGTTTGTTTTACTATAAATTTTTAAGTTTTTAATAAGAAAGTGATATTCCTTAATAGCACAAAGATTCTTCTGTCGACAATATCACAGGTGGGTATCTTTTACGTGTGTCACTGACGTCGAGTTGAGCGAGTTTGCAATAATACATCGTACGTCGATCACCTACTGGCTACTTTACGCAGGCTTGCCACGTGGCCCATCAAGAAGAGCGTTATTACCATTTCCAAATAAATCGAAAAACAGAGCGGGAAAACTATTTTAAGTTCCGAACGTTTTTATACCTCATCCGTGTAATCTATCCCTGGAGATCTATCCGGCCGTACGGAGGAGCAGTACGTTTTATGGAGCAATAAAAGCACGCCCACCAATTTCGGGATTTAATTTTATTCATCATTTAATTCGCATGAACTCGCAACCGAATATTTGCCTATTCCCGCTCAAACAAGTGCAAATATACTAATTAAATTCAACTCTCCCATAGCTTTTAGTTTTATTGGCGTTTCGTTATTTATTTACAAAGTAATGAGTTGGGCAACCTGAATGGAATATGCACCTATACAACTAACAAAAAACATAAAAAGTAAGGTGAAAAAAAAGTAGTGAAAACTTAGATTAAACACAATAATACAAAATTTCTAAATTTGAAATTTCATAATGTTGACATCATTAATGTTTACAGCATGTCGGTGACGCGAACCCTTTAACATTATTCCCTACCAAAAAGTGCTTAACGCTGATTAATATAGTTCCCATATAATCGGTTACCGAATGTACGAATATTTTCTCTAAATAAATTTTGACATTCGGTTCGACTGTCGATTGTTCCGGTCTTATTTTAAATAAGTTTCGAATTGTGCAAAGGCGAGGCGCAGACGGCGTGCTCGGAGACCGCATTCAACTAAGCAAACTATAAAACACAAAGTAATTTTGTTAGAGTCTTAGTAAGTGCGAGAACCGTGTGGTCTGTTAATAAGACTTTACCAAGAGGAATTCGCTAGCGTCCCGCGCGCCGCCTGCGTGGGGTACCCACGCCCATTTTTTTAATTTCCTCCGTCAAACCATTTTAGGAACTACACAAAGTCTGCATCCAATTCTTTTATAGGACAATAATAGGTATATTATACGTTTTTACAATAGAATATCAGAAAATGTTTAAAATCTTTTCATTAATTTATTTAAGAAAACTATTAAGAAACGTTTGTATGAAATAATAGTAGTTTTGAATTGACCCTTTACCTACCCAATATAATGTAATATTGATGTATTTCAAGTGTACAAATTGTCACCTACGAAATAGAGATTTTTAAATCATTATTCTCTTTCAATTCATCCCAGGATCTTCTGCTGTGATCACTTCATAGGAAGAGCGGGACTATCATTAATCGATTCATGCTTTACATTTACAGGCATTTGGCTACCATAAGAGTATGTAACGCCTTATATATAAGTCACGTGTAGAGTGGGAAGGCTCTATTAAGTATGCAAGTCAAACATTCGATTAGGAGCCCTGGCGAGGCAGCTCCATGCGACCCGCTCTCACTCAGTTCAGCCAATCAGAATCTCACGTGTATATTTTGAGATTCAAGTTTTATATTGATGCTGGATCATTTTTATTAATGTATATTAAAAACAAGCAAACTCTAAAGCTTTATATAGCTATATATAATTCACAAATCTCCGAAACTTCTAGTTAAAATATTAGCATTGCATTTCTTAGACAAATCATGAAGAAAGATTTACCAGAGTGGCCAGTAAATAATAGTTCTTTTGTTTTCTTTTATTTATCAGGGCATTAAACATGAAATCTTCGAGAACAGAGCAAGTATAGTATAGTAGTAGCAGAGTAATGTATAGTTTTTATAAGAACTATCCAATTTGTACAGTAATATATTCTCTCTTTTAAGGTAATCTTAAATTACTATGCTACAAACATACACAGACAAACATACTCGGCTAACACTTTACTATATCGGCGGGTAAAAAAGTACAACCCTAATAAACAGGAGTTTCTGTTAATTTGAACAAATATAATTCCAGCGAGAGCGTGATTATATGAAGTTAGTTTGTGGACGGGTTGCGCTCTGTTTAATGATTGCCGAACAAATCTAATTGTTTATTGTGCCATCTCGCGACGTGCCCGGACTGCGGCTGCCAGGCAGGCGTGTATAACAACATATTAACATTCATTTGGGGTATAAAAATTACATATTTCACATTTCTGATAAAACATCGCGGACACCACCAAGCAAACTATTGACTATTTGGCGACAACAATAAAATAGGGATGTTGACACATGTTACAAATTCATGTAAAGTTATGTTTTACATATTAAATACAGTATTTGAAAAGCTAAAATAACATTTAAAAAGACTACTTATTTATCTTAAAATTAAGAAAATTAATTTAAAATGCGTTATTTATCATGCATGATCACGTGACTGTAAACGCCAATAAGGCGATGACGTCACTGAACATTGAGCTAAGTACAAACTCACCTAACATAGCGCGAGCTCTGAATGCGGTGTGTGACGTAATGACGCTTGGAGCGTTTTAACGGAAATTTTAAAAACTATTTTTCTTTATTTAATTTTTTGTTAAAATTGGACATATTTCTTTTTTTTGTGTTTATCTATACTATATCCATCAAATAAAATCAATTAAAAAAAATAGTCAACATCCCTATTAATGGGTCATACGCCGTATTGTCCTAACTCGCAACTTATATCGTAGCAAACACAAATTCGGCAGCTTAACTGTGAGTATCCGTCGATCCTCGCGTGATTCGGGTAAACCCGGATTAGGTATATGTTCCCGCAGCGACGCACGCGGTATAGCGGTGTACGGTTGCTATATATTTAATACTCTACGCCTGTATAACAGGCACTTTAGACAGGCAAATGAGCAGACCAGGTACTTGATTAAACGGTCAGCGTCACCCATTACTAGAAACAATTCAGAGACTGTTCCAGGTAATACCCATATGAAGGAAATCCTGACATGAAATAAGCTCTCCCGCATGTCCTAGCAGCAGATTGTCATGTCCAAGTTTGGCCTTTAAAGGCCACCCCCCCAACGATCTCCATTCTCTTCGTTGTTGTCGTACTCAGTACCACATTCCTCCTGCCACTTCTCTAATCATCCCATTATTTTTGCGGTCTTTGCGATCCGCCTACCACGATTTGAGTCTAATGATTGTCGTTTTTGCTGTTTTCTTTAATATGATCAACCCTACAGGCCTCTCACAATAAACACCAAGACGGATGATACTCCACTTCCTATCAATCTTGGTTTATGCAGGGAGGTCGTGGTATTGACGATTTGGATATGATCACCACAACCATCGTTTGGGCCTATAGGTTACATTATTACATATAGGATCTCTTGATGAAGGTGGTTTTTATATTCTCCATTCTATTCCCACCTGCCTAGATGGCGCTGCAGAGAGACCGTGTGTACCAACAACACTAAGATGTAGGAATCTTCGAATCATCAGATTGTAAATATATTACTAGAGTATTACTAACTTATCACTAAGTCACACTTTTCATGTTTTATAGATACCAGCTAGCAGGCTAAAAAACAGACCGGACAAACACAACAACGGTTTGATGCGAACTGTAAAAAGTGTGTAGGTTATTTTCTTCAGCTACGGATACCCGAAATATAATTTCACGATAATCGTCTGGATTCGCCAAACCATAACATAATAAATGAACTTGTAAAATGAACTAAGTTGTTTTGAAGATATTCGGAGTTCCCTTTGAGCTGCGCCCATCAGAGTGGGAACAAATACGGCCGCTGTAATGAAGGCTTTTGAAAAATGAACCGACTTATTGAAATTTTGTGAAAACAAATCTCCCGCTACGAGGGAATTCACGTCGGAAATATGAATTCCACCGATAAGCTTAATAATAATGAATACTTCTTTATGGTTGTCAAAATCATCTGATTCATTAGTGAGTAGAAGACTTACAGAGTCTTGAAGCCATGCGTTTCTTATGTTAAGCTTATTTTAATAATACTAATATGATAAATGTATTTTTACATGTATTATACATTATTTGTATCAGATTTATCCTAAAAGTTAGTACAATTACGAACTTAAAACTAGTGTTAGTTTACCACTACGAGTACTATTGACAAACAGATAACTTTGAATCAAAATAATATTATACAGATATTCGTATTTTCACGTAAAGCGACATGGTCTTGATGACAGTAACCGTAAGGAGGAAGGAGGTCCACGTTGCTTTATGTATTTTCATGACTTGTAGAAATTAATCACTCTAATATTATTATAAATCATTAAATAAATCTTCACAAATAAAATCATTTTAAAAAAGAAAGCAAAGGAGTATGTCCGTCCGTGTCGTATCACAGTATACCCTGAGAACACTGATAATATATTATGTTCTTACAGCATTGAATTTCCTTGACGATCGTGTTCAATCAAAAGGGTGGGGATGAGGGGAGGAGGGCGAGAATAAACAGTAAATACGTCGAGGGCTGCTGGAGGAGTCGGTAATCGGCACGGAGTTCAGGCCCGGCTGCGTTCGTAAGGGCGGTTACCCACGGCATCCGACCAGCGCCCGATCCTTGACATCGTCTGTAATCTGTGTAGGAAGATTATATGGGATAGATGTCCCAGAGCCCATCACGGTTGCCAAGCCTTCCTCGTCTACAAAACATACTGGTGGAATAGTCCCACGCCTAACCTGACCATCCTCTGATGAAATGGAGGACCTGGATATCATTTAGGCGTCGCCCATTAAAAAGCAGTTAGGACACACGAGGTCTATTAGCTAAGGTCATATTAAAAGCATCAAATCTGAGTCCGTAACATACGAATTTATAAAACTTCCTGCCACTCTAGTCCCTACTTTATATATCACGTGGTAGAGTGACAAATTGGATGACGCGAAATAATATACTGCGTAAGCCACTATACAAAAGGCTCTATGGCTCTCCCGATCTGATCTGAGTCAGATCGGATGCTGTGTGAAACTGCCCTAAGCGAGTCAGCCCGTGAATATTATGTTAAAAACAAATTTCGTTCACAAAGTTGTTTTCTGGAATAAACTTCAGCTGTTCAATGTGTGTTGGAGTATGCGCGTATTGTTTCTTATTGTATACGTGAAAGTCACTCATTACAAAGTAGTTATTATGTTTGAAATAAGTCGGAAACGTAAAATATTACCTGCGACTAAAACGTAGAAAAACAGTTTTCAATTGAATGCTATGATATTCATTTAATTAATTATATAATATGATACATATTTATAGATTTATATATATATATATATATATATATATATATATATATATATATATATAGATTTTTTTGATCAAGTCACACTTGGCCTAATTGCCTGCAGACTAGTTGTAAAGGGAGCCGTAGCAGAAGTCTAGACTATTATAGATTGCACGTAGATAGTGTATTTAATGTTATATTAACTTTAACTTGATCATCACGAAAGGTAAGATGCTTTTTGCATTTGAACCGTCAGTCTTCTCTGATACAACGCGCCAGTGATGATTTTTAGAGGAAGAAATAGTTTCAGCTCCGACGCTACAAAGAGCAACGTTTTAATATCACGACGAAGCGACACCTCATTCAGTTTTTAATATAGCGATAAGAACAGCCCGAGAATTAGGTTATTGCCTGCCTGTTCCACGCCTTCATAGAGCTTCATCACATAAATTAAACTGCCTATGACGGATGAGATTTAAAGATCATATGCTGCTGAGCTGAGTGTGTACACTCACACTACATTATGGTATTTTTTTATCCTGTAAGACGAACTCACTAGTAACATTTTCATGACCATCTTAGTTGAACCTATCAATACCTTAAATCTCAACGCCAAAAGAACCATTAGCCTTGAAATGCCTGAACCGATTTTGTTGAAACATGTCTAAGAACAACTGCGAGTTAACCTGAGTAAATAGAAAAAACCGCATCTAAATTGGATCGCCAGTCAATCATATATGTAGTATTAAGTTTGGTAAGGTGTTATAGCACCACGGGTGTTCGATCTTTGGTTCAAGGTTCAAAGAAAAACCATAATATATTGCATAATCATAGAACGAGTAGTCGTAGTACCATTTGTACCACATAACCGAATTATCCCGCATATACGGAACGCCGAATACGCCGAATGCCGAATATGCCGAACTGCGAATATGCTAAATGCCGAATATTCCTGAGCAGCGGCTATTAACCCGCGTTTCGATTGCGGTCATAATTATGAAGGACCACTGTAAAACCGAATTGGCTGGTATTTTATTTCGACCTCAATGATAACATGCAAATATGGTTTTATTGCTGGCAACAATCGATATCCTATCATCCGACTTGATAAGGGGGAGGTTTGTTATGGCCGTTGAGATCGACAAACGGCCGCCGGACTAGGGTATTCAATAAACAGACAAAAAAGAAGAGAATATTTAAATTATGAAAGAATTTTTTGATTGGTCCTCGCAGAGCTAGCAGCTCCTAGCAGTCTTGCGCGGTACTATCATGGTACTATTGCCTGGTAAAACTATCACATCTCCTAAGATGTTCGTTGAACTCTAACAAAAAACTCTTTTTTAATAACGTATTTATTTTGATAGGTATTAATACCATGTTTATAGAAATTCTTCCTCAAACCATAGATTATTTTAGAACTAATTCGATAACCATAAAAAGATTATATGTTTCGGACTTATAGCGCACGCCACGAAAAGTTTAAAAGGATTATTTTTCTTCTGTTTTTTGCTACATATTTTATTGAGGCTCCGTCCCTATTGGCCACAGCAAGATTTTTACACCCTACAACCTTCCACGATAAACGGACTATTCAACACAAAAAGATATTTTCAATTCGAACCAGCAGTTTCTGAGATTATCTCATTCAACCAAACAAACCAACTCGGTTTTATAATTTTAAAAATAAGATCATCATTTGGTAGGTCGCGACCCGGTACCGGGCCACGGAAAAATAAACGCGTTGCACTATTGCCTTCCTGTTTTGAACAAAAACTAGGAGTAATTGACTGGCACTAATGATTGTAATGCAAACATACATTGTAATTTGTAACATAATATTATACAAATGTTAACATAAGTCAGTCAGGGGAAATTGCTATTTAAAACAACCAGGCGTTTACATATACAGGGTCTGTCGTAAATAATGGATAACCCGTAAACTGGAGTTGGTCCGGATGTGAAACTGTAAGAAAATCGTGTTTTCTTGCTAGGGTTTCTAACCATATGAAAATAGCGTAGCGTTTTATACTTTTTTATAAATTTCGCTACTTTTTTCGTTCATTCCGTTGCCATTTCATCAAATTAAGGTATTTCTGTGTGATTTTTTTAGTATTATACTCCTGAAAACGTGTTTTATTTAATTTTAATACAATTTTAGGTGTTTTTAATGTAAACAGTTTTCAAAATCACCTTTTTATGCTTTTTTTAAAACTATTTTTTTCTTAATGTCAATTTTAATCATTTACTGTGCAAAAAAAAAGTATGGCACTATAGCTGCCCATTATCTTAATAAATTGTATAGTATGTGTAGTTTTCAAAAAGGTATTACAATGTGTACTTTACAAGCAATATTAAGTTACAGGAGCGAGATCAATATGAAGGTCAGAATTCAAAAAAATAAGTATTGTTATAAAAGGTCAAAAAACTTGGTCATAATGATCTTTTTCTACCAAAATTCTTTACACAAACGTTATTGGGCCACTAATTAGGATTTTCAAAAGAACAACAGGTTGTTTTTAGTAAAAAAAAATTTATTTTATCATTAACTTAAACTAAATGCTCGAAATGCCCTCCGCCAGCAGCAATGCAAGCTCTACATCGCCTAATAAAAGATCTTTTAATCCGACGCGCATAGCCGGCTTCTGCGATTTTACTTGCTGCTACTTGAATGCGCGTACGCAACTCTTCCACAGAACTTATTGCTTCCTTGTACACTATTTCCTTAATGCAGCCCCAGTAAAAAAAAGTCCAACGGGTTAAGGTCTGGCGAACGTGGAGGCCATAACATTGGACCCAATCGACCTATCCATCTATCTGGATATGTGTTATTTAAATGTTCCCTTACACGAACAGCATAATGTGCTGGACACCCATCATTTTGAAGCCACATCTCGTTTCTTATCTCCTGGGGAACGTCTTGCAGTAATCCTGGTAAAGTATTTATTAGGAAATCTAAATACATATCCGCATTTAATATTGCCGGCAACTCATATGGACCAATGATTTGTCCGTTAATAATGCCAGTCCATAAATTTATCTTAAACTGATGCTGCGATCTGTCTTCACGTATCAATTTTGGGTTTTCAAGTTGCCAGCTATGTAAATTGTGGAGGTTCAAGAAACCGTCTTTTCGACACGTTGACTCATCACTCCATAAAATTTTATTAAAATAGCTTGGGTCTTCTCTCATCTTTCGAAGCATTGTGCGACAAAATGTTACTCTCGCAGCAGCGTCCCTTGGCATTAGTGTTTGAACCCTTTGATAATGAAAGGGATATAATTCATGCCTTTTTAAAATTCTATGCACGGATTTTTGAGGTATCCCGGTACGCCGTGAAATAACACTTATGGACGTACCAGGGTCTTCAGCGACTATTTCCAGTACTTCGTCTGCATTGTGTCGTTGAGGTCGTCCTTCACTGGCCCCGCCTATGCCGGTCCCAGGAAATCGTCCTTCCATCAATGCATTGTGCACTCTAATGAAGACACGGTAATCAGGATGTCGAGCATTTGGATATTTTTCACGGTAAACACTTGCTGCTCTGCTAGCGTTGCCATTACATAAACCATAAATGTAATGCATGTTTGTGTATTCAGCCGACGTGTATTGCTGAGGCATGATTCAAAAACTTCCAAACAACAAATTCAATCGATAACACAAAACAATGTCCGTAAATGAGAGCTAAGTCGTCAGTATCACCAGGTTCACAAGTCCAAATCACAAGGCAAATCAAAGTCCGATATTAGAAAGCAGTAACAAATTAACGAAAGTAACGAAAACAAGAGCACATGCGATAGTCAAAATCACACTGAGATTTGTACACTCTACAATCGGGAGCGCGCCCTAAAGGCAAAAACATGTTAACCTTTTCACACACCGTGAGTTTGAAAGGGACAGTGTGCATCTGCCAAGTAACAATGACCAACAATCGTCCTTTTCACGCATAGATGCCCATTGTATTGCTGTCTTTGTTAGTTTTTTACCTGATGATCCTTTTTTCGTATAAACTTGTCGCAATATGTTTATCGCATGAAACGTTTAGAGCACAACATTTTTAAATTTGAACACTTTTATTACATTATTACCATAAAAAGTAAAAGTAAAGTATCAACCCTTTATGTCCCACTGCTGGGCACGGGTCTCCTCCTCGAAATCAGGCGAGGAGGGTAATGGGCCAATAGTTCACCGCGCTGGCCCAGGGCGGGTTGGTGCACTTCACATACCTTCAAAGACTTTTTAATCTCATCGGGCATGCAGGTTTCCTCACGATGTTTTCCTTCACCGATGAGCGAGCGATAGTCTCGTGTTTGGGGTGCACTTAGAAATTAGAAAAACCCATTTCAAGGCACACACGGACGGGTCAGGATCGAACCCGGACCTCTCGCATAAGAGGCCGAGTCCATCCACCACTGGACCACCGTCGCACATTATTACCATGGAGTTATGATATTTTTTTTACTAAAAACAACCTGTTGTTCTTCTGAAAATCCTTATTAGTGGCCAAATAACTTTTGTGTAAAGAATTTTGGTAGAATAAGATCATTATGACGAAGTTTTATAAACTTTTATAACAATACTTAAAAAAATTGAATTCTGATCTTTATATTGATCTCGCTCCTGTAACTTAATATTGCTTGTAAAGTACACATTGTAATACCTTTTTGAAAACTACACATACTATACAATTTATTAAGATAATGGGCAGCTATAGTGCCATACTTTTTTTTTGCACAGTAAATGATTAAAATTGACATTAAGAAAAAAATAGTTTTAAAAAAAGCATAAAAAGATGATTTTGAAAATTGTTTACGTTAAAAACACCTAAAATTGTATTAAAATTAAATAAAACACGTCTTCAGGAGTATTATACTAAAAAAATCACACAGAAATACCTAAATTTGATGAAATGGCAACGGAATGAACGAAAAAAGTAGCGAAATTTATAAAAAAGTATAAAATGCTACGCTATTTTCATATGGCTAAAAACCCTGGCAAGAAAATACGATTTTCTTACAGTTTCACATCCGGACCAACTCCAGTTTACGGGTTATCCATTATTTACGACAGACCCTGTATACTAATGAATATCCCGGCTTGATTAACATCGCATATCTTCGCAGTCGGTTGTCTCTTCGAAAGAGTTCCAGAATATCTCGAGGGAGTGCGGGGACGTGTGACGAGGACTGCTCGTGACCGACCGCCTTGCCCTCCGTCGCAGAGTAGGCCATGCATACATTGTGTTATCATGAGTGGGGTCATTGGCGTCACCTGCAGCAACCGAGCCAAACGAACCGTAGCTGTTCTGCGGCCCTCGGGAAGGTACTGGCAGCAGGAAGAAACAGCTAGGCCCCAGCTTGAGGCTGGTTTAAACAACCGAGGTCACACGTTCTTGGCCTGGTCAAAAGGAGCCTTACCTTAGGCGTAGCCATCTACCTCTACTCAAGACGAAGGAGAACGCCACAGCATCCACTTAGAGTCCAGCTTTATACCAGGAATAAGCCCCAACCTTACTTCCCATTTATTCCATTCCCAATCCCTTATAATAATTAATGTTGTATTCGAAATCCTCCGCGCCTGACCCGCCTCTCCCGCTACCGAGGGAGGGGAGGGCCGGCCCTCACGATAGGTTTCTAACGTCACCCGTTCCAAACCAGTCGACCGTAGCTTACCAAGTTAGGTACAAACCCGACGCCATGAACATGGCGGGGGGCAACCCCCCAAATTTTTAACGTCATAGGATGATCCAACCGGATCACCCCATTTCCGATGACGCATAACGGTCACTAGGACCATTAGCATAGATCCAACCGAAAAAAAAAAAAAAAAAAAAAAAAAAAAAAAAAAATCGAAATCCTGATCCTCCTGTAAATATAAATCCTAATTTTATTGTACTTTTTATATTTTAGGTTCATAATATACTTGCAAAGATCTATTTTTTTAATATTTTACCAAGATTTTACCCTTAAAATATATTGCATCAGTATTATTGAAAAGCAGCATCATTTAAAACGTATCATCTTGAGTACAGACTTCTATTTGCACTAAATTTGTTTTATTTTAGAACATAACATAAGAACATATTACAAAGTCTCATATAAAACTAAACTATAAACTATACTTATAGTATACTAATGCTAATGGAGAGCATGTCTTCTATCTCTATTTTTTCCTTTAATGGAAACATTAGTACCCACCATAACAAGTAAGTTTTACACCAGTTATAATACACTTCTTGTTCTAAAAGCATTTTCAAATGTCGAAGCAGGTTGTGCATAAAACACGAGCACTCGAAACTTTATTCAAGCCTAAATGCATTTTAATAATTAACTTTTCAAGTTATTTCTAGTTTAGAAAGGTAAAAGGTTTCTGGTTCACCCCCACGGGTGCTGGACCCTTGACTGGATGACTCGCGTGATGACACATCACACAATAGAGGGGCAGTCAAACTGATGACTTTATACTCTACTCTCATCATCTCTTCTCATCTCATCTACTGGTCTTTGGAAAATTGACACAAGCCTAAACTGCCACATACATTGTGAAGCTACATGAGTTCAGGGGATCAGGGGATCAGGGGTTCAGGGGATCATCTCTTTTAAAAACAGATCCGTTCACCTAAAGCTCAAATATTAAAAAAGTTTAAGCAATAAATATACCGGGTGTACTTGGGACGCCTGAAAACATTTAAGCCTAATAAAAACAATACTTCGTTTTTGCAAGCGTCCCTAATACACCGTATATTAATAGCTATTTTTAACCGACTTCAAAAAAAGGAGGTTCTCAATTTGTCTGTATGTTTTTTATTTTTATAAAGTGTATTATGACTTAAGGGAATTTTTAGATGATAAGTTGCCAGGCATCGGCCGTCTTGGCGTTCATCGAGAGAACAGAGACAATGTTCAGCAATGGAGAAGGGCTTATGATGATAAAGTTGTAAAACTGAATTAATAATGTCAATTGTTGATTTATTATATATAAATGGGAATCTCTAGTTACAATTTAAAATTCTTTTTTCTTTTACTTAACACTGTAATAATTACTTGTAAAATTGACTTCTAAGGGAAACAGTTTCAACATGAAAGATAGGAATAACGCAATTTAATAATGATATTTGATGAAATTTATAATATTTATATGTATGTACTAATTTGCACGCTGCAAGAATACGCGTTCATCCAGCTAATATAACCTTTTGTGCACCGTATTTTAATGTCAAGTAATGATTTGAATCTGAATACAAAACCTCAAGCCTCGTCTCATAGTATGTAGACGCTGGTCATGTAACATGCAGGATTGTGGTTATACTGGCGGTAATATCTCTGGATACGGTTTGTCCGTGTACGAACGGAAAAAACGCGTCGTTCCGGTAAGCGAGCGCAAACAGCCGCAGCGCAAAAATACAAATGTACTCTGCAAACCCCGTTAAAGGCTCGAATGTTTTTCCATAATTTTAAACTCTGAGCTATGTGTATTATTTGCTAAAATAATAGTATGAAAAGTGCAGGACGCCCATGCAAACATACCGCGTGCGTTTCGCGATGCTATTTATAAGCGTTATATAAACTAATTAATATTTATTACCTGTTCAGTAATAACCGGCAATTGAACCTATGTCGGGCGTTAATAATGACCTATTAACGGCCATTCAATTTAATTTATTGCAGTGGCTAGTCGGCCGCAATTCCCAATTTCGGGGCGACAGGTTCGAATCCGTCAATGGTTATACAAAACCCTATTAATATATATACTAGCGAGAATATGGCACCAAATTAGATTACTTAATTAATCATCGATCCGATTCGTAATATAAACAAGAAAAAGTACGTTTCAGATATTTTAAGAGTGAAAACATTTATGCACCAGAGCTCTAAAACATGCCGAGGACATTGCATCGGAGGGGGGGGGGAGGGTTGCTTCTTCATCATTCTAGCCTATTAACAGCCTAGCCTTGATTTTTTTCTTTCTTCCTCTACATCCATTATATCTTTACATCCCTACTCTATGTTTGTCATTTGTCTACATGTTACAAGTATACTCATATAAGCGCTGTCGATCTCTCTAAAAATTTGCTCTAGGCGCAGTTTTAAAATTTCCCGAAGCTAGTGGACATATTTTCATAATACATGTATTATTGGTCCACTGTTGATGCTACAGTGGAACAGCGGCGGTGCAAGCTCGGCTCACCTTGACCCGTAGATAAAGTTAATTTTAAATGAAAAACCAAAACCGACTTCAAAACTATACCTTTAAATTATGTACAACTAAAAAATTTTAAATAATATATAAATACTTCGAGTACTACTTTTTAAAATTAGTCATTTTGGGAGTCGGTGCCAGCCAATAAGGACAGTTTAATCACAATTCACAGCATTTGAATACATAATATTAGGTATACTTTCACATCTATTATAAATTCCTTTGCAATTATTGATTTTGTACTCATACGAGTACACCCAGTATTGAATAGATGTCTGTTAAGATTATCTTTGCTTTGGCTGGTACCGACTCCAAAAATTACTTATTTTAAAAAGTAGTACTCGAAGTATTTATATATTATTTAAAAATTTTTAGTTGTACATAATTTAAATTTTTGAAGTCGGTTTTGGTTTTTCATTTAAAATTAACTTTATTTTGTACATTTTAGTTTTAGTATAGGGCCAGAGTAAGGCTAGTAAACTTTCTTAGAGGGATTACACAAATTTATCAAGGCTTAATGAAAAACAAACGAAGAAAGGATTTTAATTAACACACAGCCAAAAGCAATTTGGAAAGTTGTATGCAATACATATATTATCATCGACATCAGCCTTTCTCCATCCACTGCTGAACATAGGCCTCCCTCAATGAATGCCAAGACGACCGATCTGAGAACGGATGGCTGTTAGGCTAATGAGGTTTAAGGTAAAGGCCGCGTACCTAATAGACGAAGTGTTGGTCGTCCATAAATCCGGTGGGAAGGCCGGTCCGTGTTTAATGAGAGTCGCAAGAGGTCGGCTGTCTTGGCGTTCATTGAGGGAGGCCTATATTAAGCAGTGAATGGAGACAGGCTGATGATGATGATAGTTTTATGTTTTGCATACACAATTTTACAGAGTGCATACGCAAATTACAGACAGTTAGAATGTCTGCCACTGACCGCATCCTTACAGTAAGCCGTTGAGGAATTGATCATCATATTTGGCTACGACAGTTATTTGACCACTGGACCATAAAGACGTTACGTTAGCCAAATATCCTGACGGCCTAAAAAATTCAGCCGAATATCGTTAATTTGCTCCCAAGAATTGAAGAGTTCCGTTACTTGATTATGTATCCCATGATCAGAACCTAACCAAGTTTTCACCAAACTATCCTTGAACTACATTCTTTCATATAAACTAATAATCATCGAAATCGGTTGGCGTGATATTCAGTTATTCATCTATTTGTCGCGTACATGCCTAATGCATATTTAAGACTTTTAGGGTTTTCTCATGGATACCATCATCAAAACTGGACTAGATTAAAATGGGACCACATGGGGAGCATCAGCTTTCTAATACAAAAATAATCATCAAAATCGGTTCACCCAGTCAAAAGTTATGAGGTAACACTTATATAAAAAAACATACAGTCGAATTGATAACCTCCTCCTTTTTTTTGAAGTCGGTTAAAAAGTATATTTCTTAACAGTGATACATATTTAATTGTAACTACAACGGTAATAGTTGTTTGAGTACAGAGTAAAATGCTATATCGAAGCAGTTGAGTTTAGTTCACAAATCATGTCCGGCATAAGCTATATACCCGTAGCAATCTGTGGCCATTCGTAAGGCCGGCCCGGGGCTCCTGGTGAAGGGGCTCTGTGTCTTGTCACCGGGGAGTGTTTGGCGGCGGGCCAACCGTCGCCGGTCAATAGCGCGGGCTCGTGTCCAGGGCTCTACGCCGACCGCTGGCGGCCGAACCGATCATGTTTATGTCTCCCGGCCGGCACATACGCCGAAGGATCGTTTATGAGCTAATCTGGAGTCGAGGTCTCCATGCGACGACCTCTGTGGCTCAACGGTTAGCGTGTTGACGCTCAAGCCGGAGGTCGCGGGTTCAAATCCCGCCAGGGAACAAAAAAGTTTCTGTGTTCCTGGGTCATGGATGTGTATTAAATATGTGTATTATATAATAAAAATCTTAAATATAAGTATTAATATAAAACGTAATAAATATATGTATTTCCGTAGTCTGGTACCCGTAACACAAGTCTCTTCGAGTACTTAGCACGGGACCAGATTGACGTGGTGTAAAAAGCGTCCATAGATATTATGCGAACGGTCGGGGTTCTATTATCAAAATCAAAATCAAAATCAAAAATATCTTTATTACGTAGGTACAAATTGTACACTTGAAATAAGTCAAAACATAAGTAGTCAATAAGTAGTAATAGTAATAAAAATAAAAATATACGGGATCTTCGTGTAGGGCCCGACCCTAAAGATTTTCTAGATCATGTTGATGAGATGTTTTGTAGATCATGTTCAGAAAATGATAAATAATGATGATGATTCGTCAAATACATATTAAAAGTTTATCCTAACAAACTAGAGATCACAATTCTTGAGTGATCTTTAACCGTTCGATGTCAGAGGTCAGAGTGCTATATTCCCTCTTGATTTGCGTAAACAAGGTTCTCTCGTCAGTTTCAGTTGTATCTGATTTTTGTGCAACTTATCTTACCCAGAGTTAAAAACTAAACCAAAAACTAGCTTCGTACAAACGTATGTACGGTGCACTATTATATAAGGCTCTACTCTACTTTTATGTGACACTGCAAAAAGCAGGGCTCGTCATACCTATACTGACATTAGCGGAACAGGCAGACGTCAACAGTTAATGAGACACTTGCCATTACAATTCTCCCATACAGTGTTAACAACCCTACTTTTATCAGTAGACTTATTGTTTCCACCATTTCATCAAAATACAAATGGAGGAGGTCCATTTGTATTTTGATACAAACTTCTCCTGTGTATAATGATCGATCTGTATTCCGTCCGAAACGCCGGCCGAGTTAATTTTATTCGAATAATTACTCATGTCACCGAAACGACAAATCATCGAATCGAATAATTAATTCTTAGAAAGGAAGGAAGATTGGAACAAGATGAAGTAAAAAATCAATTTTAAATCGCTGCTTTGCTATTGTTGGCAACACTGCCTACATATTTATAGCAAGAGGAGAAGGGTTACAAACGCATGTTCAAAAGATTTTGATATAGGGAGGTTATCATTATCAGGCTGTACCCATCCTCTGCTGAACATAGACTTCCCTCAATAAAATGAAATAGAGAATAGAAAGGTTAAATATTATTGAAGTGAAACTTCTTTAGAATCGTTGTGATTTCAATCTCGATGAAACGAAAAAGCGAGTCCAAGAGGGAGAGACACAAGCACGTAGGTAAATGTATAGGATTCAGCCTGCGAGAGAATGAGATAGAACACATAAGACGTTCGGGGTGTACATTATTGACTGGCTCTGATTTCGTTTTACAAAAAATTTACCGACACAGTCACCCTGGCAGCTGATGAAGATCATTATTTTAATATTAAAATTATTATTAACAAGAATCCATTACGAAACATGTTACATAGATGACAACATCACGATGTCTGCCTTTATGTTACGCCATCCATGTCGATTTTATCGCCAAAGCGCGCCAATTTGTTTTACATGTAAAGCCTAAGTCGTTACGTGAAATTAGAACACAAAACGTTAATTAGATGTGTTGGGATAGTGATTACATGTGTTACATAAACATGAAATGAGCCGAACGAGCCTGACGCCGCTGATGCTAAGTGCTAATAAAGGGCGATTGCACTTGTCGGCGGGCCGTTAGGTTTAACTGGGGCTGTCGCCGCGGATCTGAACTGATTGGCTATCGGCTATTACATTGTCTGATTCCTGCGGATCTGACACACAAGACCTTCGTTGTTGCGGACCAATTAGAGCCACTATCCTGAATCGCGCTATCGAAGTTATACAACAGATATACACGTGGACTCCTTTTTTTTTCTTTAACGCCGGTAAATGCGCTTAGGCATCCCGCTGGGGAGTGGGTCTCCCCAGGTGGGTATGTGGGACTCGCTGCGCCCGAAAGCTGGTAACTGGACGCAGCTCTACCCACTAAAACCCGGCGAGTGCCACCAATACCGCCTTTGATGAGATGCGGATCTACAAGCAACAAGGCACCTCGACGGCTAGTCAATCCCTCAGGGGACCGACGGCACCTCCACAAAGGTTGCCCCGCATCACAGAACAACCCCTCCCAACGTCAGGACAGTACAATGAAGCGAGGTTCCCATCCTCGCCCCTTGCCCCCTGCTTTTTTGCCCCCTCTTCTTATAAAAGCGGTACATAGAGCCCCCTCGGCTCAATTAGCTTCGCCCAAGGTGTTGGGGTCACCCTGGGCTACTGAGCCCCACCGCCACGACAAGGCTTGCACCATGGTGGGGAACAAGTGGACTCCTGGCCTTGACACAATATCCCATCTCGTTCGGTCGGAGGTCTCCATTTATGGCCTTCACGTATATCCCACGTACTAGATATAACGTTAAAGGAAAGATTTGTTGGTACGTCTTCAATCCACGAAGTTAAATGCAAGCTTTTTTACAAATAAATCTTCTTCGTAATAAATTTACACAGAATTTACATAATATAATGTGTTATACTAATATAATGTGTTATGTCACACACACACATACATGAACGCACGCCGTGACCGCATTTAACTATTCTTTGGGTTTTTCTGGCTCACTTTCTTATTGTTGTTGTTTTCCTGTTGCTCGAATTTTATGTTAAATACATACAATGTGGGAATATATCACGAGATATCTAATCAACAATCACGCCGAGACCCGTCAGGGAAGCACAGGCGTTGCCCGCCTCATAGATATCATTTATATGCTAAAGACATTTTTAAATACGTGGCAGCTTATACCTATACATTTTTCTAAACAGTTTGCAAATATAAAAAGTATCTTTATGCCTTCGACAGTTCACGATTCATGTATAAATGTTAAGTGTCAGCGAGCAGGCGACATAATACTATTTTTTTTCTACTACCTTTTCTCTACAATATGACCTATACTGAAAAATACTTCTCTAATAATATTACTGTTTACTACTTTGATTGAACCTTTCTCGAAAATTTAACAAATAAATTAGTCAAAGCAATAACAATTTTCAAATCCTATTAATTACCGGTAATTGTCGGATAAAGATATTAATTTATTAAAAAAGAAACGTTTTATAGTACTAGTCTAGCGTCTAGACTCTAGACCGATTTTAAGCAACGTTATTCTATATAAAACGCGCGCCTTGATAGTAAAACAGGCCCATCTTACCCGTGGGAGGTCTCCGGGCTGCATGGGTTGCCTTGCGTTGCTTGCTGCTGTAAAACATATGCGTTATATTCCGGAGATAGGCTATGTAACATCTGGCACTGGACACACAATAGGCTATAAGACTTAACACACATAAATGAGTCTGGTCTAGTGTCTGGACCAACCTAAACTAATATATATTCGCCGCAGGTACCTGTGCTAAGCGACCCACAGGGAGCAGGTGACAGAATAGGCGTCACGATTGTGGTGGCAGCCGAGATGGATGGCGCTGCCGATCTTCATCATCACTACGCTCGGGGACGCCAGTTTCTGGAGAGCGATGGTCTCCTCCTGCTACACCGTAATGACCCACGTGGAGGCAGATGAACGGGTAAAAGGGGAGGCTCCCCCGCGAGCGACGGGGATGCGCAGGAAGCTCCTCCAGTAACGCCCGTCTGCTGGTGTCGGGTTCTGGATGGAAACCTGTCCCTGTTAGACACGACAGGGACTGCCGCTAGGTTTGAACAATGTAATATAATAAGTGCGAGTCCCACACAGGATATCCTCGTAACGTAGCTATACGCGAAATTATTTCCCTGCGTTATCAAAATAATGTCAGTACTGGTCACAGGCACGCTGTGTCCGAGCACTTCCTCACCTGGATGAACTGCATCATACTCCTCGCCACACTAACCTGGTAAACCACGGCCCCCGTCATACTGCTGTATACACGTAGACTTGTGCTCCGAACGAAATCGCTGCGGCGCTCGCCGAGCGATGTTTTAATGTGAATATAAATGAGAATCACTTCAATTCTGTTAATACGTGCCGTTCCTGAACGAAATTCGGGATATTAAGGTTAAGTTGTGTCGTTTATCCTGATTTATATTTATTGTCAGGCTTATTCGTCCGGTAATGTGAATGTACTTTTTAATTTAGAAATATTTTAAGTACGTATGTACTTATTTGTTCACTTCCTGCGACAGTCGAATTCGTTATATACAGAGAATAACTTATGGTACGTCTTGTAGCCCGCTTGTTTGCCTGAAACTGGAACTAATCACAAATGTCACAATATTGTTTTTTACGTATGTATATCAAACTAGTCATCTACACTTCAGTTTACTCACACGAGTTGCCCTAACTCTGGGATATCAATCCCTACATCTCGAACGTACAATAATAATATTTAACGATCTTGCGATTGTTTTTTTTTTTTTCATTTTAGTACGTATGTGTACTAACTACAGACTTAAGAGCGTCGCGGCCACTCGTGTGGGTCGGAGGCTCGTCCGGAGGGCCCGGGCCTCCCTCGAGTGACCTCCATTGAGAGAACTTTCAAAGAACTACTTTACGGTACAAAATCGTAAACTCGCGATTAATTGACACGGATTTCTTTAGACCGACCCGGACTCCAGCTCCTTCAACAACTCGGTATTTTATTAACTTTGAAAGGAAAAAATCTTTTAACCGAGAACACGAAATGCAAGTTACTGATAACTTGGACCGGGTGTATTAATAGATGAAATTTGTAGGCGTCTGAAATCGAGAGTTGATGTTAATATTGTTTTATTGCTTGCATATATTTCTACTACTATAATATTACTAGGTATTGTATACAATTTTTACGATTTTTTTTTACGTTATAGTAAGATTTTTACATGCCCGGATGCTTTATACTTCATACCAGTTACCACTCATAGTCCTTCTGTGATGAACCGCGATAAAATCTCTAAAACTGGTTTAATTACAATCACTTTATTAAGTCTATTACAAGACAAAATTAAGTTAATGTTTTCTCAGTTCTTCATCTATGTCGACGTGGAACGGCATGACGCTGTCATTTAACACATATTTATTAGTAATGATTTAATAATCATTGAATGACACGTACTAATCATCATCAGCCGGCGTTCCTTCATCAGTGGATAGTGAATGAAAAAATAGCAATCATCAGTGAGCAGGGTACAGAGCACGCGAGGCGTTGTGACTTGTGAGGAGTTGTGGAGTGAGACAACAAGTCGTCATTAGCGCTCGTCGGTCGTCACGCGCGAGATAATCCCACATCTCCTCTCAGATCCCCGCAATCCTTATCGGGAGTAAGGATCGTTCACACCGCCACTTATAATACATTCTGAATCGTGGGACCTTCTTCAAGAACGCCAATACGACCGATCCATAGTCACTCCGAAAAGATCGTCTTTCGGTTCAGTTTGTTTGATCTTTTTGATCTGTTTGATCGATGTTCAGCAGGGAACGGATAAACGCTGATGATGATGAATGTTAAGTTCTTTTTGTACGCCTTATAATGATATTGTGTATCTAATATACCTATTTCTTAGTAGACACTAGACACTCGATCCCCAAACCAGTTCAGGTAGGCTTTGTATAGAACAATGTAACTATATTTTGCTAACCTATTATAATATTATATGAAAATAAAATGTGTTAAAGTAAATTTTATATAAAGAGATATAATAAATCACTCGGTATTAATATGTATCAGTATATCACACCTAATGTAAAGCATAGCGTACTCAAGACTTCTTTAACACTCGAGAGAAGACAACAAGATAGTTTCATGTTTGTTTTAACCATTTCACACAAATTGTGTAAAATTATGATCAAATTTAATATTTGGTAAAAAATTAAAGAAACTATATAGGTTTTTTTTTGTTTCCTCCTAAAAATATCAGAGATTGAAAAGAAGGAAGCTCGCCCATCAGGCCACACCAAAAATCCTTTCTTTCATTTATCATCAGATAGTTTGCTCACCTAATAAAAAAGAACGTGTGTAACACAGATTTATTAATATATAGTGTAACATATAAAAATTGTTAAATTATTGTTTTCTTGTGTTTCCGCAAATTTCACTCATTATAATGAAACAAATTTAACGGATTTTATGACGGTTTATTTAGTTTTTTATATGTTCGAGTATGGAGTTTGATGTATGGAGAACAGTTCTCTCGTAATCATAGCATAAACCAAATAAACCGCGATAAATGCCGTTTAAGTTGTTTCATTATAAAAATGTTCAAGCTTCGTTATTCAAGTGTGAAGAGCACCTTAATCTAAAGATCCTCACGTATGAAACTCTTAAGCCCAAAAAAGTTGACAGCCGCACAGACCGCGGCAGGATATTGTCGCCGGCAACAATGTTTCAGACGAACACACGAGCTTACCGGATTTATATACTTGACACGGTTTAACTTACAAGTACTAATAAGAATGGGATAAGAGGCACATTCGAATTTCAAATTGTTTAAGAAGAAAGACTTTCCTGATTGTTCTGCGTTCCCATACCACCATACTGGTAACCTATTCAGTCCAGACTCCAGAAAGAAGCGCAGGACAGACGGGGAATTACTGTCCTTTTTTTTTTCCTTAATGCCGGGAAATACACTTAGGCATCCCGCGGGGGAGTGGGCTTTCCCAGACGGGTAAGTCGGACTCGCTGCGCCCGAAAGATGGTAAGTGGACGCAGCTCTACCCACGAAAACCCGGGGAGTGCCACTTTTGACAAGGTGCCCCGGATTTACAAGCAACAGGGCACCTCGACGGCTAGTCAGTCCCTCAAGAGACCGATGTGACATCCACAGAGGGGTTGCCCCGCATCTCAGAATGACACCTCCCAACGTCGAGACAGTACAATGAGGCAATGTTCCCTTTCTCGCCCCTTGACCCCTCTTCTTGTACGTGGGGTACAAAGAGCCCCCTCAGCTCAATTTCCTTAGCCCAAGGTGTTGGGTTCACCCTTGGCCACTGAGCCCTACCGCCACGACAAGGCTTGAACCATGGTGGGGAGGAATTACTGTCCTAGTCACATCTTATGCAATACATGAATGAGAACCTTAGGTTAGTAACTGAACAGGTGCATGTTTACGGTGACGGTTACAGGTGGCACATCTGTCCATACCTATCCAATTATAATGGAAAAAAAACTCTGCGACTACTCTGAAACGCTCTCTAGTAGAAATTTAATTTATTCAAGGACTGTCCACCAAATAATTGTGCAATTTTCCAGCATAGCTCTGCTCCGGATTAATCAATATGCTTTACGAATACCGACCCGATCCGGTCATCCGTGTCCCGTGATTCACCAACTAACATCTAAACATACAAACTTTCGCATTTATAATAATTGTATTAATAGATACTTTAATATTATAAAGCAAATAAGACTTTTGGGTGTAACAAGCTCCACAAGTCGTAAAAGGGTATCTATTTGTACACTCATTGCAAGATAAATAAAGGTAAAACCATAAATAAATAAAATTCAAAAGATAAAACCGGATAATAACATTTTTATAAAATGCGTGTACGATTTTTTTATTTCAAAAACTCTTTAGGAAATGCTGTGGTCGTCATCTTGCAAGGTATTTGCTACAATCACAACATACCCTAGCCCCAGTGCTGGTACTGGAACTGCTGTTAGATGTTTTGCAATTTCCTTTGAGTTTCCATTTCTGGCCACGTCTTGTGCTGAACGCAAATCCACTTTGATTTGACTAATGCATGAGGCACAGCGGCACTAGCAGGCTACCTGCATCCAGCTACGAAATAACGAATATTACTAAAACCTTTGTTATCTACTAACTACACTGTGTGTTTACTACATTGTACACTACACCTACATTGCTGGCCAGAGCTGGTATTTCAACACACGCCAGGCCTAAGGGCTAAGACATGAGCCTCGGATCGACCGCCGCGCGCCGCCTGGAGGTGCTCCTCACGTGTGGTTGGGCTCGACACACCGTCGCATGTCGTCCCACGCGACATGCACTCCAGAATGTCAATAGCTGGGTGGTGACCCACTGCCACTTAAATGTGCTTATCGCATAATTAAATCGCTTATTGGACTAATCGTGTCTCGCGTCACACTAACTCTTTAACCAGGGTTTCACCCGTCCGTAAATTAAAGGGTCCTCAATTTATGAGGATTTTATTGCAATGAGATTTTTACATGAAAACAATTTCTTAAAAACAATCAAATCAAATCTAAAAGGAATTTATCAAATAAGACTGGCATTTCGGAGAATGGTGCGTCCCAACAAAAAAACTCATCAACTTCATAATACATGATATATTATTATGTTTTACATTACCTTAATAAAATATATTATGTTCGCAGGTGAACATGTAGATGTTGTAAAAACTTGTCGAAACTTATAAAATAAGTTAAAATAATGATAATAACTAATATACAATTTTAATGTGTTCATCATTTCGATTATTTGTTTTATAAGTATACTTATTATTATTATTATATTAGAAATTAGTATGTATGTAGTATAACTATATTAGTGTTAACATACTTTTTGGTAATGATTTACAGAAAGCCGCAGCAGCAAGGTTGACAGAAGACTAACATTGATTCCCACAAAACGTACCACCAGCCATACCGCGCTCAGTCTAGGAACAAATTTAGATCGCACCCTGGATGTTTGACCCTAAGATAAGTTTTATCTTATTCCGTTTTAGTTATAGTAATACAATATAACTATCAAACATTTCGTTAAAGTAACAAATATTTGCTATGGCCTAAGTAAAATGGCCGAAACACTTTTCTCGACTTCCAATAAAATGACATCGAGGCATAAAACGCTGGCGAGTGGAATCCTTCCCGACGTTTATTGTGTTTTTACGACCGGCGAAGCTGTACTGACACTGTCAAACGCACATCAAATATATTTACGAGAGTATAACACGCGGTGGGCGCTGAGCTCATCAAATTAACAATCAATATATTTACGGAAAGGAAAACCAAAATGAACGGGAAGTATAGCGGTAGCAGTAGTAAAAACCCATGCATTAAGTTTCCCGTGTGTAAACCCCACTATTTCAATATCCTCAAATCCACAAGAGTTAGAATTTCCTGTACCGAGCAACCGCTACGCGAAACTTTTTCCCGCGGAATTTTCGTCAGACACATTCAAGTGTGCTCCTAGAGGTGTCTATGATCAATGACATCGTAGGGACTGCTTTATAGCGGTCGGGCAGTCTCCCCCATTTGAAGAATCTGTCCTTGCCGGGGCCAGTCTGTTGCTGAGGTGATCCTGTTGCCTGCGCATCCGTGACCCTCACAAAGCGGCTGAAGGCCCTCGTAGTGGTTTAAGTATTCATCCCAAATGTGAGTCCCCCCCCCCCCCTCCACACACACACACACACGCGAGTGTACCTGCCCGAGGTGGTAAATACATTTTACTTACTATACATTGACGACCTCTGTGGCTCAGTGGTTAGCGCGTTGGCGCACAAGCCGGAGGTAGCGAGTTCTCGCCAGGGAACACAATAAAAAAGTTTCTGTGTTCCTGGGTCATGGATGTGTATTAAATATTTGTATTATATAATAAAAATCATAAATATAAGTATTAATATAAAAAGTATTAAATATATTATGTATTTCCGTTGTCTGGTACCCGTAACACAAGTCTCTTCGAGAACTTAGCACGGGACCAGATTGACGTGGTGTAAAAGCGTCCATTGATATTATTATTATTATTTTCCTTCGTCAAAAAAAATGGTTTCAGCGATCATACGCTCACAAATCACCACCAGACAAACTGACTAAATTTACACGATACACTTAAGAGAACTACAAATTCAAGACGTTATGACAAGTAGGCACCGTTTCATAAGTCACTTGTAAAGCAGTCATTAAGTGGCCGTGACATTGGGAACTCATGGCGGGAATATGTTTCATATAAATGCCGGGCACGTCGGGGGGCTAGCGAAAAACTATGAGCAACAATAGCCCCGCTCGGGACTCGCACCCCATTACGGATTTACCGCACATACAAGGGATTTATGTCCCCCGCGTCACATTTCATTCACGTCACACGACTGGAAAGTTCTCCGGCTTCCGACTTCGCTATTCGATAGTCTGTCTGTATTCTGTATTAACTTGAAACTATCTCAGCGTAGCTATGGCCGCTTACAACAATAAATGGATTGCCCGGGCTGCCCTGAAAGCTATACTCAGCCGTATCCGGGTTGATGATGATTGTTAACTAACTCGGTTAATCGATACTAATATATCTATACTAATATTATAAAGAGAAAAGATTTTATTGTTTGTTTGTATTGAATAGCCTCCGAAACTACTTGACCGACTTGAAAATTCTTTCACTGTTGGTAAGCTACGGCTACACTATCCCCGGCGGACAAAGGCTATATTAAATTTAAAAAAAAGTAAAATTGAATATGATGTCGTTTTAAATCTTAGTTGACGCAGGCGAAGCTGCATGTAACAGCTAATACTTAATAATATTATAAATGTGAAAGTAGGGATGTTTGTTACGCTTTCACGCGAAAACTATTCAATCGATCATCATGAAACTTGGTACACGTATTCTTGGAGTTACTAGAAATGACATATACACATTAAAAAAGAAAGTTTTTTTTACTTACGCGGGCGAAGCCACGTGCAACATCTAGTTCAATTATAATGCAGCACAATACCGGTGTAAGAATTTTTAATCACCAGATTTATTTTATAATTAGCTTCGAAGAGTACCTCCTACATTCAAACTCACAAACATTATCTCTATAATGTTACTCTGGAATAATAAATTCTACCTTATATGGTATAGGTAGATTAAGCGAAAACCGCTAATTAGTTTAAGATTAGATTTAGAAGTGAAAGATTATATCCTACAGACGGAAATATCCATAATATATTATCATATTAGACCAAATAATAGCTCATAATAATTAAAGACAATGACTTACCAAACCTTTATAATTTATATATAGAATGTTTTTTATAAAGTTTTCATTTTCCAAAAGCTTAAATGATTCATCCGGTAAATAAAGAGTCCATTATAAACGCTGTCCCGCTCCCCGATAACTTCGATTACTTGTAGGCGTTGTAAAAATTCGATAAAACCTCCATCCTGCAAAGCCTTTTGATATTTAGATGGATGCAAGCTATCGAGACATTCCTTAAAATGGATGGAACGTTAGGCAAGCAATAAGTCACCTACGTCTGCGTTAGACAAGCAACAAGTCACCTACGTCTACGTTAGGCAAGCAATAAGTCACCCACGTATGTGTTAGGAAATCAGTTAGTCACCTACGTCTACGTTGAACAAGCAATAAGTCACCTAGTTCTACGTTAGGCAAGCAATAAGTCACCTACGTCTACGTTAGGCAAGCAATAAGTCACCTACGTCTACGTTAGGCAAGCAATAAGTCACTTACGTCTACGTTAGACAAGCAACAAGTCAGTTAGTTCTTCGTTAGGCAAGCAATAAGTCAGATTTATATTCCTTTTTTAATTACATTTCTACATGATCTTATCTCAGACCTTGATTTTAGTATAATTTTGCAAAAAGTCTTAAGACCAATTTCTGTTACAAAAATCTGATAAAATGTCAAATGAATGTATTAAAACCGTGTTCACCAGAAACTCCTGGTGGTGCCTCTGGGAACAATCGTAAAGGATTTTTTCTCATTTATATTCTTATATAATTTTTATTTCAAACGTCGCCTTCGTAGTCGACATATGTGATAATACACTCTATTGAAAGAAGAAATAAGTGATGTTATTTATATAGAATATATAATTTATCTAAATTTTCCGTAGTATCACTTTACTCTATGATCTAAATGTACCATAGGTACATGATACGTGACAAACATAATATTATTCTTACGACTTTAAAACAAATTAATACGAGCCAGCATTAAATTTCACTCTGCATTTGAAATATGTCAAAACAGAATTCATAGATAAAAAAATGTCGAAAGTAAAATTGTCGCTGGATGAAATATTTCAGTAAAACGTTGTTACGTTATGTCGTCGGTAGGGCATCGTGGTATCGCGGGGAGACGGTTTCGGAATTTTTAATATAAAGTAACAGGAGTGGCGATATTATGTTACACCTTGTTTGATTACTAGATACAATGTCTAATAAAGAACGACTCAAGGATTCCCAATCATGTATTATACAACTATAAATAGCTGGAAGATACAAGATTATGAACAAAATACATATCTCTGGTCGCGCCTCGAGCTCCAATGGCGTTACGGCATGACGCTATCCTTTGAAAGAAATAATAGAAAAAGAAAAATATCTTTATTGTTCACGACAAATTTCAAGACGTTATGATTACAAAGCATATTTAGATAGGTATTAATACTGTGAACAATAAAGATAGCCACTCAGCGTTTGCAGCAATCACAGTTACAGCAATTACAAATATTATACGTTAGGTTTTTGTTTTATTTATCTAATACACTAACACAGATGTTCTATATTCAGACTTCCCGCAATAACCAAGTACATATTATGATGCAACTGCGGATTATTTCGCATTCAAACTCTTTAAATAGGTATCTATTGCGAGAACTCTCAATGTGCTCCATAAGAATCCGAGGGAAGACACACTGCTATAAACCTGAAGGATTTATTTTATCATGGAACAGAGGCGGCGGGCTGGTGAGGGTCGGTGGGGCTGCCAGTTCCGGGCCCGGAATGGTCTCATTTACGTGCAGGAACGAGCGGGAAGGCTTTCCCGAGCCCATTACGCGGGATATCGGCCTATTTGCATACCTATTGAGTGGATTAAGTTTTGAGATTTAGATGAGAGTTGGCAAGTGACGGCGGTGCATTTTTTAAAGATAAAGTTTAGCTATAGTGATAACGCTTCATATACGTAGTTGATACAATATTATCTTACATATTTATATTGATGAAATTATCATATTATATGAGGTATTTATAAATCTGACCATATTTTGAAAATTGATTTGAAATTAATCTAAAATTACGAAATTTTTCTCAGTCTCATCCCATCCGTCAGGTGGAGTGGTCAGGCTACTGCATACTTTACGAAGCAGTCCCGGGATTTTTTTCCCACGCAAAAGTCAAAAATTAGAAATGATTAAACCTGGATTGGTTTACACATTTGTAACCAAACCAAATACCGTTACCGATTCCGTGGGAATAATAATAACAATAATATCTATGGACGCTTTTACAGCACATCAATCTGGCTCCGTAGAACACATCTATGACCCAGGAACACAGAAAACTTTTTGTTCCTGATGACATTCGAACCCGCTACCTCAGGCTTGAGCTCCAACGCACTAACCATTAAACCACATTAGTCGTCTAGAGATTAAGGGGATGAAATAAAGCCATAAAAGGTTGTACGTTGGTAACGTATCTTTCCATTACTGAAATCATTTTGAACATTGTATGGTTATGGAGTACAAGCGTAACTAACAAACAGGCTCATTTGCATTTATACACACGTAATATTAGTAAGGATACTTGGCCGATCTGAATATTAGCATTCGAAATATTTAGCATTGCTAATGATCATATAAGAACTTGAGCAATCTCTGCTCTCTGAAATGTTGATCTACTTTCTCTCCGTTGGCCGCGACGAATATGTAAAGCGAGCTTGGTGGTTGGTGTAATATGCTACAACTATTTTAATAACGCTTAGTCGAACTTTACCCTGGCTGGTATTTGAATGATGTTCACGGGCTGGGAGGTATAGGGCTGGATGGCGAGGTGAGATGGTCGGATAGTGGCTGAGCTTAGAGATTTAACATCCGCGTGAATGTAGACAATGTCGAAATATCAAGATCCGCGAAATCAACGAAAATATTCATAATTCTTTAATTATTTATCTACATCACAATAACGTCCGTAAACGACAGCATTGCTAGCTAGCCGCGGGGGGGAGGGCGCGGGCGGCGGATGACAAAGTGCGGGGGCGGTTAGGAGCGCGAACTTCGATAGCATCACGACGGATGGAAAAAAAGATTTAAAAACTAAAATATGTTACATAAATAATTGGTAGTTTTGATAATTATTACACTCATTTTGAATGTTATGCAACTTGGTTTCATTTATTAATGTGACATTACTTTTGTGTCCACTGTAACTCTGTGGTGTCAGTCTGCCGTTATTAAATGTTAACTAACGTTTGTATTTTTTTAAACATTTTCTAACAAACAATACGCTTAGTGAAAGTATTATTACAATCGTTAGTAACCATTTTTTAAGAGCAGAGATATAAGAGAGTTGTTCCTTGATAATTTTTCCTGCGTTGGGTTACAATTTACATAATCAAAGTTGTCGTACTGTCTACTTTAAAAATATTCTATCCTCTATGATCATCAGGGTTAAAGTAAGTTTCTATATAGTCGCGGCACGATATAAAGGCCGTTTTGACGTTTGTTCGCTCATGAAGTTTCTTAATTATAATAATCAAATTTGATGGAGAAAATTGCTGTTCTTTATTGTCAATAGTGACGTGCAGTTAATCATAAAATTTTCGAATGTATAATTTTAGGAAACAAAATTTATTCATTTAATTGAATGAACTATATATATTAGGGTACTGCGTACATTTATTTTTTATTTTTAAATAATTATAATTATTGGAGTACTTCTTAAATAACCACACAACTCGGCATTTCTTTTTCGAAAATCGAATTTTTAAAATGAAATATAATATCGTCACATAGAATAATTAATAGACTCGCTGGTCAACACGACTACTACCTTCGGCAAACTTGCGTCAATGTTCAATGCAAAACAAAGGTGTTTTGACCTGACGTTGCATCGAAAAGCACAAACTGTGGGTGGTAACCAGGTACTACTTGCAATAGAAACTTACAGATTTCATTATATTTATTTCAAGAATAATTTGACATCACATCACTATTGTAATGTGTCAAAACGGCCATCATATCGTGCCGCGAGTATAGTGCGTATTATTATATAATAGTTCTATGTGAAATGAAATTACTGGCTACTGTGTGGATAACTGCCTTAAGTGCGGTAAACTAATTTATTTGATATTATTAGCAGAAGCCACACACGTGTTCCACAGTCACAAACTGTGGGTAATTTTTACATCCTCAAATTTGTCAATGGTCATGAGTGGTGTTCTCGTGACGAATCCACGGCGATGTGTAGGTTGTCGTAAACATCTCGTGCATGAGAACATCATCACTAACTGTTGTTTTCCCTATGTACATAAAATATATTTTATGTATATTCATATATAAAAACACAAGTACAGACTTTAATAAATATCCGGAGCGGGTAATTAGTTTCTTCCTTATCTCCCGGCCGAACGAGGACTTAGGTTCCGCAGAATTGATCTCAGTCTTAGAGCAAGAACAGCGTAATGCATAACCACCGGCAGCACAGCGATATTTAACAATATTAAGAGCAAGTGGCGTTATCTGGCATGCGGCGGGCGGGTGACGCATGGCCGCTATCTGCCAAGATTACCGGAGAGAAATGACCGCCATCCGCAGCGCCCGCCCGCCGCTGTCGTATTATGTATTTATCTATTACATGTGCCATAACACTTTACAGACGTCCGACGTTACTCCTGATGTAAGCTTACGTCACCGAGCTACGAGTCGCGTTACAGTGCTATTCATTTCTGTGCGGAAACAAATTATTTGTTAAAATCCCCTGTGCAAAATGAAATTATAATTTATGTGCGCCGCAGCACCGCTCGTGGGTTTTAATGTTCTGCGCCAACAGGGTGCTCAAACGGTGCTCCATTACTGAGCCTATCCTACCAGTGTCCATCTCTCACAAGGTTGCATCTTTCAAATATTTTACAGTGTGTGCCTCACCTCCTCCCTCAATATAACTAATTGATTTAGGAAAAAAAAAAAGCATGATCAAGATAACTAAATAAACAACAATTCAAAGGCTTTTAATCTCATCAGGCATGCAGGTTTCCTCACGATGTTTACCTTCACCGGTGAGCGAGCGATGGTCAGGGTGCACTTGGAAATTCAGGAAAACCCATTTCAAGGCTCCACGCGACGATGTTCCAGTCCAGCGAAAGCGACCGGGTTTGATCCTGACCTGGCCTGTGGCGTGGATTACCTCATTAAAAATATTTTCAATTGGATTATTGACAATGCAAGACTTTATATAATTTGTAAATAAAAAATTTGGATTGAAAAGGAATAAGAATTTGCTAAATTCCTTTTTTCTAAGATTTTTTTTAGCAAAAAAGGAACCCCTATTTTAATCAATTGCTTATATCTCACACAGCAGATTTGCTTTTGGAGACATTAAATATCTTTAGATATATACATACTAGATTAAATTAAAGTTTATACTGAAAGCTCACTTTTAAGGCATAGGGATTCGGAGGGACTTCGGGACGTTAAGTGCGAGCAAATCTTGATCGACGCCAATATAAAGTTTCACTTGCAATTAGTTGCCCGGAGGTTTATTTTATTCCAGTGAAACTCGAGCGAGGGTCTGCAACACCGACTCAAACTGTAACTTGATCGGTCAATTAATTCCTCCCTCGCCGGTAATGGATTGGAGATGTTTTTTACAAAAGTAGGCCTTGTTAATGTGGAGGGCCCGTAGAGGGTACTCGTGACCACACACACTAAACAACGGAAATGTAAAAAGTCTTGTAAAAAAATCGTTTGTCTGTAAAGTCAGTTTACAGACGATAGTTGAACGTGACAACGTCATAAGAAAATACTGATGGGCCGATTGTGCCTCTTTTTCGCTAGTTCCGCGTTCCCGCTTGCACTTCAAGCCTTAAATGGAAAGCCTCAGCGCGAGGTAACGCTGAGTTATGTTTTATCGTGCGTGCAGCCGGCTCCATCGAATTATAAGACGTTTTCAAGTCAAAAAAAATGACCATTAGAAATACTCGAGCGCGTTAGATCAGTGTAGGGCTAATAACATCCTCAAACAGTGCTGGATTTACGTATAGGCCCGTGAGGCCCGGGCCTAGGGCGGCATGATTTGAGGGGCGCCAAAATTTCAGAGACGAAAAAAGTAAAGAAGACTGCCTTTGAAAATGAGTTTGGATTAATTATTGTAAAGAATTCTCTATAGAATATACCTATAACAATTCACTTTTTTTATTTACTTTTCAGTGTATGAATAAGATTGTTTTTTTAAAGATCAATTATAGTCTTTACCGAATGATGTTCTTTACTTTTTGTTTCATTACTGAATATCACATGCATATAAAGCTTTTAAAAATGATTAAATCTTAATAATTTCGCCCTGGCCCAGCAGTGGGACATAATATAAGGGCTGATACTTTACTTTTTTCTAGCATTAAGGGCGGCAAAATAAACAGGGCCTAGGGCGGCGTCAAGCCTAAATCGGTCACTGTCCTCAAACGTATACATTCCAATAATCTGACGTATTTTGTGCGAACCGAGTCCTAGTGGACGGTAAGGGAAAGGGAAGACACAAAATAAAAAAGTAATTGTGGCGTTCTCGAGAACTGTTCGAGAAATGCTCGAGCGTAGCTTCTTTTTTTTTAAGGAAAACAATCAGAGGATACCAAAAAAATACCAAATCTGATTATTTCCATAAGCCGAAGCCACAACGAATCGTTGATTAAGTCGAATGTATGAATGTAGGGGATCGTGGGGACAACCTGGTTTGTTAATAATCATAATTTTCACTGACGCAGTCTCCGTTACGGCCTAATCGTCAGGATACTGCTTTCTTTATGTGAGTACTAGTAGCGCCCCGCGGTATCTCCCGCGTACTTCCCATTCCCGGGGTAGTACAGGGATAAATTATAGCCTATGTGTTATTTGGATGTATAAGCTATATTATTGTAACGTTTCATTAAAATCCATTCAATAGTTTTAACGTGAAAGAGTAACAAATATCCATACTTACTTGCAAACTTTCACGTTTATAATAATTTTGTAAATTGTATTTTTATATTGTATTTTATAAGTATACTGACTGCCGAAAAAATGTGAGATCATTAAAATAATTCATATAAACTACACAAATAAAAAAAATGATCTTTACCCGATTCGCTAGATAAGTAGTAGCACTACCCGTCCCGGAATAAATAGAAAAATATAAAACAAAATGATTCTTTGGAATTAAAATCAATTTTAACTAAGAAGGAAATATTTTATAAGTTTTTCCTTTACATTTCCCAGTTTGTTAAAATATATGATGAAAAATAACATATTTAAATATCATTCATTTGCTTACAATAGCGAAAGCGATACTCTTAATGTTTTGTTAAAGTATCAACTCTTATATGTCCCACTGCTGCTGCTCCTCCTCGAAATCAGGCGAGGAGGGTAATGGGCCAATACTTTACCGCGTTGGCCCAGTGCGGGTTGGTGAACTTCACATACCTTCAAAGACTTTCAATCTAATCAGGCATGCAGGTTTCCTCACGATGTTTTCCTTCACCGGTAAGCGAACGATGGTCTAATGTGCACTTAGAAATTTAGAAAACCCCATTACAAGGCACACACGACGGATCAGGATCGAACTTAGAACCTCTCGCATAAGAAGCCGAGTCCACCCACCACTGGACCAACGTCGCTCAAAGTTTTGTTAACTGGTAAATAATTATTTCAAAGTTTCTACCATATTCTTTTTTAAAATTGCTAAGCCTGCGACATAATTTTTAGATATGAGCTTCTTAACGACTTTGGCTTTAGTCGAAGGTTGTAGCACAATTCAAATTCTCGCCTCTCCTCAAAACTTATGTTCCTCGTTCCACTGCTTCCAGACGGAGAGCATTCCGGACATGCACAATATTAATATTGCATGCAATTTTATTTCAAGGATCTCCTGGCAAAGTTCTATCTTGTATTTTATGTAATATTTTGTGGCGATAGTTGTAGAGCATAGCTTGAGCCCCCGAGCCCGTGTGCCGGTGTTCTGGAAGGCAGCTCGTTTGACAGCCCTGGGCCGTTTGATGTTCGAGACTTGAGTTAATATTACTAATATTATAAATGCGAAAGTTTGTGAGTATGGATGTTTGTTACTCTTTCACGCAAAAACTAGCGAATGGATTTTGATGAAACATCATAATAATGTAGCTTATACATCAGATTAACACATAGGCTATAATTCATCCTAATATTCCTACGGGAACGCGGGGCGGTGCTATACTATATTATATAAATGCGAAAGTATGTGAGTATGGGTGGATGGATGTTTGTTACCTAAAAAAAACGATTTCTCAAGGAAGGCTTAAAAATTACTATATACTACCTACCCGCTGGGGCGCCGCGCCGGGGCTGGAGCCTCAGTGCAGCAGAGGGGTTTTACTCAAACTACAAATTCTTCAATTACTACATGTATAATAAGATATAAAGCAGAAGATTTAGTTTGTTTGAATGTGCTAATCTTAAAAAGAGGTCTTAGTCAGGTCTATTTACCTACATATAATCAATCAGTAATCCATATATAATCTATAGCCTATTGTATATTATATATCGAGGAAGGCTATAGACTATATTATCCCTCTAAAATGCCGTTGTAAATCTAAGTTAACGCAGGCGAAGCTGCGGGCAATAGCTAGTTATTTTATGATTTGAAATCAATAAATTAATAAAGATATTAATATTATTATAATACTTATTGTGGGGACATATTATTATTATAACGTATATGTATTGTATATTATAGAATACGTAAGTTTGTAAGTGTACCAGAAAGTACTCAGTGTGAGACACGTATCGGTCGCTGACGCCTAATAAACATTATCAGTAAAAAGTTTTATTATTGGAATCACTCAGGGCCTGTTTCACAATCTCCAGTTCCCAATAGGCTATCGGCAACTTATTTGACAGATACTCCATACTCTATCTTTCAAATATGTTGCCGATAGCCTATTGGGAACTTAAGTGGAGATTGTGAAACAGGCCCTCAATCTTATAGCCTCTTAGTTACCTCATGTTACAAAAGATGCCTCATGAGACCATCATAACTCACAATACTTTATTTGTAATACGGTAGTTGACAAAATAACATAGAAATTCATTTTGGTAACTTGACCGGGTGTGTCAATGTGTTCTGAAATAATCTTCATTGAAATCGGCTGAGCATATTATCATTATTTTCCTTGACAAAGTCGTGTATATATATATAGTCGTGTATATATATAAACTGAAAAAGTCAATGTACTTAATTTAATTTTGTAAAATTTATTGTAGAATGTTAATGTAATTTCATTTGTTAATATTATTATAATCTTATGATTGAATGTTGAATAAATGTACATTAAGGATTTAAAAGATTATAAAATCCTATTAGACTGCCGGCTGGTCTTACTAGACATCGTATTATGATGACCAGTGTCAGCACCGGTTCCTGGACGTGTGTTTATGAAAATTTCTTAAATTTGATTTCGTCCTTAGCTCCTGCAACACAAGATCTTACAATTTAAACACTGGGCTAAGTTAACATAGTGTAGTTGTTTAATAATATTTATTTATTCATCGTATGATAGAGCGATGCTAGTAATACTAACACATGCAAAAGAGATTCTAATTAACAGAATTAGTCTTGATCTAGGAGACAACGTCTAGCGTCTAGTCTACTATACGCTTAACGCTAGTACTAGGTTCATAATTTAACCAAAGCTGTAGTTTTGTTTAATCGGTAACTAATAACTCCTCAATTTCGTGATTCAGTTCATCATCATGAACGTGATATTTAAAATCATATCATTCCCATTTGCTATCAGATAACGTCATTGGGCTATCGTTCATATCTTCGTAAAATCTTCGGTTTTTTTGTATTCAATATTTATCGATAATTATGATACTGAGCTATCGCCGCTACACTAAAATACTATTAATGTATCGGATACGATTAGCTCTTGTGTTGAATACTACGATAATACAACACACAAATCAAAGTATTCTCTCCATTTTTCTCGTATACTAACAAACTAAGCTTTTTTTCGCGACAATAAATAGCCTATGTCCTTTCTCAACGTCTAATCTATCTCCTGTTCCAAATGTCATCAAAATCGGTTCAGTGGTTTAGGCGTGAAAGCGTAACAGACAGACAGAGTTACTTTCGCATTTATAATATTCTAGTAAGGATGTACATGTTGCCGATGAATATACGTATTGTAAACACAGCCAGATTTTTTAACTACCCTGCGAACTTTCATCTCCTATTTCATGCCCATATAGGTAAAAACCTTAAAAACGGTGGTCAATTATTTATTGTTCCACCGGTTATTTAATTCTTATCAAGTGCCCAAATGCAAAGTTTCATGGCGTCATCTCTTATGTATAATGACGAACTTCCATACAAACTTTCATCCCCTATTGTTTTCTTATGTTTTCATCCCCTATTTAAACCCCCCCCTAAGCTTTTTTTCGCGACAATATGCCCTATGTCCTTAATATGGCCTATGTCCTTTCTCAAGCTCTAATCTATCCCTGTTCCAAATTTCATCAAAATCGTTTCAGTGATTAAGGTGTGAAAGCGTAACAAACAGACAGACAGACAGAGTTACTTTTGCAATATTAGTCTTCTCTCTCTCTCGTCTCTTTCGTAATATTAGTAAGGATTCAATATGGCCACCCTGAGTCCTATTAGTAGTACTTTAAGGAAAGGACTTGTATCCAGCTCTTAATAAATTAAAATAGGCAGTACTTAAAAGTCCTGTTTATAGGAAGTGAAACATTGTGCATGATAAGTAGTGATGTGCCGGATATGCATCTATATCACTCATATCAGTATCCTCGGAGTCCGGTGCTGGGATCCGTATAGTATTTGTATTTGCATCCATTACTTTTTTGTATACCTTTACAGATCTTTTATCTTAATAAAGTATCTTTTAATAAATATTAGTATTTTTACTAATACCTACGATTATATTCCATTCCACGATATAGATATAAGGAGTCCGAACGTAATGATGATAAAGTCTCAATGTAGGGGATATAATTTTTGCCGGTAGAGGGTGCATTTTTAAAGAAGTACTCGTTTAATTCCTTACGTGGGAAGGCTGATTGGTCCGCTACAATAGCATCGGTACGTACTCGATTCTAGCGCAGCCAGTGACAGAAAAAAGAACTAAGATCTGGGTTTATTACTGTGTACGTGAATATTATGCAAAAGCCTTTACCGTTCGGACTCCTTGTATCGATATGGGTTATAATATTATAATATTGGAATGTCCTTAAATGTTATCACTTTATATTATAGTACCCAGATGACAGAGCTTTGCTCAGTAAAGTTGATAATTGAAAATACGAATAAAAAGATATTTTCTAAAACCGAATCCTAGCCAGATCCTAGATAGGTGTATACTTAATTTTTTGAAAATCGTTACGATAATATGGGCAGAGTAACGAGCATATTAAAATAAGCAGATAGAATGCATTTAATTATTAAAACAGACCGCCATTGTAATTAATATCAATCAACATTATCTTCATAAATAGCACATCCGCATGGTGCTGCCAGTGCCAACTGCAAGTGAGTGTAAAAAAACCCACGCACCTGCATGTCAAACATGTCCTGCATGCCGTCGCAGCTGCCGCGGGGTCAGCTACCGTTTGAAGATTTCACGCAAAGTTCACCAGTTGAGTACGAAAGTGAAGATCCGTATCCGTTTCTGTATTGTGCGTATTTTGACACCCAATAGCCGTATTCGGATCCGTATCCTCGAATATCCTTTTTAACGATCCAGCACATCACTAGTGATAAGATAAGCGCCGGCTCTACTTCAATACTTGCAATAATAATTAGTCATTTCGCAATGGATGGGCTGGGGCATAGCGTAATGGAGCACGACGGTGAGTCTTCTGTCTGCTAATATTTATTCTGTCTATAACTCAGCTATAACTACACTGCGACAGACAGCACTAAACAACTCCGTTCATATTCGGTTGGCTATCGAAGGAAACCAATATTTCAAATCGGATTTGTATATAAATTCAAACAAATAAACTATCTTTAAGTGTTTGATTATTAGAGATAAGTGGGTTACCAATAAACAATAATATGTTCGATAAGGTTTGACGACGTGGGAAAGGATGTTACGATATTTTATTCAAACCCGTATAATTAGTCGGCAACATTTCCTGTTACACAACATTTAATTTGCATCGAAATGATTATTATATTGATATGTTTTCGTACAGTATTTGTAAGCGTTTACTTATGCTCATATGAGAGTGAGAATTTAATTGATAATAAAAAATTGTAGCGGTCAGAACTAAAAGAAATAATATAAATATTTTGTATGCAAATCTATATCGATACTAATAATATAAATAGTTTATAATAATAATAACTAAAATATAATAACACTTGTTTTTATTTTAAATTAGCAGGAATTTGGACGATAATTAAAAACACTTATTCACACTACGTTTAGGCTTTATTATTAAGCCTTCATCAAGCATCTAAAAACAATACACCATCATCAATAATCTATATCTATACTAATATTATAAAGAGGAAAGATTTGTACCTATTTTTGTATGTTTGTATGTTTGTAATGAATAGGCTCAAAAAGTACTGGACCGATTTCAAATATTCTTTCACCATTCGGAAGCTACGTTATCCACGAGTAACATAGGCTAAATTTTATTCTGATAAAAATAGGGTTCCGTAAGATATTTTGGTTTTTCGGACACAAGGTGTAAAAAATGTTATTTCGCGTACTAAGATCCCGTTGTAAATCTTAGTTAACGCAGGCGAAGCTGCGGGCAACAGCTAGTACATAATAAAATTATATACCAAAAGCTATTTTTTATCCACTTTAATTATTACAATTAATAATTAAATAAATTTTATGTTACCTTAGACATAGTGCTGGAAATTATTTTTGTAAGTACATAAATATGTATGTCCTTATGACATCGAGGTTAATTTACTTTATAGAGTCCGCGCCAGTTAAGAAGTCCGATAGACGCGGCGCTGCCGTCTCATAACTCATTGTTGCCAATTTCTAGTGTATTGATTTTCCACCAAGTCTAGTACAATAAAAAATTTAAATAATTATAGGGCCTATGGTCAGTAGTGGATTGATAAAGACTGATGATGATAATAATGACAAAAATAATTAAAGCAGCAAAATAAAAATCTGCCTACCAGGTTTTAGTAAAATAAAACATTTTTTTGTAAATATTAATTCGTTTGTATTTTTTACGTATAACCGATTAGTAGAATTCATCTAAAACGGGTGTGTTCGGCTTTTGCCAGGGGTGATGATTTTCTCAGAAATAATAGGGATGTTGACACATGTTCCAAATTCATGTAAAGTTATGTTTTACACATTAAATACAGTATTTGAAAACCTAAAATAACATTTAAAAAGTTTACTTATTTGTCTTAAAATTTAGAAAATTAATTTAAAATGCGTTAATTATCATGCATTATCACGTGACTGCAAACGCCAATAAGGCGATGACGTCATTGAACATTGAGCTAAGTACAAACTCACCTAACATAGCGCAAGCTCTGAATGCGGTGTGTGACGTAATGACGCTTGGAGCGTTTCAAGGGCAATTTTAAAAACTATTTTTCTTTATTTAATTTTTTGTTAAAATTGGACATATTTCTTTACAAAAATCTTTTTTTCGTGTTTACCTATAGTATATCTATCAAATAAAATCAATTAAAAAAAATAGTCAACATCCCTATTGCTGCCATTGTTACTTCTTTTGTTATTCGACCTTTTTTACAGAAACACCTGAAAATATAATTCATTTGAGCAAGGATTTAATTCTTTTACCTTGTATTTATATTCGTATAAAATATCATATTAAGATAAATGTAGGTATAGAGCTAATGATATTATTTTAACCATAAATTAGGCAAAAATGTGTGACTCTGGCATCTCTAAAATTTACCTGTTCTGGCAGTGACATTCATAAACATATTATTCAACGGGGTTAGTTGTTGTTTATTTTTACTTTCAAAATCACAAAATTATTTCACTTTAATGATCATTATACGGCCTTCACTTTTTACACCTCACTTTATATTATATGCTCCATATTTCACATAAAACAATTTAATATATCACAACTTCTTACTCCAAACAGATGTCAAGATGTCAATCTTGTGAAATTTAGTTCGGGCATTAGTCGCAGGACTTCATAAGTGACGCGGACTATAAACATCCTTACAATGACATTACAATTATTTTTATTTTTATTGGCAAACTTCAGTACAATATAAAGCAAGTTATGATGTCATTCCTAGATCAACTTCAATTCCGATAAGGAGAGGACTTTTTCAAGGGAACTCTCTAAGCCCTTGGTCCTCCGTGATTATGGTTGCTGTAAAGTATCCGAAACGTCGGGCTTATAAAAAACTAAATAAACCGCGATAAAATCCGTAAAAGTTGTTTCATTATAATAAGTTACCTTCGCGTAAACATTAGTAAATAATTTGTGACCCAATAGGTCTATATAAAAATATCTAGTGTTCAAATGACTAAAGGGGTTTGATTACACACACACACACACACACAATTATCGGGAAAGCATCTTATGAAAAATGTTTTAAGTGATAGCTCTACGTCATATTGTTCAACCGAAAGTGTAAAAGAGAAATATTATTTAATTTTTTACATGTATATTTTATAAATATTATAGATATAGAGGAGGATATAATAAAAACCTTTCATGAATTAAGAACTACTCAGAACATTTTTTTGCAGGTCGACAAGATCCAATAAGCAGGAAAAGAAAATATGTCACAAATTATGACGTTGCCAAAAAAAAACTATTTTTGGATAATTTACCAATGTCTGGTATTGATGCGACCAAATCCACAGAGCATGGTAAAATTTTTCAGTTGAAATTGCTGATGATGTGCCTATGGCGTGCAGCGCAAACAAAGGAAAAATACACAGAATTTCGTTTAGCCACAGAAATGTCAGAAGCGGAAAAGTTTGACGATATAGCATTTCAATACAAAGATGATAATAATATATGGAAATATCGTCTCCTACAAGTCAAGCATAAAGAGAGCGATAATATACCAACAGTTAGTTTAACAAATTTCCTTTCAATAAATAATAACGAAGATTTCAGTTTACAAAAATATTTCCACTCCTTCATAAAATTTGAAAAGAAAAGTTCAGATAAGAATTATTCTATGTATTCCGTGATACCCGGCAGTAAAATAGAGGATGTAACTATTATTACAAACGCTCGCGTCGACAAGGACACTGTGACAAGCATATTTATTGAAGATACTGAAGATATCCAACAAGATGATTTATTTAAAACTACTAAAGAGGGTACTTGTACCCTTAAAATAAATAGCGGACAAAAAAACACATTGATAGACAAATTAAGGATAATATTTGAAAACACTTCTGACTTTTACATTTTAATTCAATTATTAGCTAAGCATGTTTGTAATAATAAGAAAATAGAAAAGATAAATATCTTAAATGATTATTATTATCCACTATCAAATAAAATATTTAAAATTCTGCCTTACACTCCGGCTAGCAAAAAATATTATATTAATTTTGACAATTTCATAGAAAAACTAAGTGAAAACGAAAACAAAGTTGATGAGGATATTATTAAATTTAAAAATGCTTTAATAAAAGAAGTGCTTTTTAGAAAAGGAAAAATTCAGTTACCTGAAATAGATGAAAGTTTTGGTAAACTTGCTCTGCCTAGTGATGAAAATGAACTTAGAATATTGGCCCACAGTTTCGCGAGCTTTATTAAAAATAATAAACAGATTGGCGTAAGCGATTTCAAAAAATATCATATTGCTTTAGCCGAAAATATATTACATTCAGATAAATCGAAACTGAGTAGTAAATTTATTAATGAACCTTATATGAAAGAAACAACCCATGAAATGACAGCTTTAGCTACATTCAAAAAATATTTCGTAAATAGTTTTAGTGAAAAACCAACAATAAAGTATCTAAAAACCTGCAAAATTGATGTATCAGAGAACTTTGGAAAAAGAAAATTATGTAGTGATGAAAAGACGCTTAACGAACTGGCTGACACTTTAGTTCGATGCATAAAGCATAATATCAAGATTAGTGCACATAGTTTTACTTATTCGCATATCGTTTTAGCTGAGGAAGTACTAGATGTTAATAATCACAAATTTAAAAATATTTTTATAAACATGGAGGAATCTAAAGGTGGTAAAATTATACAATTGTCATCTGAAGTAATAAAGTTCAGAAGAATTTTATTTGATAAAATAGAGAATCATAATATCCCAATAGTTGTTGACAATCACGAAATAACTATAAGTAATATGGAGAAGGTAACGCTTCAAAAATTATTTAGTTGTAAAATCAATGTTTCATATGGCTTTATTAATGCATTTCAACCGGAAAAAAATCCAGATATTAAAAATATACCGGTGTTTTCATCGCAAATGGCAAAATTAATAAATCACGCCAGCAAATATGGGAACGAAAACACTATAACAATAAATGAAGATATTAAAACAATATTAAAAATAAATGACGATGATTATAACTCGTTTAATAATAATATCAAAAATATTGCTGGATACGTTTTAATACTTCATTTCAACAAAGTTCGATTTAGCACAGATTTCCTTAATTTTAAATCTGAAAATTTGCCAGAAAATATCAAAATATTCAGAGCCGAATTATGCAAATTACTAGAAAACAATGAATTTAAAACATTGTATCAATACGAGTTTAAGTTTTTTAAAAGAAAGTTTGCTAAACCTTTCAAGACCTGTAATGATGGCGCACTGTTTAAATCACTGCCTATTTTACACACTAATAAAAATGTTGACGATTTCTTTTCGACTTTCAAGTTAATTATGAACTATCCGAACAGGGAAGAAGTTGAATATTTATTACATAAGGAAATAAAATTCATATTTAAAAGCCTCGATAGTGAATTATTTCATTCCAGTTATTACAAAAGTTTGCATTGCTGGATGGCAAATAGAATAGGAACCTTTTACACGCCCGAAAAGGTTAGAAGATTATTTCAACATATACAAGGAAATCTATCGCTTTTAAAATTTGACGGCTTTAATGAATTGTACATTGGAAGTTTTTTTCAAAAATATAAGTTTAAGAAATGTGGCACTCTCAGTAAATTTTTGGAAGATAACCATACCATTTTACAACTCGATTTCCAAGATCTTTCCATAGGACGTATCAGAGTAATACAGGAATTTAAAGAGTTACAAGCTGAAAATAGTTCCAATTTTGAAAAATACACTCATCAGTTCGGATACCTATTTATGTATTTAAGGCAATTGAAGGATGAAGCCTTTATAACAAATCTAAATGAAACATTTATTAAACACAAAGTCAAATTGAACTTATTAGTAGTAGAATGTGATAGCACAGGAAATGAAGCACAAGAATTACTTAACAAGATTAATATATTGAATAAAAAACTTCTTTTACTCACTCACAACTCAAGCAATATCACAAAAACAATTATAAATAAATATATAGGTACGGAGGCAATTATTTCTGACTATCAAAAGTTTGATAAGTATTTCTTAGATTTAACTAAACATTCAAGGCAAAATTTCCTAGAACATAAATTAATCATTTTTCAGAATGACAAAGTAGGACTAAATGATTTAGTAGCTATATCTGATAAAAACTTAGAGCAAATCATTGACCCTAAATTATTTTCTAAAATGATTTCTGAGCAAAAAATCCAAATTGGTAATAATATGATAAATAGGAGTAACTTAGAAGGTCTATATGGTAATTATTATGATAAAGTAAAAATTGAGGTTTTCATAGAAATATTATTGCAGGAAATATCTGATCAAATGTTTGTAGTAAGTCAGATAGGCGATAATGGACAAAATAAAGAAAACATTTTCATCAATATACTAAAAGAAGGTTGTAACGTGCAAATAGATGAAAATATCATAAGTAAATATGTTAATTCGCATAAAATATATATTTACGATGAATTTAAAGAGCAGGATTTTAGAGACTTATGTCATTTGAACGCAAATAAAAAGATATTTTGGATTAAGCTAGAAAGTCACGACTTTTTATTGCACAAAATATACCATCCTTATTTATTGAAACGGGAGTTTAAATATCCCTTAAGAAATATTGAAAATTGTATACCACTATTGTATACCATATTGAATGAGAAAAATACGGATATCATATTCTTTTTTACTGGTATATCTACATTAGAAGATCTTTACGAGGTATTAAAAGTCAGCAATATAAATGAGAAGGGCAAAATAATTGAAATGAATGAAAAAAAAAATATTTTATTTTTCAAAGAGCATGACGAAATACATTTTTTAGAATATGTAAAAGAATATAAGAATAAAAATAAAGCAGTGTGTTGGTTTGAGATTCAAAATAGTAAAGATAGTGGTCAATCAATTATTTGGCGTGACATTACGAGAAGAAAAATTGGAGAAGTGGGGTTAATAAATTATATGAGCCGTCAATCATCAATTCTAATTGATAAACCAGGAATGGGCAAATCGACAACTTTAGTTTCACTAACTGAGAAAATGTATAAATCACACTGGGTGATGTATGTTGCTTTAAACGATTGGCAACAATTGATAGCAGATCTTAGTGAAGACGTTAATATTGTAACAGTTGTTGATTTTTTATGCACAACTAATAAATTAACACTTCTAGAAAAGAAATTACTTAGATATATGCTTGCTTGCGAAGGTAATGACGTGCATAAGCCCTTATTAATAGTGTTCGATGGATTCGATGAAATAAGAAATACGGCCTATGTTTCTGAAAATACAGGTAAAACAAAAGTTGAAAAATTGCTTAGCTTTCTAAAAGAAAAACCTCAATGTACCATATGGATATCTGCACGAGAACATGATGCTTATAGGTTAAAAAATACTTTATTGACATTTGAAATTCGATTTAAACCATTGTTAGGTTATCAAAAAGATTATATTCATAAAATTTGGCGTGAATCTTTGATATTAAGTTATAATAAAGATAAATTACATGAAATTTTTTTACATTACTTTGAAAAATATTATTATTTTATATATGAAGCAGCTAATAATGTGTTGAATAATAAAAGTAATAGTTTTATGGGTATCCCATTATTTTTAAACTTATTAACCGTAGGATTTCGAAATAAATTTATTAACTATATTGATAACCAAAATCAAAATTTAAAGCTAGATTTTGAGAAATTTGATATTCTAAGCCTGTATCAATATTATATTGATGCTAAATTTGATATTTATTTTAAGGAAAAGATAAAAGTATCTAATTTATTTCTTGAACATTTGTGTAAAAACGAAATTGTTAAAATGCACTGTAGATTAGCATTTCATGAAATGTTTGGTGATGATATAACAATAGATCTGATAGGAGTAAAAAAACCATTAGAATACGATGATAAAACCAAAAAAATTAAATTTGATGGTAAACTACTACCGGAATTACTTCATTTTGGTATATTAAGATCATTCCACAAAGACCATTTCGAATTTTTACATCGTTCTTTTGCAGAATATTTCACTTCAGAGATTTTTGTAAAAATGCTGAAAGGTGATAAAAAATCAACGAAATATAAAAAAATATTTGAATTTATAGAAACTCAAAGTTTGAAAAATAGTAATTGGGTTATATTTAATTTTATAGATGCCAAAGCAAAGCAAGATGCAACTTTAAACGACATTGTTACTAATATGAAAGAAGAAGTTAAAGATGTTCCCAATTTATTGAATTCCAATAATATGTGTACGTTTACATTAGATTGCGACAATATTCCGTGCACAGATTCAATTCCTGAAAAATCTGCAGAGTTAAGACAACTTGTGAAATCTAAAATCCAGTGGAACACAAATGACACATTTAACTATTATGCTGACGTTAATCATCTTAAAAATCTAATAAGGGTTTCAAATACAGAAGAAGATATCGAAGAGTTAATGTTGACCGTAGAGTTCTTCTTTCAAATTTGCGGAAAGTCTAATTTTGGAATATTCAATGGAATACTTACACAAAAAACAGCTATGAGCATTTTTAATTATTTTTTAAATCAAGTAGAGCTGCAGAATAAATTTAACTTGATGAAAAATAGGATAGAAGAAATAATTCAACAATTTGAAAGCAGCAGGTTAAAAGAACACACAGAGAGTGAGCTCATCAAATATATCAACAACCCAACTGGCAATGTTGACAGTGAAAAACTATTCATTAAACTAAGAGAATCATTTATATTAACCAAAGATATAGTCAAGACATGTAAATCAAAGGAAACATTGGATTTACCGTATACAGATGCTTGGGATTCATTATTGATTCCTTTCTTGAATTATAAATACTTGTCTAAATACAGCCCCTCGTCTTTCACCAAAATTGATCCTTACGCTTTGGTCGACATGTTTTTTACGATATTTGACAGAAAAAAAGATTTTGCATTGTTTGTAACTCCAGTCGAGGGATTGTTACTTTGTATAGCAGACTTAATGCGTAATTTCGTATTAGAAAATTTCATCATATCTATTAAAGCTTTAGTAGCATTAGAAGAATGGAATTTCACTTTAACTTGTTATGCCAATGTTTTATATTTACATCACAAAAATCCGCATTACGAGTGCTCTCCACTCGAAATACAATATTCATCGAAAATAGTAAAGTTATTGATGTTAAGGCTAAGGGAAAATCGTAAGGCGTTTGATATTGATAAAGAATGTAAAGATGTTTTTGAAACTATACTATCAGAGAACGAAATAAAAGACTGAATACCTCATCACGGGATGTGTCACTACTACTACAATATTATTTATTCTATTTGGTTTCACTGCGTGTTCTCAACTAAATAAGGTAAAAAAGAATGTTCCTTGACAAACAGGTCAACCAGTTACTATATATAATATAATCCGGGTGTATTTGGAACGCTTTAAAAGATTTAAGCCTTATAATGTAATATTTATATACTAACATTATACTATATACTAATATAATGCTTATAAACATTTATCTTAGAAACGTTATTTTAAGAAAATTTTAGCACTTATGTATTTTGCATGCCCGCGATGTATGCATACACGCTATGAACTCACGCTGACCGCGAGTCGCGCGCGGTGCGGGAGTTCGTACACCTCGCGCGACGCGGCTGTACGTCACTTGTTACATTTCTTTTTATTCATAAAAACGATTGTTTTAAAGCACTATCATCAAATGTCTGTATCTTTATGTTTAGCAAACCAGATTATACACAAAAAAGTTAAAAAAAGACAACCAAAAAGCCCTTAGTGATAATATTATGCTAAAGTTTTTAATTTTTCAAAAAATTGCCTTAAAACACGGATAAAAAAAGGTTTTCTAAATATTTATCCTAGCTAGATCGATTTATCGCCGTTTTTAACCCGTGTATACAGCATTTATATGTAGAGGACTAGAGATAAATTTCACTAAAACCAAGGTCTACTACCAAATGCATCTAAAGTGCAACTTGAAGTCGAAGGCGTATCATTGGAATATGTCGACATTTGGACAAACAAGTTTCTTTTGTCAAACAAAGCAACGAACAGGAAATCGAAAGGAGAATAAAAGAGACATGGAAGAAGTTTTGGAGTCTAAAGGAAATTTTTAAGAGCCGAATGCCGTTAAACATCAAGAGAAAGGTCATGGATATTTGTCTTCTACCATCTCTCACAGCGTCAAAAACAAAATAACAGTTTGCCAGAGAAGCATAAAGAGAAGTATGATGAACATAAGAAAAAATAAATAGAATACGCCATACACACATAAAAGAGCTATCAGGAGTAAAAGATGCGTTAAACTACTCAAAGAAACTAAAATGGCGGTGGGCAGGCCGTGTAGCGAGAATGATTAACAACAGGTGGTCAACGCGGCCAACATCGTGGACGGGTCCTACGGGAAAAAGGAAGAGAGGAAAACCTAGAACCAGACGGGCAGGAAACGGCCGGTGACCGACGCAATGGCTAGACATAGCTAACGACAGAGACACTTGGACATCTCTAGAGGAGTCCTTTACCCTTAAATAGAAGGGTTCACGGCTCACGCAAGATACCACTTCAATGCAATATTATTATTTAGAAAAAACATAAACATCATATTAAAAATGTATAAAAATAATTTAAATTATGATAATAATATTATGTAATTGATTTATTTTTTAAACGATATAAATATCTAGCTAATTGAATTAATCGTTAAATGTTTGCTTTCTTTGTAAGTTAATGTAATTGTGTCGTGAAATGAAAAGGCTTTTTATTTTATTTTTTATTTTTTTTACTTTTATTTTATTTATAATAACATCACTTTCATTCATCAATTATTTGGTTGTATATTACTAACAAGCTTATTTCAGATCACTGTGGATTGCAAGCATCATTTATTAATATAATATTATATAATAATATAACTGGTACAATAAATATGTAATAGTTTATTGCAGTTACTTTTTCTGTAAACGCAAATAGTATTGAGAAGGATCCTTCGAAAGACCAATCAATACTTCCAACTCTCAGTTAAATATTTGAAAAATTAATTATTTAACTCTTATCGTTTTTAATAATCGCAAAATAAGTATTATAAGAAATAAATAAATAATGAATACTTTTAAAAGTTAATAATTCTTAAGACAATAGATTTTATGCTTTTACTTTTAGACTTTATAAGGATCCTAGAAAACGTTTAAAATTTTTCCATTATTTGTAAGTGCCAAAAAGCATTTGTGCTAAATTAAAGTACTGTTATAAAATAAAAGATTTTGTTGAGTCATACCTTGGGAATAAGGCGTTAACTCTTAAGAATTTACATGATGTACGTATTAACTCACATTTAATTCTGTTGAAAAAACCTGTATTTAATTCAACTTTTTTTAAATAGATGTTATTATCAATCACTTTAGTCGTATTTCAAGTCTACAAGTTGTTACCAACTAAATAAAGATATTTTGATTGCTTTGACTTATTACTTTGGCAATATCTTATATCGATATCGATGCAATGTCAATAATACTATTCTACATAGAAACTCGAAATTTTATTCAAACAGCGGTTTATATTAAGATGTAAGCGAGCTGCGCTTGGGAGATGGACTAACCCCACTAACACCACTGCGAGCGCCTTCAGCCGCTTTGTGGGTGTCCCGGATCCGCAGGCAACAGTATCACCTCAGCGACAGACTGGCTCGGGTGTAAGCCAAACTGCTCCTTGTAAGTCTTTCCGTGTCTAGTAAGTATATTATAATCACATATAACATAAATGTGAAATGAGAGCCAAGTTCATTATTAAGATGTTATATGCCTTGTTGTTGACTCCAACGACAAAAAAAGTGAGATCTTAATAGGTGCACAAGTTCAATGGTCAGTCAAAATCAAATATCATTTCTTCTTACAGCTTAGGATAATATATATTTGACGACCCCTGTGGTTCAGTGGTTAGCGCGCTGGCGCACAAGCCGGAGGTTGCGGGTTCGAATCCCGCCAGGGAACAAAAACTTTCTGTGTTCCTGGGTCATGGATGTGTATTAAATATGTGTATTATATAATAAAAATCTTAAATATAAGTATTAATATACAACGTATTAAATATATGTTGTCTGGTACCCGTAACACAAGTCTCTTCGAGTACTTACCACGGGACCAGATTGACGTGGTGTAAAAAGCGTTCATAGATATTGTAGCCTAAGGTCTGACTTGGCTAGTTCTCATCTCATCAATCATTAGTATTGAGAACATGCAAGTACCTGCGGCAGTAGATGTCAGTTGATGAGGGCGGAGCCACGGGAAGAGCTAGTACGCTATATTATTATAAATTCTCGTACATGTATATTTAACTCACGGCTAGCCTTCCCCGAAACATGACTTAAAGCGATCGTTAATATTTCACGTTAATATTGTTTATGAATATGGATGCAGTGTGCTGACGGAATAGCCGGCACCTGCGCCCGGCCGGGCTGGTTACGAGCTGGATGAAAGCTGGATACTCTCGTCTCGACGGTCATATACAGCCTTAAAGCAACGCGGACCTCCTTCCGTGACTCGCGACTGCTATTCCGGTGGACGGAATAGCGGACTTCTGGCAAAGCTAGCATAGAAAACTTTGAATACATCAGTCTAGAAAATCTTGACGCCAAACGCCAGCTGCGGAAAATTCGTCCTTAACTCTCCTACGATGATATATTAACGACTCGTGAGGGACTCTATAATGCGCTCCTTGCGACCGGGGTTTCAGATCAGCTATACCGCCCCGCGGTACCACCCGCGGGAACCGGAACTAGAAGTACTCTAGTTCCCGTGGAGTGCGAGGATTAATTATTACAGCATATGTGTTATTCTGATGTATAAGCTATATTATTGTAAAGTTTCATCAAAACCTATTCAGTTAAACAACATATCCACATTCTACACATCCGGATGTATCCATAATCTGGGGGCAGGGCAGTGTCCCCGCCAAGGCGAGCGCAAAACAAACAAGCAATATAATATTATGTCCCACTGCAGGACACGGGTCTCCTCGAAGCGAGGAGCGAGTAAGGTATGGGCCATAGTTCAGCGATGCGCTGGCCTAATGCAGATTGATGAACTTCACATATCTTCAAATAGTTTTATTCTAATAAATAAACGTTTTAATATAAACGAACGATTTAGAAAACCCCATTTCAAGGCACACAGAGAGTCAGAATCGAACCCGGAACCTCTCGCACAACAAGCAGACTCCATTTTGTAACTAACTCTCCACCCCTTGAACCACCGTCACTTACAAAAAATGAATTGTACAAATTTATTTTGAAAGCTTACAGATATTTTACAGGCTTTGCCGCATGTTGGAAAAGCCCGTTTTTGTTTCCTCTAAATATTAATTCTGTGAAGGTCATAAGTGTTTCATAACGGGAAATATCCCTAATCCCCGGTTTGATTGGCACGGGGGAAATCCGATTCAAATAAAATTTACAGCTAATCGCGCCGAGAGTCTGGTAACACACAATCTTTGTCAGATCGTCTGCAAATCGTCGTCGTCAGCTGCCATATCCTACCATAATACAAATATTAGCGACGATGGTACAGTGAGTTTGAACTCGGCCACTTGTGCGAGGTTCCAGGTTTGATTCTGACCCTCACCCTCGTGTGTCTTGAAATGTTTGTATTGTGTTATGTTTTTCTATATTTCTAAATACCCTAAAGACGAGACCATCGCTCGCTCACCGGTGAAGGAAAACATCGTGAGGAATCCTGCATGCCTGATGAGATTAAAAGGCTTTGAAGGTGTGTGATGATTACCAACCCGCATTGGGCCAACTCATCGATGAACTATGGCCCATTACCCTCCTCGCCTGATTTCAAGGAGGAGACCCGTGCCTAGCAGTGAGACCTTTAAGGATTAATACTTAACTTATAATTAAAGACAAATATTCACTTGGATGTCATTCTAATTGCTGTAAAAATAAAACAGAAATTACAGTGAGGTGATGTGTGAGAGCACTACCGACTCAAGCGTCAATATTTACCTCCGATCAATTACCCTCTCACTCTTTAACGCTCTCCCTAAAAAATTACCGACGTCACTAAAAACCCGATTCGATAACCGCATAAGAGCCTCATTCCGCTAATTTACAATATGTTAGGAACACGCGTCGCGCCGGGCGGGAGCAAAATAATAAATTAGCCGTAGGTAAACGCGAAACGCTGCCCCTTGGCGGGGTACGGTGTACCTATCGCTCCCGAGTCCCGGTTTATCAGCCAGACGCGTTACTGTCACATAAAATTAAATTATTGCCCAAGTTGCGACGCTGCCTCACTTCGTAAACTTGAAACAACTTTCGCAATGGATGCCGAGTGTATATTTAAAACTTTACGTTTGCGATGGCTCGCGCTAATAAATGAATCTCTCGCTCCTGCTAAGTGAAACTTAATCATAAAGACAGCGCTTGCTTTAGAACATGTTTAGGAACCGACACGTTCGAACTTAAACTTTCCGAAGACTAGCTCTTATTTTGGTGACGCATTACCGACGTCTGACTAACGTTCAGTCCCGATGGTAGGAATATTTCTAAATGTTTCGGTCAGGACGTAAGGCCTTCAATTCCTGGCCATTTACCATTATGAATTGGTTTCAATTTAATTTCAATTAAATAATTGGTCGCAATCAGCGGAGAACAGGGCCGCACCGCCCTATTGCTACTATGTGCAAAGTGTGCGGCGCATACAGGCGCCAAGGCAAACAAAATTTTTTTCAGTGCATTGAATTAAAATAACATAAACCTAAATGACCGACCCAATTTTACCTACGATCATTTAGCAAACAATACAAAATAATAAGTTTAAGCATAAAGATAGGGAAAAAATAGGCGCTTGATAGGTTCGCACACAGGCACTATATGAGTAGGTTCGCGCACAGGTGCTGTATGGGGCCGGCGCGCCCGGAGAACACTAGGCTTTTTTCACCTAATCACTGTCCCAATATGGCTTTGCAATCTTCAGACTTTATTTCAAAAGACATGACAGATGTCATGGCATTTTACTAGACTAGCTTCAATTCATCAACCTCGTCAACCGGAGAAACCTTCGCTCGACCATCGTCGTTCAAGCTGGAGCCTGATTTCCAAATCAAATCAAATCAAAATATCTTTATTTCGTAGGTAACACTTAGGTACACTTGAAATACGTCGAAAAATGTAGTAGATAAAAATTTAAAAAAAAACTGTTTGAAGTGCAGCAGAATCCTGCATCTCAAACAGTAACAGAACAGCAAGAAAAACGAGACAAATAACTTAGGCTTTGCTCTTTTGTCAAAATAAAATACATACTTTATATTACATACAGTGGCGTTACTACAGAGTGGCAAAATGCCACGGGCCCTCAGCTGAAAGGGGCCCCCGGTCGGAGGATAATTCCAACTCCCAACATTTATTATTACACATTTAGGGCCTGTTTCACAATCTCCAGTTAAGTTCCCAATAGGCTATGGGCAACATATTTGACAGATAGAGTATGGAGTATCTGTCAAATATCTGTCAAATATGTTGCCCATAGCCTATTGGGAACTTAACTGGAGATTGTGAAACAGGCCCTTAGTAAAAAAAAATAGTGTCTTTCCTAGCATCCTATCCCATAGTTACGCCACTGATTATATACATCACGTAAAATCTTAAGAGTGAATGTCTTATTTTCAAAGTATCAATAATAGTTATTTGTGCAACAAGAGAGCAAAGTTATTTTTTGTTTCGAGTACTGAATTTGAGTCCCGAGCAAGCGAAGGATTCTATGATTGATTCACGAGCGTAGCGAGTGATTCAAAGTTAGAATCCTGAGCGTAGTGAGGGACTCAACAGCACGAGATGCAAAAACTTTGCTCTCATGTTACACACATAATTTTTCACCTCAGCAGTGAGAACACATATTACTTAGGAGACATGGAAATGAACAGCAATAGATTGAAATAATGTTTAACACGTTATGCTATACGCTATTTTTATTTTTATTCCCGCTATTTTTTAAATTGCATTTTAATACCGCGTCCCTGATGTTTATTTTTCAAATATAACTGAATATAACATATTATAATATAAAAGCTTTATTTTTAAGATTTCTTCTTCTTCTTCTATAACATTGTTGAATAAAAATGTTCAGTGCATATATCAATTTTATACTATTAATCAGAATCATTTTTATTAAAATCCAATTATAAATTAAACATAAAAAATAATATTTAAAAATAACGTAATTATTAGAAATATATTTAAAGTTATTTTTCATTCAATCTAAACGGAAACTCATAATACCCTAGTATTACGCCTTTCCGAACGTGTTTTCTTTGAGGTCGAATTCCAAAATCAAATTTCGAAGGGGTTTGTCTTTTTAATCGCTTTTTAATTTATGCTCTGTCTCTTTCACATGCATGGATGTGAATGAGACAGAGCATAGTAAAACTCGAATTTTTCAAATTTATGGCTGAACAATGTCAATTCGTGGCACTGAAGATTGAAAAATTAAAAAGCTACTTTGCCTCACGCTCGAATCAAAATCGCATTTTGTTCACTGTTGACTCGCAGCAAAAGCGGCATGTTTGAGCTGCTGAGGTGAAAAATATTTTAATCCATATTATTAATGAAAAATTTTGAACGTACGTACATATTATAGTATCCCATAAAAGAAGTATTAACTTTGTTATATCCGAAAAATGGAATACTCAATTTATATTAGTTCCTTGTAAATTTAATAATAATAATAATAGTTTATTTGCAAGAATGTAGTACATGATAGGTGTAATCTACATTGATTTAGTATCTTACATTCTACTTCCTCGAAGTGCGCAAATTTTTATTGTCATTTATAGTATAATGTTAATAAAATATTTATATTATAATAATGTCATTATTGATAATTATAATACAATTTTAATAACAATTATAAGTATTATAAATAATCAATATTATAATAATTAATAAAATTTTAAAAATTCATAAATCTAGGACAAATTTTATTGTGTAACATAAATTCATTAAGGTCATAGAAACAATTGTCTTTAAGCCACATTGTGATATTGTTTTTAAACTTATTGAAAGGCAATTCTTTAAATTTATTAGGTAGACGATTAAATATTTGTATGGCCTGTACATGCGCATTATTTTTATAAATATTAATATTGCAACTAGGCATATAAAGTTTTGATTTATTTATATCTTTCATTTTTTCTTCCTACTTCTGAGCTACGCTTAAAATATTCTGGGTGTAGTTTTACAAAAATACAAATTTCTCTTATGTACATACATGTTAGTGGTAATAAATCTAATTTCTTAAATAACGGTTTACAGCTATCCAAATACCAGGCGCCACAAATTGCTCTCACACATTTTTTTTGTACACGAAACGCTTTTTCAATGTCAACTGAGTTACCCCACAGCAATAGATCGAGAGGACAGAAGATACATACCCGTGGTAGGCTTTAAGAGCTGCCTCAATGTCCAGTGGTAGGCTTTATGTTGTGACTATCTTTTTTTTTATAAAATCATTCATATTTTTGCGAACATACATCACATTAGCAATTAGCATTAGCTATTCTTTCATTCTAAAAGCTACAGTCAAGATGGCAATTTCTTTAAACTTTTCTTTTAATGATACCTGCCACCTGGGGGGCGAAATAGTATAATATAGCTCGAATAACTCTCTTCTGCAACAAGAAAATATTAAACGTTTTAATATCCGCGGCATTCCCCCATGGTAGGATGCTGTAATATGCATGATATACTAATCGCGCCGTATTTTCATCAGTTATGTTTCTTATTTTCTTAACCGCAAAAGCTTGCCAACGTGGCTATTTGTGGCGGCTGGCGCGCAATACGGCTTAGAGTCTATGGTAATTCCTAGAAATACACTTGAATCCACCAAGTCTATCGCCTAACCGTTAAGTTATATAGGTATATCGGTATCACGGTTTGCACCTGCTTTTCAACCAGGCCCTCATATCAAGCATTTGGAGATTGAGTCTATACAACCACTATTGTTAGTGCACAATCCTCCTGTAACCATCTCTTGGTAACGGGAGGCAAGGGCGGATCCAGATTTGGTACCAGGGGGGGGGGTCAAGTCTTGACTTTTGACTGGACTATTCAATTAGTGGTCCACCTTAGTCCTGGAACTAGCCCAGGGGGGGTCATGACCCCATGACCCCCGCCCCGTGGTTCCGCCGTTGACATGAGGCATAATCGGGCGGGCAGACAAAATCTCAATAAACTGGGATTAAATCCATAATAAGACGTTTTATTATAACTAGTGAAATGCATGAACAATAAGAAATAATATTAGTCTATTGGCTATATGTGATAATAACATATGTTCGTTATTTATTTTGACAATAGGTACAGCTTGTAGCCTATCATAGAAGTTGAAACAACTCAATAATAACAAGGACATTATTCTAATATAGGAAACTAATTATTTCATAACTAGCTGTTGCCCGCAGCTTCACCTGCGTTAACTAAGATTTACAACGGCATCTTAGCGGGATGATATAAAGCCTTCCTTGACAAATGGGCTGTCTAACACTGAAAGAATCGATTAGCTCGTTCAAACAAACAAACTCTTAGCTAAAATAAATTGCATTCTTTTTAAGACAAAACTTTATTCACAATTCTACACACTCACACATGTAAAAATGTAAAGAGCACTGATTTAACAATATAAATGATATCACACTAACATACTGTACATAATATTATATGTGCTCTGTGTTTGTGTATTAAAGGTATTACAAACATTTTTGTTTCTCTATTTGTTTGATGCAGGTATTATGCAACTTTAACATTTGTTGTTTTAGATAGGACCCATGTCTGTTCATATTTTGTATATGTGTGACGTAAATTTACAAATATCTTAAACAATAATGTCATGTTATCTGTTTCAATATCCCTTGCCTGATAAGAGTCTGGCACTCGGATGTTGGTAAAAAGTGTCTGCTGTTCTTTTTCAACATGATAACATCCCCATCTTCAAGTTCCAACTTTCCATAATCAACTAAACATAAAACTTCTATGTATAAAGACTTTGGAGGCCGGAGGTTTTCTGTTAAATCTATTCCACTATAACCTATATCTTCCCCCAGTGACCTCATGTAGGTGGCTAGGTTTGTGGAGTATTTCGAGAACCATGTATACTCTTGATCAGATAAAAGTTCTCTCACATCAGGTGGCAAAACTGCACCAAACTCCCATCTTAAAGTTTTAATCTTATTTAATCGATCATAGAGATATGCAATTAAGCAACGTTTGTTCCGTTCTAATGCTGTGTGCCTCACTTGCACGGTTGTCCATAAAGACCTGTTTTCTGATGTGGCATTTCTGAAAACATGAAAAAGAATACATTTTTACTTACCACAAAAATCTGCATAAATAAAATAGTAAGTTACATAAATAACTAGTTTTTTAACATAAATAACTAGTTTCTGTTTTAATTATGTTCAATTAAGTTTTTAAATTTTCAATGCAAAATATGACTGCCATGAACCCAAAGCACAAATTACACAATGTCATTTCTAGTTTTAGATACCTAAGTGGTATGTCCATATAGCTAAAGCAGTGTTTTCTTGCCATTACCATAAATTAAAATCATGCTTGAGTATTTTAAAGTTATGATGAGATAGTGTATTAGAAAAACAAATTGTGTCTAAGCTGGTGAACTTCACACACCTTCAAAGACTTTTAATATCATCAGACATGCAGGTTTTCATACATTGTGTTGCAGGTTTTCTTTCACTGGTTATCATGTTTAGGTGAACCTAGGAATTTTGAAAAACTAAATATAAGGCACCACATAGTCAGTATTGAAGAACTCACTTATGAGACCGAACCCATACCAACTGGACCATTGTTACATAATATGATAATTAAGTGGTAAGCAATGGCTTTATCTTGCCGGGCCCCTTTTCTTGCAAAATTTCTAAGATAATGTTAAGAGATCTATAGACTCATAAGCCATGATATTTATACTCTTCAACACTCATGAGACATGACAAATCAGTTTCATTTAAGCATTTGTAAAATCAAACTAAATCAACTAACAATCACTACAGCATTAAATATTAATATAATTTATATGCATCAACTTACGCATCATTCATGTTCATTTTGAATAGTGCATGCATTTCTTCAATTATTTGTCGAATTTTTTCATCCTAAAATTATATTCACCAATAATTATAAGAATAATGAATTGAGTTTTTTATACTTTTGAGAAATTTATACGAGCTAAGAAAGAAGGTTTTCCTACTAACATTGTATTGGTTGATTGTCTCCCTGTTTCTATCAGCTTCTTTTAATAATTCTATAACTTTTTCTCCAAACATGTTGCAAAGTTATAAGCAAGTTATAAGGCCTATTAATGGTCCTTTAAAAAATAGAATTTGATAGGTTTTCTACACATATATATAGAGGATTTGTTTCCAGTTTGTACTTTTTTATTCTTCTTCTTTTATTATTAGCAAACAATCCTTTAAAATAGGCATGTCGATTTTAAATCGATTAATCGAAAAATCGATTCTTTTAGGTAATATAATCGATTTTTCAGATCGATCTTGAACACCACATCGATTCATAAACCTCCCGAATCGATGTGATCAATTCAAAGAATTTAATATTCCTCAACTGGCTGCGGTATTTAGTTTTTTCATTTTTTGCGGTTGTTGGACGCAAAATTTAAGTACTTAGTCGTAATTTGAACGCATCATAGTATAAATAACGTAATAATAATAAATGCTTTCATTAATTCGGAGTGGTTTTCTATAGTGTTTGTTTTAGGCAATAAGTCATGTTTGAAATTGACGCGATTAATCGAAAATCGATCTTTTAATGCTCGATTTAAACTAGAATCGATTCTAGTAAGTTCGATTCGAATTGAATCGGAAATCGATTTTTTTTTAAAGAATCGACATGCCTACTTTAAAACATTCTGCCAGTGTCAAGCTTGAACCCTATTTTAACCGGCTAAGATAAGAGGCCATGCTGCCAAATCTGTCATAAGCAATATTTAGTATTATATTTTTATTAGATTAAGCCTTATATTCACACACCATGGCATGGTAGAATGTATGAAACTTTTTTTTAATTTTAATATCACCTATGTACTACATTCATGTGAATAAATTATTGAATTGAATTAGTCTAATAAATGACAAAAAAGCGGAAAATCCGAAAGGGTATGGCATAGCCTCTGAGGTCACCAACCACGAAGTATAGATACAAGGAGGCCGAACGTTATAAACTTTTTCATAGTATTCATGTACACAATAATTAGCCCAGATTTTATCCCTTTTTTCTATCACTGGCTGCGCTAGAATTGAGTATGTACCGATGCTATTGTAGCGGACCAATCAGTGCCACAATACACTAGTACACTCTACCGGAAAAATTCTGTACGCTAAAATGAGACCATTCGTTTAATATTACGTTCGGATCCCTTACATCTATACTTTGTGTTCCCATCAATCAACTATCACTTCCCAGTTCCCACTCCATCCACTCAGAAAAGTCCACCACAATATTCACCTATACATTAAATATTATACAAATAAAATCAAAATATCTTTATTTTGTAGGTAAGTAATAACTTGTTCGCTTGCGGCGGTTTTCAATATTCTATCTATCTTAAAATGTTCTTATCCATCCTACAATTTTGACATATTTTGTAAGAAAATGTGTCAAAATGTAACGATAGATAAGAACATTTTAATAAGATAGATAGGACATTGAAAACCGCCGTTGATGTATCATATACGTCAAAAGAAGTTGTTAATAAAAAAGAAAAAAAAAAAAAAGACGTGTGGCACTCGGGGACTGCCGCGGTAATGCTATTGCATAGCATTTTGTATCAACTTATGCAATTATAATTATTTATTTATTTTAATTATTAATGCAGTATTTCTTTTTCTTTGATATTAATTCAAGTTACACTTTTTGAGCGTGGTGACCGATAAGAAAACATTTTTTTTTCCTTTATTAAATAAATAAAAAAATATAAATATTTTAAACAATATTAACTAATATTGTTTAAAATATTTTTATTATTTTACAATACATGTGTTATATTTTATTGTTATTCGTGCGAGCTTCGTAGTGTCGTACAATACGTCTAGTTGCAAGCACACAAACACCGTGTCGAAGACTGCCGAAAAGAAACGACGTTAGACGATGCATGGCCTTCAAGCCACACCTCCGTGCCCGTCGGAGTGGGGAGCGTTAGGTTTTTTTTTCGTTACGGAATTTCTGGACTCGGTCCCCGCGCTCAAGGCCCGCGATAGAAGCTATGCAATAGCTTAACTTGTGGTAAATGCAGTATCATAGAGTAATTTGATACTACGTAAATGTGAAATATGTGCAGTGTCCCCTAATAAAATCGCCGAAAAAACCTAGAGATTGCTCTTTTGTCAAAATAAAAAACATAATTTATAGATACCATACACAGGTATGGATACCTAAAGGGTGAATGTTTTATTCTTAAGGTGTGGTATATTCAATAAAGAATTAAAGTGTAGTTTTATTGTAGTGGTCATCTCTTTCATACGATGCTTTACCACACAGATGTTGCATAAATAACAGTTTTTTTTTTTTTTTGTTGCATAAATAACAGTTTTTTTTTTTGAAATTCATTAATGGAACGATTTTGAACATTTTCTGTGATCATATTAATATTGTAAAAATGTATATTGTTTGTGCCACAAAAGAATACCTAACTTTGTAAAGTCTAAAAAATGGAACATTAAATTTATGTTTGTTTGTTGTATAGGTATATCTTGTGACGATCGCATTTTATTACAAATGCATTAAAATTTTTGGGAACATACATCTCATTACCAAGTATGTATCATGTACAATGAGAAGCTTCAGTCAAACTTTTAAACTTTTCTTCTAATAAAATTATACCTTGGGGTCCAAATAGGGGGTATATCCATACATGATACATAGTTCAAACAACTCGATTCTGCAACATGAAAATCGTTTTAATATACGCGGCATTCCCCATAGTAGAATTCCGTAAGACATTATACGCCGCATTATATAATATAATATTATAGACGCCGTATTTTCATCTGTTATGTCTCATACTTATTTTGAAAATCGCAAAGGTTACAGAACCGAGTCTACTTGCCAACATGACTATATACCTTAGAGCAACGCGGTCTTCCTTACGACACCGTAAGGAGGAAGAAGGTCCCGCGTTGCTCTAAGCTATGTACAAATAAAGTTTATAAAATAAACACTATAGAAAACTACTCCGAATGAGAATAGGGAATAATAATTAATATTATATTTTTAGAAAAAATTAACGGGAAACTGAAAAATACAATTGCGCACTCCGATGCTTCCCGCCGTTATTCTGACAGTTTTTACTTTGTAAGTATATTATACTATTTCCATTTCTTTATTTTCTCGATGACAGTTCTAATTTGGTAGTTGTAGTGTTGTGACCAAATAAGTAATGATGTCACAATCATCATCATCATCATCAGCCTTTATCCGTCCACTGCTGAACATAGGCCTCCCTCAATTAACGCCAAGACGACCGATCCCTAATGATATTGATAGCATATATTTATTATATTTTGAACAAAGACAAATACAACAAAAACATTCAAATATATTTTTTCGTTTCGTTTATTTCGTTTTATTGCTGAGTGTCAAGTGTCGAGAGTCACAGTTTTACAAGAGCTTCGAAAATTTTAAAGAAATTGGCATTATCAATCAAGAATTAATGCGTGTAACATCTTGTAAAGTAATATAATATTAGTCAGTAAATTTGTACAAAAGTATCCGGCAGTAGTTTAGTTTCTTACATCTTGTGAAAAATATCGGGTCTGTTATCGTGTTACGTTTATCGATATAGCTCTATCCCTATTAGTTTTTCCGACTCTGGAAGAACCTTGTACGTGTGAAAACGTCATATTTTTATAAAATAATGCATACATAATGTAAAAAAAGACGCTCGTTCAAGTTTTCAACAGGATCTGTCATCGAGAAAATAAAGAAATGGAAATAGTATAATCATAATGTTTGAATATTTGATTCAACCTGAACAAATATCTAGAACTAGCTATTACTTGCAGCTTCGCCTGCGCTAACTAAGATTTAGTTTTATATATAATATAAACCTTCCTCTTGAATTGTTATATCTATTCAAAAAACAGCATCAAAATCCGTTGCGTACTTATAAAGATTAAGGCATGTACATACAAAGGAAGTGACTTTGTTTTATACTATGTAAAGAAAGATAAGACCCATAATTTTTAAAACATTCATATTCCTTAGTTTAGAGTAAAGAGTTTTTTTATTAATTAATAATAATAGCAATGCGTAATAAAACAAAAAAAAATGGCAATCAAACAGCAGCAGATTCTGAAAGATTATCCTATTCAAAATATTAATAAAAGGGAATAACACAAGACACAACATGAACACCAACGTCAGTACTCAGTAGCTTTAAATGTAAATTTATGTATAGGTACTTTTAAGTGCGTATGCACTATGTCGGGTATGGGTTATTCCATTTTGCTTTTTATAAGATGACTTTACCGTACAGTTGTTCTACAGCATAATATTATTATAATAATAAATATTTTGGCCATCACTATTCGGTGCGCAGCACGTCGCGCTCGTGCACATCACTGATCAGTGATCACTGATCTTTCATATCTCATTGCAAACGCGTTTTTGTGGTGATACAGTTGTGTACAAGAATTTTAATTATTTTTATTGTTTTTCATGTTATTATATAGTTTAATATGTGCGTTTAATCTATCATATTTGCGTGTATAAATATATATATATATAGTGACAATATGAGTGCCAAAAACGAATTTGATACAAAAATCCTCGACGATGAAGCTCCAGAATCTGGTTATCTGTCTGGGCCTTTGAGCTCGCAGCTGTTGTCGTCAGAGGATTTGGATGTAGAAAATGAAAAAAAACAAAATGATAGTGATAAAAGAGATACTGAAAAGCCTCATGAGGAGAGTGATAAAAAAGTGATATGTGAAAGTTCAGAATTGGACAGTGGTTTGGGTTTATCGGAGTGCCTGTCAAATTTTAAACTCAGTGACTTTTCGCAAACTGATCTACTGGAAGCGCCTTTAATCGTAGAGCCCGAACAAAATCAACAAGGCATTCCTCTCGCTATACTCTTCCGTCCCGATAAAGATGGTGACACGTAAGTAATAAACGTAATAATCTTAATAAACGTAGTATTTTCTACCACCATATTTATGTCCTGTTAAACGTCAGACGTTATATGTTGTTATTATAAATACAGGTAAAACATGAACTAGCCTGTGGCCATCAAGTCAACATTGCTTCCTGATTAATTAGCGAATGTTAAAATGCTTAAAATGACCTATTGACTACTTAAATTTGACAGTAGTTGTAAAATATTCATTTATTATCTTAAATATTCATATAATTCTCTTAAGTCTCCATAATCTTTCATCTTGTAACCATAATTAAACAAAAACTCAATACTCAAAAGTGTTGCTGTATAAAAGCATGTCCAGAAGTTTATCGATTAGCAGCTTTGCTTTTTTGGACATGTATTTTATAAGTATCAGATATGGCCAAAACTTGAGCTACATTCATTTAAACTAAGTTTCAGCAGCTTAAGCTGAACCTGTGGCACTAGTAATAAAATATATATAATATGTTACAATTATTTTGATATTTTGAAGACAGTTATAACATTAAATTAAATTAATTATGGATGGTCATTTACTTTAATTAGAAACCGTAACTTGTAAATGATAAAAAATAAAACTAAATTGAATAAATTCATTTTGACTTAACACTATTTAAATTAAATAAATTTATTATTCTTGTAACAATGGTCTACATTATGATTTGTTTTGATATATGCAATATTTGCATGTTTTCACCAATTGATTAAAAAATCTCTTTTTAAACACGCAAAAATTTGAAATAAACCCATCATTATTCTAAACATCTTAATTGTGGGGTACATCTAGCAATTATTAAAGTAAAATTTATCATGAACATGTCACTCTTTTGAATCAACATTTGACTGTATTATTCGTTGGTACTATTAATGTTACATGTAAGTTTAAATTACATATGGGTTGGTGGGCGGGTTCGAATCCCGCCAGGGAACAAAAAAGTTTCTGTGTTCCTGGGTCATGGATGTGTATTAAATATGTGTATTATATAATAAAAATCTTAAATATAAGTATTAATATAAAATGTATTAAATATATGTATTTTCGTTGTCTGGTACCCGTAACACAAGTCTCTTCGAGTACTTAGCACGGGACCAGATTGACGTGGTGTAAAAAGCGTCCATAGATATTAAATATGGCCCATTAGCCCATCTCTAATAAGAATCAACACTCAAAATGGTATTTGTAAACTATAGTGTCATGTTATTTCTATAGAAAGCCTCAATTTTAATTGTTTTAGTTTCAATTTCTAAGTAAGAGGTAGTGCCATTACAATATTGCAGCTGAATTGGACTGGCACAACTAGGATTTGCCGGGCTAGAATTCCTTAGAGGTTGGAATTTAAAAGGCAATTATGAAATAGTTTTTACATATCTAATATATGTTTTTATCACTACTACAATAAATTACTATACTACTATATTGTACTATACATTAGTGCTATGGATGTGTGGTTTCGTCAGATACAGCTCCTGAAACTCATATAGGGGCAGGGGGATTACTCCCTTTTTAGTCATAACACTGTTCTTAAATTATTTTATAAAGTACATGCAACTAGGCTGCTATAATACTATATAAAATTATGAAAGTTGTTATTCAAAACATATTTTGGTTATTTTGGCAGGCAACTCCACATTGCTGCAATTCATGGATGTGAAAAGTCAGTTGGCACACTTATCAGAGTGTGTCCGGATAAAATATTATTTGACATACCCAACGACTATGGACAAACACCATTACATTTGGCCGTCATGGGTGGACATGCTGTAGTGACCAGGATGTTGGTTCGAGCCGGTGCATCATTAGGTGCAAGGGACAGAACGGGAGAGACACCCCTACACAAAGCAGTGAATCACACTAAAGTCGGAAAACACATGGATTGTCTACACGCACTCCTCGCTCCAGTGACAGAGCACCCACCGAAAAGACTGTCTTCAATATTAGATCAGAAAAATTATAATGGTAAGCATTTTTAATTAATTGTACTAACAAACAGTTTAAAAATACTCAATTTGAGTTGTTCAAGACTGCATACTAAGAAGAAAGATATTTCCGATTCGTGTAGGTAAGAGCCAGGCTACACACAGTGTTTATAAGCGAATATTTATTATTATTAAAATATAAATTAAGTTAAGAATGAATATGTTATGAATGAGTTCTATGCCTGAGTTGATGGACTCCAATTATGTTACTCACATTATGTTACATTCATAAACTTGTTAGATTCCTTTTGTTAACTACACACTAAGATTACTTATCACAATTGCATCGACTTTATATTTACTATCTGTAATTGTGCAAATATTATATTATTTATCCGCCTCTTACCTTGTATTTAAAAAAAATTATAGCCTGCATTGAAAATTCCATATAATATTATTAGTATGTGCACGGTCGCATGGTCGTAGTCGAAAAAACTTTAAATTGCAGTTGGCCAATATGTTGATGAATAAAAGGCACAATATTCCAAAGCAGCAACATGTTAACATGCTCCCAGAGATAACCCGCCGTGTTCGGACGATAGGTCTGCTGGCGACCGTCACGGTCGGGGCCGTTCACTTCGCCTCTAAAAAAAAATATATTTTATAAAAGACTATTGTACTCGCGCTTAACAATAAACATCTTATGAATGGCGGTGTACGTTCTATTTAAAATGGCGCCACGTGATGTTCCAATTTGAAAACGTTTTCGTCATTTGTAGTTTTACTATTGTATCACGAGAGTTACCAATAGTCTTTGGTATGTGGAGAGCGATTATTTCATAGAAGGTGTCCTGGATATATCACAACCGAAATAGCCGTTACGTTATAATCGAAGCTGCATTTATAATAATATAGTACCTGGTTGACCAAGCATTTGCTCGGTACCCTTAGTGATAAAATACGATGAAAATTAAAAAAAATATATCTTAAAAACAGGAAAAAAAATTCAGACTGGAGATTCGAACCACGCTCGTTCGGATTTAACTTCCTAATTTCACCACTAAGCTACCATGACATATTATTTGACAGCGAAATACGTTCGTATTCTAATCATATTTTTTCGATGCCTCAAAACACGGATAAAAAAAAGTTTTCTAAAAATTTATCCTAGCTAGATCGATTTATCACCGTTTTTACCCTTGTATACAAAATTTCATGAAAATCGCTGGAGCCGTTTCCGAGATCCCGATTCTATATATATATATATATATATATATATACAAGAATTGCTCGTTTAAATATATAAGATCATTTTGTAATATACTAGCGGATTCAACAGACGTTGTCCTGTGTCAAACAAATTGTAATTGACCAAACTATAAATCAAAACTATTTTCGAATCTACCAGAACACGCAAAAAATTTCAACAAAATCTATCGTTTAGAGGATTACACGTAAAGCAGAATTGTATATAAAGATAAGTATTGCAAGCTCCAACGTCCATTGTGTCGCCAGGCCCCTCTTCAACTTGATCTGATGGCTTACAATAACAAACTCGAAGACAATAACACCTCTCTTACCAAAGATACAGAACACGACGCTATCAGCCAAGTTGGCTGAGGTCACACACACATGGAGTGCGTTGTTATGGAGTCGTTATCTTTTTACAAACATTTATATTGTGGTATCATCCACAATTAAAAAAACATTCGTTCAATATCGTTAGCGTTTATCAAAAACATTTTTTTGAATATACCTACATTATACAATCATTATAATTATTATTTTTATATAATATGCAGACATTAGATAATGGAAATATGTAAGTTAATCGGCGAATAGAGAGACATTTCACTAATATAGACACGGCGCGAAGTTTATTTTAGTTACCTACTTTCAAAGCATTATGCCTTATGGCACACTGTTATGGGGAATCGCTGCAGATATCAATAGATTAATTTTTGAGTTGAACAAAGCTATTAATGCAATTAATCTTTGAGAGACAATTTAAACATTTATACAAATTGGAGTTCTGACTTCAATGTACATGACCACACGAATTCAATACATCTTAAAAAAATATATTATTTTGTTCGGAAAAATAAGCTTTCCATAAATTTGGTAAAAAAGAGATGTCATAGTCTAGACTCACTAAACCCAAAAATAAGTAATTATTTTAAATTCAAAACCTATTGAAAAGTTCAAAAAGTTGATGAAACAGCGTTTGTGTGTTATCTAAAGAACATGTATGTATGGAGTAAAAGATTTTATAGAAGATGCCACACTAGGGAACTGGGCGTTCCTCCGAGGAATTTCAGAATAAAAACATAAATTTGCTATAGAATATTCGAAAAAATATATTTAGAAGTTTATTTCGCCGGTTCTTCTCAGTAGGCTCTCCTTAAAACCGATGGTAAACCCAATTTATGTTAAATGAAGAAACTTTGTTTGGTACTGCTTGCATGAAAAAAAAATCGATCCTGATTTTTGATTTTGATTAAATTATAGAGCCGAGATCAATCCTGCATCATCTCATGCATTACCAAACAGGATGAACTGCTTATTATTTTTTACGATGCTCGTATTTGTCAGATTAATAAGCCATTTCACGAGAATTTAAAAGGAGAGTTGGTCGGAGATGTTTCCTGCAAAAAATACACTGAGAATTGAAATAGACCGTCAGCTTAGAATAGACGATGCGATGACTCGTAAGGCTAGTGCTAGTTAGCTAGCGAGTAGCAGCCTTCGAGCCCCATCTCATTTACTGACAATCAGAAGCGAAGTATGGTCGTGGAGAGACAGTGGTGTGACGGATACAGAAGCGGTTCACGGATCTGCAATGCGGTTCGCCTTCACCCGGTGGCATTGTCCTCCGCGGACTTCAGGACACGCGGCTGACTGGCCGCGTCACGCTGTAAAAACACTAGGATCTAGCGGCTAATCGGTGTGAAAACCGGCCGCTGACGCAACCAGCGCTCCTCCGTGACACATTTGCGTGCGCCTCCGCCTTATCTAACGTAAACATGTTGACGCGAAGGGAAATTTGCGCATTTCTTAATGACGATCTTTACAAAGTTAGCTTCGATTAGAAAAAAAACAAACTTACAAATTGTATCATGTATAAGAAAAACAAAAGCTTAATGATGTAATCGCGGGTTTGTTACACATGTACATTACTGACGGCTTGGAGACCTGCACGCCGCGTCAGTGGGACACATGTCATTTTGTTCCTGAGAATAATTCATGTGAACTCGCTAAACATAGATGACCAATTAATACAATGGTTTGGATCTATTATTACCCACTGTTCGGCTTTTCCATTAAACAAAGAGTTCCCGAAATAGATGGACGAGAACGGAAAAGGCCAGCTGAGGTTGGGGTAAAACGTCGATGATCAGATGACCGACTCATAGGAGACTCATTCGTCACACATTTACTCAGAAACAGATGCGTGTACGATACATAAAAAACCCTTGCGCAGTGTTTGCGGAAAACCTCGATCCTCAACCGAGGAGTGAGGTTACCTATTTGTGGGCTGCCGACCTTGAAGTGCTACCAGAGTTGTGCGTACTGTCGAGAAAACCTCAATGAATGGTCAGAGAAAGTTAATCAGTAGTCTTATGAGATGAATCGAGCGCCCCCGGAGCCCCCGTGCAAATAGGGTTGCCTGTTGATTAATAGGCGACGCTTCTAGAATATCGAAAGCCATAGATGATCAGTAGCCCGCATCTGTGCACCATCGGATGCTGGAGTTATGAGCATCAATAAACATTTCTAATAAGGCAGCCCGTATGTACAAGCGACACCAAATGATATGCGTTGACAAAAGTAATTATATAATTCGCTCTTCAAATAACCTCAGTGTTGAAAAGCAAATAAGTCGAACCAAGTGCCGGGTTTTCCACAATTATACAACGCGCGAACGAGCGCGCTCGGGCCTCGGACACACAACACACAGATGTGGCATTTGGCAGCCCCGCCGGTTGATACCTGCTAGCTATAATGTCACGGCTGTGGCGCCGTAGACGGAGTGGTGTTCAGCAGAGATGGGCAGAGCATCACCGCCCGCTTACCTGTAGTTTGGGTTGTGTGATGACAATGACCCCGGCGCGGGTTTTCCCGCTCGGGCGAGGCCGGTGAAAGCGCCCGATGCGCGCCGGGTTTTACCAATCTTAATGTCTAAAATTCGGGGATGACTTTCAATTTTGGAATTTTAATTTTGTAAAGCTCTGAGCAGCTCAGACCAACACATGTTCAATACAAATCGTTGAGATTCAATGCGCATACACACACATAGAACACATATCAGGAGAAATGAAGAATCATATTATAATATAGTATGTAATTAGTATGATCTATGAAGAACGAAAAAGAAAAATTGAACAACATTAGAGCATGTAATTAGAAATCTGATTACAATTTCTATGCATAATGTTTATTAAAACACAACGCGACCATAAAACATGTTTTAAAAAATAATGATTTACGTAACAATAATATGTGAAACCCCAAACAAATTAATTGGTGAAACCCAGGAAAACCGCAAGCGCATATAGTTAGACAATGCGCCAACAGCGGGCGCGGGTTATCCCCGAGAAAGTGCGAGCGGGCGGCGCGGGGAGGGGGGCGGACTGTCACGGGAAAACCTGCCCATCGCGAGCCTGCTACCAGTACCACGCCGCAGCCGCTTCTACAGACACGTCCACCTTTTAGCCTGATGATATTATGTATTTATAACTCACACAATGTTACGAAAATAATTTTGGAAGCATGCCCCTTGAGTTTACAACATCTTTATAATACCAACGTAGTAGTATTATATAGTCGGCCCTGTTTTCGGCGTATACCGCGTTATAGTTAATTGTAAAAGTAGGTGAGATGAGAGATATTGTGTCGATAACTTTTACTTTCGGAACGTGCCCCGCTGCAGCCTCGGCGACCGAAATGTACCTATTACCTAACACAGTAGACCAGAGCGGGCGGTCGTCGTGCTACAGACTACTACAGAGTATACACACAGACCGGCTTCCGTGGCACGTAAATGCCAATGAAAAATGTCAGGTAATACGAAACAAACACGAACTGATGGTGTGTAGCGATCTAACTATGGTAACGTCACGGGTCGCTGTCGCCCTTAATAAAAAGTTTCTGGAAGAAACGACGAGCCCAAAATCCGATAGAGAAATTTGAGGCCGTGCTCAGATCATTCGTTGCGGACGTGCCGGCACTCGGCAGTGACATTCTTTGGGATTTTCCAGCGATAAAGGAACTAACAAATTGGTTTATTTAACGACGGAAATACCTTTCCGACCAAATAACGTTAATTAAACGTCTGGCAGTAGATGTGTTCGACGGACGCCGGCGCCGGGTCGCGAGTCCGTACCTCGGGCCTGTACCCGACCCGAACCAACTCAACCCTGGGCGGTGGCCGATGGTGGGACTCGGGGATATTGTATTGACTGTGATGACGCTCTCGCTTTCCGTGACTATTAAAATATCATACATTCTCATAGTTGGGAAATTCTATGCTAATTGCTATCTTAGTTTGGATGTCGAAAGAATCCAGTTGCTATCTACGCAGCAGAATGATGGTTTCAGCAATTACTATCGAGACATTTGACTTCCTAGCAGATGTTTTTACTATTTTTGTTTATTAGACTCTTATGATACTCTTATCAAAACATGCGGTGGGATAAAGATTCGTTGCGCTATGATTATGTCATTGCCAACCTTAGATGCGCCTCATTCGGCTCCGACTTACGTCGCGATCACAATTATCGTACAAACTGGATTTGCGGCTTCATTAGTGTACGGAAACGGTGAAATATATTATAGCTCCCGCCGTATGGGCGAGTGGCGAGAACACCGCGTCACACCGCTGGGAAAACCCAGCCCCGCCCCGCCCCCGCGGCCTCAGCTGCGCGCGCGCAATCCAAACGACGCGACAGACCGCGGCAGTCCACAGTTCACACTCCACGCTCGCCCGTCAGCCTCGCCGTAAACACGCCTCGACGAGGGACGCGATGATGTAACACAATGATCACATTACTAATATACTCAAGAAACATTATTCATAGATCACGGCGACATGGAATTTTCTGTCGCACGAGCAGCGAGCAGCGAGTGCTCCCAACACGTCACACGAGGCCCACCGCCCGCCGACAAACACCACCTACGTGACAATCTCTAAACCTAAACGTGATTGCGTTCGCATTACCATAGGCCATGTGTGACCTTAATATATGAATGCATGAATGTAGACCGCGGGGTATTATAATATTACATCTAAATAATATTTTTGTTTCGATAAACATTAATTCATTGTTTACGGTCGAATGACAAGATGAACACAATTTTAATACGTAATAGACACTAATGAATTAGCGACGTAGAATTTTAATGATTTGTTATACTACTCGTATATCTGAATCAAAATGTCATGAATTACGGTTGAATTCGCTCGGTCGGTCGGTAATATGTTTCCGTTAAAAAAAATCGGTATTATGTTCCGTTAGTAAATTTGTCGTTTGTATGTCGGGCTCTAATGTTAATTTGTCTTAGAGCGTCCATCTCGTAGTGGAAGTATACCGTCTCTCGTCTCGGTCTGACACGTCGTATCTACAAGGCTACGGTACAACTACGTGTCTCCGTTCAGCGTATACATATTACGTACGTCACTGGCCTACATTTACTTAGAGCTTGAGATTACTGCATCTCAGTTTGTTAGCTCACGAGTGTCGTGTATAACGGAGTAGATAGCGCGGGCTGGTGCTCTAGCAGCTAGCAGATGTTTAAACAGACAAAAATACCCAATGCCGTCGGCGCGTGCCCTGAATAGCCCCGAATAGCCCCGAATGCTCTCCTGGACCGGAGCCAAACGTTATATTGACGATGGCTGATATAATGGTTTATAAACTTACCCCACCACGGATGCAAATCATATGAACTTTGTCACATCAACAACCACTGACAATTGATATGCATGCATCAAGTTAATAATTGCCAAAGAGCACGTGTAAACTGATCTGCGTATTTTCCAGCGTGGACATGTAATGCTCAATCAATCTTTATAATTGTAATCCGCTCCATTTATCAATTTATTTCGATAAAGCTTTAGAGGCCGCAGGCGTAGTCCCATTGGCTCTGGCAGTGGCTCTGGTTTACATTACATTTCATTTATTGGTTGGAATAATGTGCTATAGATACTGCTATGATAGAAATAGAATAAAGATATTAGTTGATGTAAATACAAGACAAAGGAGGCGCGGGCGGGCCGGCCCAGCGTACCGATGGCACGACGATTACCGACCAGCCCGAAGTCCCTTGAAAGGCTTATGGTGTTCCGCCAACTATCCGTCACTAACGGGCGTGTGTTGTTCCAGGTCAGGCGGCGGTGCACCTGGCGGCCAGCGCAGGCCACGTGGAGACGCTGCGGGCGCTCGTCTCCTACGGGGCGGACATCAATGCCAGGGTAAGCGTCTACGCATACATTTTATGCATAGTTATCGGTATATCTCTTTGAAATTAGCAGGTGGGCATTTGACAGTCCCTGGAGGCCGAGCCATGTCAAACCAAGTTTAAACCCCAGAGACCTCTCGTTTCGTTCAGTATACCTCATTTAATATTTTGAAGGCGAAATGTTCGATTCGTCCGTAATCAATTAACTCTAAAACTAGTGAAGCTTATTTGGAAGTTACGTAATATGCAAAGTATGCGGACCGAGCCGCGGGAAACGTGTAGTGTTGTGTGTGTGCATGTGTGTAGTGTGTACTTGAGTCACGGCGCGCGCGGGAAACCCGCCCGTAATCAGCTGATAGCGCGATATCGCCGCCGCCGCTGGGTTTTTTTGTTTACCTTGGAGCTGCGGTGTTACACGACCGGGCGGCCGGCGGCTGGCGACGCAACATACAGCGTTGTTTGAACCTTAGTACAATAATTTAGCATCTGCAAATACATTACCTTATATGGTTTTACATATTATGTGTTATTTTGGTCAAAAAAATCTGACCCTTAAGCAGTGTAGGTACAAAATTACGAATGAGCTACCCGCGCCAGTCACGGGTAAAGCTACAGCCTGCTAGTTTCCGTTTACACAGGAGGGTCTCGGCGGATCGACGGCGCTGCACGTGGCGGTGCGGCGCGGCGACGCCCCCACGGCGCGCTGGCTGCTGCAGCGCTGCGGCGCGACCGACCGCCACGCCACCGACTACGCGGGCCGCACGCCGCGACGCCTCGCGCGCCGCTCGCCGCTGCGCCCGCTCTTTGACGACGACCAGTCGGACGACGACTCCGACGACGACGAGGTACGGACCCGACTCGATCACGACACTCGTCACATGTATCGTCATCATTAACAACCTTTTCCCGTCCACCACCGTTTTTTATTTAACATACTTGTAAGAATTTACATATCTAGAACAGAATAGTGACGAGACGAGATATGAATTCAAAATTGGCTGAATAGTAAAAAATTATAACAAGTATAGGTCGTTATTTAAAATTCTTCAACACACATACATTACTATGTATGTTTTTTAGAACTAACACTGCAATGTTAAATAGGATTTCCCCACACACACAAAAAAAGGTCTATAATTTTCCGGCGAGATCTTTTGAACCTTAAATATTAGAAATAATAGCGATTATTCATTTATTATGCAAATGGATTCTCCGTCCGGAAATTACGATTCTTGAAAATATATTAGCGCGGGAAGTCCGCAAGAAACAATATCTCCATTGAATAAATGGGATTTTATTTCAAATTTCCCAAATTACTTTTGTACAATCAGTCGGCACGTGTTAAGTGTTATTTTCGCATTAAGTGATTAACGTATTTTTTTATTCTTTTGTTCCATAGACGTACGACAGCAGCGACAGCGACGGTGACAGCATCATGGAAATGCTCCGACAGACCAGCCGAAGCAACCAGAGCCTCATCAACGTTGCCTGAGAGCCCCACGGGTGTCGCCGGCAGACTCCGCCCATACGCCCCGCAGGACCCGAGACGGTCCCGTAGCACACTGATATTGGGAGACGAAGATATCGCGGTGGGTGTCTCGGCGAGCCGACTATAGCCGATGATAGCCGACAAAAGCCGAGCCTGGCGACGGCGAGGCGTACGCGGCACGCGCGCACCGCACCGACGCTCCTGCGGGCTGGGCGGCCCGCGGCGGCACACTCGCCAACTTCCAAAAAAAGATTAATGTTACGTGTCCTGCCTTTATGATTGTTGAATTACTTTAGTTAAATTTGTAACAACGCAATCGCCTTACTATTAGTTTTAACGTTAGGTAATATATTGTTGGCTCACTAATAGTTATGATGATATACGAGTGGGCGATATCAAAGGTCGTGACATCAACCGCGCACACGACATATAAGCTACCTTAATTTTTGACATATAAGCTACCTTAATAAACCTTAATAAATGTACTCGATTGTAATTATTATATGACAAATGTATCGCGCGGGCCGCTCGGGGGTCGCGCGGGTGCGGGCGTCCGCACGCGCTAACTGTACAAAATATGAACTCTTCAAATTCCAAAGATAAACGCATCTTTGTTCGGTATAACATTGTTTTCGACTTGTTAGGCTTATTGTTAATATTGAAATAATTACTTAATTAATAATATTTCGTGTAATGTCACCGAGACGTCTTCCTATGTGTTTAAACTTATATATTGTACATATGACATTGTAACTTTATGTGTATTTATCGAATCCAAAACAATTGGCCGCCAGTAAAACGATATTGAACGCACGATGTTATTTTATTTACCACGCGACAAGTGCGTCTCATATAGATTATATTCATAGAACATCAGTAGGCCAGCGAATTAATGTTAAGGGAAATCAAATCATCTGGTGCCCGCCCCCACGCCGCTGGGGCTATTGAAGCACCTGGTCTTACTCACCCTTTCGGTGGAAAGCAGAGCTAAGACGCTAAGGTACACGCTGGGAGTATGGTGAGAGGAATCATTGAGGCACTTAACAGTTTCAACTAAGAAGTTTTGTTTTGTGGCCAGCGTATATCGTACATACAGTACGCGTCCCCGCTGTACCGTGGAGCGATCAATAGTCACCAGCGGCGATCATTTGCTGCGCGTTGGGTTGAATCACCTATCATTGTTACGGTTGATACGAGTCAGTGGAGGCGCGTCAAACTCGTCGAAAAATTTATTGAATTGTAATCCCAAAGTACAAACTCCCAAGGGCTACATTTATATGACACCTCGAGTATATTGCCGGGCAGCTCCGGCGTCAGTGCGTTTAAATTGTATTGCCTGGAGCCCTTAAACTCATGTATATAAGGTTTAAGATACATACCAACGTGACATAGGTTAAGCCATTGTTGAACTCGTTTACTCGAGCCCTAACGGTAATGTTGAGCGCCGCAGCTGTTGAGTGGGCGTGGTGTATCCTGCCGGGGCGGCGTCGTCTTGCGGCCGCCGTCTGTTTTTATTTTAAATATATAACTTAATATATATTGATGTATTATTTACCAAATTACCTGTCCCAATACCCGAATATGTAATTTCGTATCCAAATTAATTACTATTAAAAAGTATCAACCCTTTATGTCCCACTGCTGGGCACGGGTCTCCTCCTCGAAATCAGGCGAGGAGGGTAATGAGCCATATTCCACCGATGCGCTGGCCCAATGCGGGTTGGTGAACTTCACATACCTTCAAAGGCTTGATCTCATCAAGCATACAGGTTTTCTCACGATGTTTTCCTTCACCGGTGAGCGGGCGATGGTCTCGTGTTTGGGGTGTATATAGAAATTTAGAAAAACCCATTTCAAGGCACACACACGGGGTGTCAGGAGCGAAATTATCGAATTACTATTATTGTCAACTTATGGTTAATTATTTTAGGGGAAATATAATTAATTATCTACAGTAGATATTGTTAAATTTGCTTCTCGCACCTAAATAAAAAGACGATCTCTGTGCAGTGGCCGGTCCGTTTTGGATGACGGTGGCAAAGAATCGATTGTCTTGGCGTTCATCAAATGAAGCCTATATGCAACAATGATGAGGAACAATATTTTTTGTGAACGACTTAACGTATTAAGTATAAGTATAATAAACAAGTTTTGCAAAATATTTTCATAAATTGGTCTGTTAGTTGTTTCACTAGACGCCTACATTGGCTGACGAGAACTTACAAAATATATTAACAAGAACATCATAATTAAGTGAAACTACTTTTACGGATCTTATCGCGGTTTATACAGCAACCATGGTCGCAGTCCTCCCGTGACCATGGTTGCTATAAAGTATAATAGTAAGTTTTATTATAATGAGCGAAATTCGCGTAAACATAAGAAAACAATGTCATCAACAACTAATTATAATGCATCAAGAGTCATCATAGTGTCTATGCTTTACGTTCCAGCAAATTTCCCGGCGCTATCGGCTTTCCGAGAAATGCCCGGTACATTCCAAGGACATACTACAGAGAGTATTATCGCATAAACAACTGGCCTGAGTTATTGAGTTGTATCAAACGGTATAACCACCGCGCGGCCGGGAGTGATTCACGGCTCTTGTGACTTACAAGGAACATGTTGGTAATTATAATACTGTCAGTCGTAGTGAGCTAATAATGTAATATCCCATGTGGTTCCATGACAATATTATGTAGTTAATATCGATTTGTTAATTCCTACTTCCCACTTATATTATAAACGCCAAAGTTTATATGAATGTATGGATTTTGATGAAACTTCACATAATTTATGCATCAGAATAATTTTAACAATATAAGCGTAGGTACCCCCGGAACCGCGGTTTGCTGCTAGTACCCACCTATTTCTATATTTTCATTTCATTTTCCTGCCTACTCAGAACATGATAAAGTGATGAGTTTTATCCAGTATTAACATGAGTAATAATTATTACTCAGAATGTCTATCTGGCCCGGTGCCGACTGCTGGAAAGCCCGTCCGGCTCGCCTGCCGGACTTCCGTCCTCAAATAAAACCTAATACAAACTGCTCCAAATGTCACCAATTGCTAAACTTTAAAACCAGGGGAGTTTTTAATATATCTTGTCATGTTAGGGGTCCCCTGCATAGGATGACCCTATGTGACGCCTGTATTACTGCGGACACGACTGCGAAACCCGTGACCATATTCTGTGGGAGTGTGACTTGTATAGAGACGAACGTGATGCGATGTTGGATGGAATCGACCGGACGATTGTGGGCCCAGTCTACCACGAAGACCAGATCGCCACGGAGAACAACTTTTGCCAGCTAAGGATGTTCGCGCACAAGTGGCACAAACGAAGGACTGAGATGACACAGTAGCTGCAAGATTGATACACCCGGACTGCCGTGCCGTCACTAACGTGCTGTGGAGTCGTCAGCCCCAGAAAGGGGAGAGTGACGCTAGGGACGTATAAAAGTACTCTCGCAAGAGGGTGCTTTTGAACTTGTAGGGAGTGAAGAATTGTACGGGGGAAGAGTGCGTTTAAGCAGGTGTACCCCGTACATCTTCCGCGTTTCGCTATGTATACCGAGAGGTGGGCATGGGAAGGTGGTGGGTTATATCTTGTCATGTTGACATTATAAAATAAAGGTCATACCTACTTATTATACAAAGAAAGCCAATGCAATATATGCCTATGATAATGCCAATAAACTGCTATTTTCTAACATTCAACTTCACATTGGAAAACAATACGTATTGAAAGTTTTCTAATGACAGATCATAATGTGACTCAGTGGCGCAAAATGTCGTCTTGTGCTATTACTAATGATAGTCTGGAATGTGAACTATTTTTCGAGAGCATTAACAGAATGCCTTGAGTTCAGTGTAGTAGGAACTAGGACTCCCCATCTCTATTTTAGTCCAAGAAGATCTATGATGATCCAGATGAACAGCACTAAAGAAAAATGGGTAGGAATAAATAAGAATTGAAACAAAATGTACATAATATATTTAGATACCGATTCGTAAAAAATATATTTACAGAATATTTTACAATTATAAGGTACAGATAGCTTTGTTCAAGTCTCCGGCCGCCGGTGGAAGGTCGGTGGTTGGTGCCGTAACAGAAACGGCGACAATCGTGCCAATTCAAAACTATATTTAAATGTGACATATTGTAAGTGTGCGGTTCCCGCGCGGCTGTCGCCGTGTCTGGACGATCCCCTGGACCAGTTGATGTTAAAACAAACACCGGCTGATGTATAATAATATATCCATCGACACCAGTAGCCGGTGAACACATTCTGGAGTTCAAGTCGTAGATAAATTCACAATCGGTACGCAAACAGTAAAAAAACTGCCAAGTGCGAGTCGGCCTCGCGCACTAAGGGTTCGTTATAACGGTTATATACACAACGTAAGATACTTTAACGAAAATAAACTGACTGAAACTCATAGGACTATATTAAAGGTGTATGTATGGGGACATTCTATATATACATTTTTTTTAATGATTTTCCTTTGTTTTTGGCTAAATTTCACGATTCTAGGTCAACGGGAACTACCATAATATAAGGTCATATCACGTTAACCAAGAATTGTAAATTTTGTCCAAAAGAAAGGTCTTACAGCATTAAAGTAAAAGAAAAATGGACGAAAAATAAAGTACTTTTTTCGCGAAAATCTAAATTTGCCCTTACCCTTTTACCGTGTTGTCTCAAGCTCTTGATTTTCATACATCTGTTAGAGACTAAAGGAAGTAAAAGTAAATTTACCCCACATTTAAATAAAAATAGTTACCCTAACATTGAAAAGTAGTACTCAACAAGTTCCTTCTCAATTCTCGTATTATTATACTTTCTTGGTGTGATGTGTGTGTGTGTGTGTGTTTGTATTATTATACTTTCTTCTTTGTTGAGTGATCACTTCTATAACATGTGAAACGATTCAATAATAATATAACAACAACAGTATAATACAACAGTGGAGCGGCAACAGGCTTGTCGTACCACATGTCGCGTCGCGTCGTGTGTTACGGTGTGGTACGGTGCCGGTGAAGCGCTGCTGCGCCGCTCGGGAATGTTTATAGTCCTTAACTAACCCTACACGATCGGAACCTGATTGTTTGTAACAATATTTAATGAACGTTCGCCGCGTACCACACCGTGGACATTCCGGGACGTGTGCCACGCGGCCGGAGGTCAGCGGTCGATGGTCGGCGGTCGGTGGTACGTGGTAGGTGGTCGGCGACGCGGCCGTCGTGATGCGTGCTGACGAGTCTAGATCTCGGTGTAGTAGGTGGGGCGGTCGATGCGCAGCATGTTGAACACGTTGGGCAGCACGTAGGTGGTGTTGAAGCCGATGAGGCCGTAGACGAAGAAGTTGCGCGCGCAGTCGCCGGCGCCGAGCAGCGCGGCCGCGGCGCGGGCGGCGGCGCGCGTGGCCAGCACGCCGCACAGCCCCAGGCTGGTCCGCAGCAGCACGGGCCCCAGCATGGCGGGCGCCAGGCCCACGATGGGGTAGGGCGGGCGCGCGGCGCTGGCCACCATGTTGCCCAGCCGGTAGTTCCACCACGAGCCCAGCAGGATGCCGGCGCACACGCTCACGATCATCGTGGTGTCGCCCCTGGAACGGCGTCGGATGTTTTGCGCATTAGCTTGACTTATCATTATTGTATTTTAATAGTACCCAAACTTCCCTAAATAAAAGGAAACAACTTTTATGAAATTCATTGCGGTTTATTATGATTTATAAACGTCATCCATGGACCGTGGCTTATGTGTTAATTTTAATAAGCCGCGATAAAACCCCTAAAGTAGTTTTATGACCTTGAATAAACATAAACTAGCGGCATCGTCTATACGTATCGCGTTAATCGATTCTTGATAAGTTGATCTCGAGGGCCAGGGGTAGTATTCAAATAATCGTAATATTAAACGTGAGACTATATAACTGAGTGTTTATAGTTGTGTGGTGTTAAGGGGGATACTCAACATGGGTTCGGTTTCTCTGAATAACAATTGCTCCCTTGTCTTCTCTCAATCTATCGGCCTTGGATGTAAGATTATTTAAGGCTATATTGGCGAGCCCGACACCTGAAGCAACTAAGTATACTATAATAATACTAATACTATTGTATAATTTTATAAGTGTAAATTAATTCTTTATTATATATGTTTAATGTAAGATAATAATGATAAACACAGTTAAATCGACACAGAAGCTTTAGTGTACTCTAAATAAAATAAAGTCTAAAAAAACTGATCGAGAGTTGTCTTTATCCTGTTTCCTGTCGCATTCATTCAAGCGATCTGTTTGTCTGCGTGTCTCGCGTGAGTCGTGACCACAACACGCAGTCAGCTAACAAAACATTAATAACACCGCTGCAGCCACAAAATGATGCCATCGAAATTCCTCCAGGCTCGTTTGGACAGTTGAATAAATAATTGGTTTATTCCATAATAGGTGCTCACGACAGGTTCACATATATATTTGTGGGCAATTGAAATAATTCGCGAGTTTTAGTGAGAATGATATACGACCCACGTTCCGACGGTTCTACAGTAATATTTAATCACGTGAACATTTTGATTACAATATAAATCATTAACAATACAGTGACTTTAATAATTAAAATTTAATTTAACCGTCCGTCTGTACGTACATGTAACAAACATCACGACATGAGCGACTCTGACTCGCGCTAACGGTAGAAAGTGTTTTTTAAACTATTAAACAAAAAATCACTGTTTTCAGATTATTTCCTTCGCGTATGCTGTGACACCTAGCTTCTTGTTAATATTAATAATTATATTAACAATTATAAATTTATGATATTGTAAAAAACTTTCCCAAATGCTTCGGCTAAACAGACACACAGACACACTGACAGGCTGACGGACAACGTAGTGATCCCATAAGGATTCTATTTATCCTTTTGTTATTTTAAGAAGCAGATCCCTAATAGCATATCTAAATAATATAATATATTATAAAAATATAAACTGCCACACACTTTCCTGACCTGTATCTTGTCTCATAATCCAAAATCAACTGAGAGTTGGTACACCAGCGAAGTTAGTTCAGTCAGGTGGGAGGAATCCGCTTGGGTATCACCCTTTTTTTTTATTTTACGCCGGGAAATGCACTGACGAATCATGCTGGTGAGTGGGTCTCCCCAGGCGGGTCTGTGGGACACGCTGCGCCCGAAAGATGATAAGTGGACGCAGCTCTACCCACTAAAGCCCGGCGAGTACCACCAATGCCGCCTTTGATAAGGTGCCTCGGAACCACAAGCAACAGGGCACCTCGACGGCTAATCAGTCCCTCAGGGGACCGACGGCATCTCCACTCGGTATCACCCTGCTTGTTTCTATCGTTAAAAACATTTGCTGTTTTTCGGAGATCAGATCGTGTCCCGGGATATGCCACCTGGCTTTGTGCCAGGCGTATCTGTTTCATGGGCGATTCTGATCACTTACCACCCCAGATGCCGCCTCGACACGTTTGCTTATCCAACCATCATTTAAAAAAGTAATGAATGGAAATGTGCTTCCAAATACCTGGTGGGCGTCCACTTGTCGGACTGCGGGTGGCACACGATGGCCAGCACGGACAGCGGCAACACGAGCAGCGGCGCGAACGGCCACGTCAGCAGCAGGCCGTCCACGCGGTCGGCCGCCGGCACCAGCAGCGCCAGCAGAGCCGCCGCCAGCGCCAGCCCCGCCGCGATGTCCTCAACACAAACACCACTACACTATAATAGTTTACCACGACTACCCACGATAACCGTGCATCTCCTCGATTCGATCCGTGCACCGAGGTACTCTACCCGAGCAGATAATACAGAACAGACAATCTCAGCCGACGACAGAGACTAAGACATTGCCGACTGTGGGGGTACCACCACCTCGCTATGTTGTTTCGGAAAGCGCAGGACAGGCAGTGCAGTCACTGAGGTAATTTAATGTTGGATAGTATTTCATACAGACTTTGTATATATTTCCATTTTGGATATGCAAACAGCAATGTTTTCATAACTAACTTTAGTTGTTTTTTCTTTCTATTGACTACTTCCTTTGACGTATTCCAAGTACGAAATAAAAATGATTTGATTTGAGAGGTTATCAATTGAGCATGGCTCACTTTTACTAGTTCCAATCAACACAACTCATATTTTCCGAAAAATGTGGAACTTAACTTACCAGTACACTATGCATTCCAAGGTAAACTCTACTGACGCAAATAAGGGTGCACCACAAGACGGCTACCACCACTCCCCAGTGGACCGGATATTGATATCTATCCATGGTATACAACAACACTGAGAAGGGTATTGACACACCCACCATGGCATGAGTTGACGGCATACCATATTCAATTGCCCACTTTTCTTGCAACTTTTTGACTGGATAGCCAGGTCTTGGCCACCTGATTATATCTTTAGAACATTGACCTGGAATTGATATAGCAATGTTATATAATACAGTTTAAAGTCTTATTTCGCATCAACAATAATCTAAAGGGTACTTAATAAATATTGTGGATTGTGGCTTGAGCAGGTAGCATAACTTACAAATAAGTAAATAAGTTGTAATCTCCTTAGGGAGCGTTCAAGTATTACGTAACGCATTTAGGGGGAGGGGGAGGGGTGTCCTGCAAAACGTTACGACGCGTTACATGGGCGGGACGGGGTTTTTGCACAACGCGTTACGTAACATTAACGCGATTGTATTAGCATTAGAATGTAGTAGCGACTTTTTGGTACTTTACACCACTTAAATGTTATTTTTAGGTAAAAATAGTGACTTTGGGTGTTACACAACGTTTTGCTTTATAGCAATACGTTACGGCGCGTTACATAGGGGAGAGGGTGGGTTAAAAATCTACCAAAATTGCGTTACGTGATACTTGAACGCTCCCTTAGCCAGAAATATACACTTTAAAAATTAAGACAACTTGTGTTTTTAATTACATTTAATAACTACCTGATGCCTGTGAATTTGTATATGGATTTGATTTTGGATAATTCAAACAATATCTTTATAAATTATATCCTATGTATTACTGTGATCAATAAGCTATATTATTGTAAAGTTTAAATTAAATCTATTCAGTAGTTTTTGACTGAAAGAGTAACAAACATGCATAGTCTGTACATACACATTTTCACATTTATAATATTATAATATCAGTATATATTATACAGTAGGATAACAAATATGTACAATTTTAGTCAAAACCTATAAATGCTAATGTATATACAATTTATGTATTGCTTATATGTGATGGCAAAGTAAGTTTAGGTGCAAACATAGTTGCAAGATAAGAAAATAGTTTAACATAACATTGTTTGCAGAAAATAATATATAATCTAATATATAAAATTTCCCTGTCACAATGTTAGTTACCGTACTCCTCCGAAACGGCTTGACCGATTTTGATGAAATTTTTTGTGCTTATCTGGTATCTATGAGAAACGGCCAACATCTATTTTTCATCCCCCTAAATGTTAGGGGTAGTCTACCCCTAAATTTTTATTTTTATTTTTTAGACAAAATTTTTAATTTCTATTTTTTTATGATACAACATACAAAAATACATACAACCCTAAATTTTGACCCCTCTACGATCAGCCCCTATTTTGTTATTGCAATTTTAATATTGGCAGAACGAAGTCTGCCGGGACAGCTAGTAAAAAATATAAATAATAAAAAATATGTAAAGTAAAGTAAAGTATCAACCCTTATATGTCCCACTGCTGGGCACGGGTCTCCTTCCTCGAAATCAGGCGAGGAGGGTAATGGGCCAATAGTCCACCGCGCTGGCCCAGTGCGGATTGGTGAACTTCACATACCTTCAAAGACTTTCAATCTCATCAGGTATGCAGGTTTCCTCACGATGTTTTCCTTCACCGGTGAGCGAACGATGGTCTCGTGTGCACTTAGAAATTTAGAAAAACCCATTTCAAGGCACACACGGACGGGTCAGGATCGAACCCGGAACCCCTCGCGTAAGAGGCCGAGTCCGTCCACCACTGGACCACCGTCGCTCTTAAAAAATATGTATTAAAAGATTTTTTCTCGATAAATTTTATTGGCTCAATAATAGACTACTTATTTGATTTTAATGAAATTGAGTAAAATAAAAGTTAAGGCATTTTAAATTTCAATACAATCATCACTGCCTAAGCAGGATTTAAATCAGGCACCAGTGCATTTGACATCCATTCACCTGACCACTCTAGTCTAGACTTACAAAAAGTAGAAAAAGAGATTAAAATATGACTCAATACATACCTACATACATAACAACAGTCCACACCAGAACAACTCTTCTCCCCACAGCTCCATCAATGTTCCAAAACCAAAATGGTATAAAAGTTGCATAGAATATTTCATCTCCTAAAGCTGTACCCAGCACGAATAAATAGTACCAAAACTTATTGTTAATATGACAAACAACTTCATCTGTACATTCATTAGAGGTGTCCGTTTCGCATGAAGACTGTGAAGTTCCCGATGTATCACTTGGAACTCTTTTGTGCTGTTTTAAATCTACTTCTTCTTCTGTATCATGCCTATCTGAATGTACTATAGAAGTTTCATGACTCTGATTAGCTTTCATATATATTACTCCAAAGAAATTCTGCACCTTCACAACCAGCAAAGGATCTTTTAAATATTCTATTATTGTGTCCCACATTTCTAATATATTTTTTCTGTCCTATCAACATTCAAACTTTAAAAGACACACTGATAAGGCACAACTTGTGATTTCGTATTAAATCTCAGTAAACACCGCTTTTTATTCTTGAAGACAATTTTAATTCATTATGCATGAATGTTAGAATACCTCATTTTACTAAATAATGAAGAATATGTACTGAATTTACATTAAAAATAATTTATAGCTAAATTCTGCTAAATTACACACAGTACATTTTTTTATATCAGGTACTTCTACTTCTTTTTTCATAGTAATAGTAATGACTTACTAATTACTAGTTCGTGCGCTCTAAGAAGATATGCGTGACAGCTCTCAAGTTTCTTGCTACGCTAAATTCTTACAAATAAACATAGAAAAGCAAACGTAATTAATTATTTTTTGTTGAAAACATAGATTATACATATTAAACTGAGAGTTGAAAATAAAGTGTATTTTAATAGTGATTGACACTGTTGAATCGAAATCTAATCGATGAGTTTGAGTGATCGTTTTGTGATCATATCCCAAATCGCAACTTTTTTTGTGATCTTTCGGTGAAAAACAATATGGCCTCAACAGTTAAGGCAAAAGAAATTATAGCCTAGACGGAATTCACGACAAGCAGTTCATTATACCCGTCGGAGAAAATTTGGATGAGCTTACAATGGTCGAGTTTCGACTATAGTTAATAATAAAACTAACGTTTTGAATCGTTTTATTCTCTTATTATTGTTAATTTATAAATTACCTGTTTCTTACCAATTTAATTCACAAATCTAAAGTCGTTAATTTCGATTTCATTTCCTTTACGGAAAAACTCGATATTTTTGAAAAATCGATTCATTTTCGTTAGGTAGCTCCACTACAATTGTCAAATACAACCTAGTCAAGCCAACAATATTATATATTATGCACTGCCAAGTATCAAATGAAAGCAACGCTAGTTTTCGTGGTTTTGTTATTTATTAAGAAACAACAAAGATTAATTATTATTGTAAAGAAATTAGTTTATATGTTTTAGATTGCGTCGACGTAAGTACTATAACTTTTCATGCGTTTTGATAGTAGTTTTTAATTTCAATAATTACAGACTAGAACGTCGTATAATACTCAAAATACTATATATTACGAAGTCATTTTCATAAACGAAAACTAGAAACACCTTAACACATTACAGTTTAATGATCTTTGTCAATTAAGACATTACTTGACAAGAAAGCGCTTTGGAGCAAAATTTAAAATAAATTTGATTTATGAGGCTAGATTCTACAGGTCACGTAGTTAAAGCATAAACTTTTGGTAAATAACTCTTAAATTTTGTATCCAACAAAAGTAAAAGCCAAAGCCATTAGTCGTCTTACACATTGGAGTTAATTGATGGTGACGTGAAGGGTGAAATCGCGCCTCCTGGCGTTTCCCGGCGTTTCTCCAAATAAGAGACTAAAGATAATTTCTTCTTCTTTAAGAATTTTGTTACCTCGAAAATTAAACTTCGTCGTGGTTGATAGTTTACAAACTAATGCTTTAAACAGAACAAAAAAAAATGTCACACATTTGACATCAAATGTCAAAACAAATAAATGTCATAACAAAGTTGTATTTTTGTAGGTGTTTTAATTTTTTATGTGTAATTAGAAAGGATATAATTATTATATTACATGCTATTGTGATTTGTCGATAGTTATCGTTTTCATAAACTAAGCACTACTAATATTTTAAAGAAGTCGGTGACCAAGTAAGTTTTATAAACTTTGCTCTTCATTAATTGCTAGAAATAGTTAGTATCTATATATTATTATGTAGTTGCAACAGTGCATACTGTAAGGTTTAATTCTAGCTCTCTTATAAAGTAAATATATAGCTAACCAGTCCCATAAAAATATTTTTAGTTGGGGTTTGGGTACCGTTATTACACGATTTAAAAAATATATAGTTTAATCCTGTTTTTCATCCTATTAGCTTCATCATTGATTCATGCATTTATACTGCAGATTTTACATTCATAGCTTATGTCATACATGAGCATATATTATATAATATATAACTATAGTTTACCTACATTCCTATATAGGAGGAGGAGGAATCTTATACTGTAAGTTGAAAAATACATAGTACACCTGCTGAGTTTGTCAAAAACCTATTGGTAGGTGCAAAACAAAATAGCATAGAATTTATGACATAAAAAAATACTTCACCTATTTTCCTTGACATTATTCTAAAAGTTATTAATTGAATTGTGAGATACAAGCAAGGGTCTGTGGGGTAGTAGACTAGTTCCTACTATGTGCTGATTAGGCCATCTCTATCCATATCATCATCATCATCATAATGATCAGCCTTTATCCGTCCACTGCTGAACATAGGCCTCCCTCAATGAGCGCCAAGACGACTGATCCCCTGCCACTCGCAACCAACGAGGACCTGCCACTGCACGGAGATCGTCTTCCCATCTGGTTAATGGTCGACCAACACTTTGTCTACCTAAACGCGGCCTCCACTCTTGAACTTTATTGGCCCATCGGCCATCTGTTCTTCTGAGTCTGTGACCAGCCCATTGCCACTTCAATGTGCATATTCTTCGCGTGATATCGGTAACTTTAGTTCTCTGGCGGAGGACTTCGTTTCGAATCCTATCTGCCAAAGAAACACCCAGCATAGCACGCTCCATAGCATGTTGAGCTATGGCAAACTTAAAAACCCTCCATATATATAATTCATTCAGTAAACTACAATACTATGATTTCTTTTATAGGATTGCACCATTTAAATAAATTTATTATTATTCTTCTAATTAAAAAAATATTTTCATTTTTACTAGCAGCACAGTTTCGCCTGTGTATTTCACATTCCTGTGGGAGTATGGGGATGAATTATAGCATATATGTTATTATGATATACTATACTATTGAAAATTGTCATTAAAGACCATTTATTAGTTTTTACAGGAAAGAGTAACAGACATCCATACAAATTTCGCATCTATAATATTTGTGGAAGTAACTAGCGGTCCTCCGCTGGTTCACTTGCTTTAAATAAAACCAATTATAAACCTTTATCAAAAATAGAACTATAAAGTAATTACTGGACATGGCAGTATTCAAGGAAACTAACTCTAGTAATATTATACGTAATTGTATTCTTATTATATTATTTTTTAAAATACAGGAATAAAAGTTTTGATTTCCCTTTCACTATGCAATGCTTTAAGGGCAATGTTTCAGAGAAAAATATAAAATAATGTGAGGATAAGAATTGTCTTCTCTGGGAGTATGGTGTAAAATGTATATTTAATTTTATAGTGTAAAGTTTATCTCGACACAGAGAGAGGTCGCGGGTGAAGTATCATTGACAGTTGTGTACGTGCGAGCTGATAACATTGTTTCATTTACTGATATCATTCACAACCTCTGCAAATACTTGTGGAGCTGTTACTACTGTTACTACAGATATACTACACATACCTACTTCTCGTTTATTATTTTATTCCTATAAGGAACAAATTTGCATAGGCAGTAATTATTTATTACTTAGCTTTTTTGTAATATCAACAAGATCAAAATTTCGAAGGTTTTGAATTTTATGTTTGTTTGTGTCTGTTTGCGGTCTTCAATGTAAAATGTTCCACTTGTGAGACTTTGTAACCAGGGAAGGTTATCACAATTATTAATAGACTGATTTAATACATACATTATTAGTTTTGATTGCTATACCGCAATTATTTTCTATGTTTATGTTCATACCTAATTAATATGTATAAAGAATTATAGCAGCCTTCTAGAAGAATTAAATCAATCAATATACGCATATAAACCACTTTGTTATTGATTGTCTACCAGCAGAAAATTATTTTCCTACAGAGGTTATGTTCGGTTTTCTCTCTGTTCATGGTCCCTTCGCCATGCCCGGAAACCTATCCCTTGTGTCTTCACCTGTGCCTTACACAGGTCGCTCAGTCGGTTTTGATCACTACGCATTTTAAAAGTAGAGAGAACTATCGTTGTTCGCAACTCACATAAGAGGTCGTCACCCTTCGCACGACCGCTCCCGCGGCTTACAGCTATACGCCGGACACCGATAAGGATTCCTCGCTCGTCAGAGCCCGGAGCCCGGCGCCGGGTCGCGGGCTGCGGGTCGCGCGCCGCGGGCGCTCCAGTACCCAAGTGCCCGCTCCGCAGGGCGCGCGTCTCCCCCCGACACCCGCGCGACACCCTTTCGACACCCTGACGATCTCGTTACCTCAATACGACATTAGCGAAGGAGGTATGTAAACATGTCGTAGGTGCAGGTTGCAGCCCATTCATCACTAGACCCTCCCCAGATAAAGACGCAAAAATAATTCGATTAAAGTGTTACGAATCGAAGTATGAACCCATGGAAAAAATAATACGCTTCTGAGTGCATACAATATCCATTGAATGTTGGTTTAATTCTCCCAGTCCTGTAAGTGACGCCTTCGGATTTGGTAACGGGAGTCCTGGCTCCGAATGAATACCCGGAACCCTAAAAATATTTAGAACGTAGATTTTCAAAAGACTAACTATCAGTTTGTTTTTTTTTTACATTAAAAACAAATTTTATTTCAATATACTTAGCTAACATTATATTATAACAAAAACCAATACAATATTACCATATTTATACAAAAATATACTAAAACTACTTAATAAACTATTTTAGTTTAAATAAATACTTTAGTAAAATACTATTGAGTAAACAGGAGTTTACTTAGTATAGGTAATTGGTGCAGCGGACGAGCTAACGTTGGGCTGGGTCAGGAACTTGTCTTCTAATGAGTGGTTACTAATAACTTCTATATAACCAACCTAACCGGATCTCACATACGTGTTACATCAACAATTATGTACGAAGCACTGGAATCTCAAGTGTTGACCACTTGCAAGCAGGTGGCCCGTGTGCCTGGTGACATAAGCTCGTCGCAGCCGCACGACCGGGTATACTCCACCGTATCACAAACAAACAACCAGCCCGATAAATCGTTATCGTCTTATACACCGTTTGAAGTGAATTACAGATTAAGGTACAGCTCGCTAAATACCGCCTACTTATCACTACTACTACAAATTACAATTATATCATAATAATAATTGTCCGTTGTTTCTTTAGTTACAATTTATATTATAAAATCTTTTTCCCAATAATAACCTATTGAGAAATATATTTAGCAATACAAATTAAACATAAACGTAATTTAGGGGCTATTTATAATTTAGGGGACATATTTACTATTTTTATACATATCTGGGGGCATGGCAGTGCCCCCGCCAAGTCGAGCGCGAAGCAAACACTGCCGTACCATCCTTTACAGGAATTTATGGTTACTCGTTACAGGCTGGCATAATGATGATGAGGACTAAAATAAAATTTACAACAAATACAAACAGGATCTGTCAGGATTGACGACCACTAATGATCTGACCGGATCTTTAATAACATACTCCTAAGTCCTAAAGACACCAAACACTTAAAATTGTCAGAATCCTTTTCACATTTTCAAAAAAAATTCATATTAAGATTTACGCCCGGTTTCTGAAACGTTGGTCAAAGTGTATGCCAACTAACATGGCTGTTAATGGCGGTTAACATACAATTCTAGAGTCAAATTTGCTTTTCATTGTAGTGGCTATGTCAACTGACAGACTGATGAAATCAAGTAATTTAACCATGCTTCTACCAACTCAGAGACTTGACAGTTGATTTGTTAATTTTTACGTTGATCAACCTTTCGGAAACCGGGCGTTAGTATTGTAGGTAGGTACTAGGTAGGTACTAGGTAGGGGTAAACCAACTGTTCACATCAAGGTCAACTGATGCTCCAATGGGAGGCGTCTTCGTCACATCGACGTATCACTTTTCTTTTACCTCCACATGTCTTGCGGGGACCATGTCTTATCATCCCCAGCTCAATCTCTGGGATGATTAGACGCGGACCAATGGAATTTACTGGAATGAGTTAGCCGAATAAATGAATCGCAGTAACATAAACTCGTAGTATTCATATGAGATTCACATTAGTTCTATTCCAGGTTGATGTGGCCGGAGCATGGCTGCCGAGGAAGAGCCGGACGCGCTCAAGATATACTGGGAGCATTTCTTCAGGTCGGAGACGGGCACCTACGAGGTAATCCCATACACGCTTACTACCGGCGGCAGGGATGAGCCGGCCTCTCCCGTATCCATCCCGTTTCATCGTATCTCCATCCTGGTACCATCATCCAGTTTTTTTATCTCATTAAACAGCTTTGCTGTGTTTCTGAGAGAAGGACAAGACTTACCATCTTACGTGTCAGGTTGTTGTTGTTGTGTTTTCTGGGCTAGTCTCATATTTATGATGTTATTACTTGCACCAGTTACCACTTGCAACCAATAAAAATATCATATCATTGCTATCCTTATGACTATAAATTGTTTGTACGGTTGCGGTTTTTGCGTCTAAGCATGCAAACCTTGTTTTACGCATATAAGGACGCAAACGCAAATTAATGCGGGCGAAGCTGCGGGCTGCGGCTATAGCGACTAAAACGAAGCAGACAGCGTGGACTGTCTATGACACCATTGACTCCTTATTTTTGTATAGTAACGTAAGATGTTTGCCCGAGTCCTCCGCCGGTACAATGTCAGTGTGTTATTTTACAGAAGGCCACGTGGCTGGAGCTGTTCCTGGCCGAGTTCATATTGCGGCTCAGAGATGGCGCTGAGCCGAGGCGCCTCATCACCTTCTGGTATGTCCCCAGCTATGATGTGGGTAGGTGTCAGGTGTGGTTGTCAGTAGGTCAACTGTCTAAAGAGGACTTGTGACTAGTCCACCTGGGAAAATATGGACAGTGAAAATTTGGTATATTATTATTATGGAATGTCGTACATACTTTTTTATCTTTGTATTACTTGTATAATTTATAGTTACTTGATTTATAGAAGATCAGTTTGTTTAAAGCTCAAATAGAAAATAGTAATCGGGAATACATGTCTTACTTCTACTCTTTTTCTATCTAAGAAGCATAATTTCGTTATCATCACGCGCACCCCGAACGGGTCTCATTAGATCCGGACGAATATTAAAATAATGTTAAATTCCCTGTTCAAAGCCCCGTGAGCGGCGTGGTGACGCTGGTGGGCTGCGAGCTGCTGTGCGGCGTGCACCGCGTCAGCTCCGCCGCCACCGCGCCCGCCCTGCTCGCGCGCGACCTTCGCGACCACGACCACGAACACGCCCACCATGTCGCCGACGACGACCACACCGACCACACCGACCACACCGACCACGCTGACCACGTAGAACCATTACCTACAGGTTTGTAGTATTTTTAATGCAATGTGTACTTCTTTTCATAACCTACATATACCCACATATCTACAATTTTCGAAAATATTTGGAAAACTTTGTGCTAATGTTAATGGTATGTTGCAGAGGGCGGCGGGCGCACGCGGCCCGCCAGCCTGTTCGCGCGTGCGCACGCGCAGCCCGCCGCCGCCACGCTGCGCCGCTACGTGCTGGCGGGCACGCCGTGGCGCTGCCTGCTGCTGCTGCGCGCGCTCGGCGTGCAGGTACTACCCCGGCACATGCCACGCCCACCAGTGGTTTATATTATCTTAATAATACATAAACCATAATTTTATTTATGCTTTTACACGTCAGATATTTTGCGTCAGCGTTTCAAATTATTATTTCGCGCGGAGTGTGCCTGGATTCCTGTCTCGCTTTTAATAATGTCACTGTGTGTAGCTGGCGTGCCTTCCTGCCAGTGTTGTTGATTAGGTGGATTTTCCACTAAACCTAGTGGTTTGACCTACTCTTAGTGGCGAACTATTAATTTTAGTGGTTGGTAGATTTTTTAGTGGTTTGGTAAAATTCTATTTCAATCGCTGTAAATACTATCACTAAACCGGTAAATTTCACATTGATAGCCTAGCTACCTTTGTAATTACACATAATTTTAGCAGTGTTTAGCAGTAGGTAGTAGAGTCCATTTAACATTCAATGAGATACCTACAACATTGAATATTGTAATTTTATATATCTATACTAATATTATAAAGAAGAACAATTTGATTGTTTGTTTGTATTGAATAGGCTCCGAAACTACTTGAACGGATTTGAAGAAATTTTTGCTGTTAGGAAGCTACACTATTCCCAGTGGAACATAGGCTATATTAAACTGTCAAAAAGTTAGGGACTGGTTTTAAATCTTAGTTGACGAGCTAGCTTATAATAAATGGCATTAACCTTAATTGGAGCCTGAAATGGCTCCAAACATCAGGTCTTTTTTTTTCTAAGAATGAAGACAATGCATATGTTCCACGCAGGGCCTGTCGTGCTGCCGCCAGCTTAGCTCCGTGCTCATCTGGCTGGTGGGTGAGCTGGGCGCCTCCCCCCCTGCCCCCGCTACCGCTAACGCCGTGCCCCCCGCCCCCAGCGCCACGCCCCCGGCCTTAGCACCAGCCACGCCCTCCGTCCGCAGGCCGCACATGCACGAGTTGTTCTCGCGCCGGTAAACTACATGTTTCCTATTATAATATCACTTGTAACACTTATACCCCAAAAGTATTCGCTTGAATAATGAGCTGAAATGATTTGAAGCCATCACATTTAACTAACAGGTCATATGCTGCACCTGCGTCACAAAGTTTAAAAGATGCTAACGGACTGACAACGGGATGTTTCTTTACAGAATATGGTCCAAACAGAAGCAGATGGGGCACCTGGGATCGAAGCAATCATCAGATCTCTCGCCAGTCAAAGGCTTCGTCTCGGCAAGGTAAACATATAGTTTTAATATTTGTGCAGGTGAAAGCCTAATATAATTTGCCAATATTTTGTACAAAAGGATATTAATTATTGTAAGAGTGTGAAAATTTAAGCTGCTCAGCTTAAGTGCTGGCATTGAAAACTCTGCCTTATTTATTTCTTCTAGACAAAACAATAAAGTTGAAAAATTATGATCATATCAGTCCGGATACGTCCTTAAATATAAGGTAACGTGGGCGAACCTGTGGGTTACAGCTAGTAAAATACAATATTGTTACCAGGTTGAGGCACAGCTTTCGTACAAAGTTGGAGTTGGACGGCAAAGCGAAACAGAGATCAGCGGCGAAGAGCGAACAGTCGTCCGAGTCGGGCTCCGACGACGACGACCTGCAGGTAATAAACCGCTCCGTGTCCATCAAGGTGTGCTCGCCGAGCGACGACTTCGACTACTTCAATTCCCCCAAACGTTCCTCCAACGACTACCCCAGTGAAACCCTCTACTCTGACCCCTTCTACTCGCCGCGTAAAACCAAACCGAAAGCCGAAGATTACATGACCGACAAACACCGAGAAATTATAAACTCGGAGATCGGCACTTTTGAGTTCACGCTAATAATAACAGATCTGCTGCAGCAACTGTGCAAGGCCGAGAGTAGCCTCTCCGGCTCGGAAGGCTCGCAGATTTCAATGCAGTGTATCAACTTCTCGCTGAAAAACTTGTGCTCTCTGCAGTTCGGGTCCTTGCCCGACCACTCGACGGCGTACGAGCCGCTTGAGATGTCTCGCGTGAAGCTGGCGCTCACCGAGCTGTTGATCGTGTCCCTTAACCAGGTGTTGGTTCATTCCGATCTGTGTGCCAAACTAATCAATAACGGAATACTGCCAATGCTGCTTAGGATTCTCGAAGACGTTATCTGTAAGTCGAACGCCAAATATGGGACGAAAGCGGAACGCCAAAACCGTGCCAAAGTTATAGACCCACCCAACGAGACTGAATCAAAAAATTTGCTCAATTATGTCTTCGGGATTGCATATAGTATTACAGCATTTTTTCACTGCCTTCTGATGCAGTGTAGATCCGTGGACAAACTTAGGGAGTTCACCGACCAGTTCAAGCTGTACGGGGAATGCTTTAAAGGTGGTCTACTGAAAGAGTGCATCGAACTCATGATTCGAATACCGGGAACAGAAGAGGAGGAAACCGTTTGCCTGATCAAAAAGTTGATCGAGTCCGTAGGCCGGCTAATAAGCGCCATGAAAAGAGTGAGGAGTGAAGTGATACACTCGGCCGCCTGCCCCAAGAGCAGGCACAAGGCGTGTCGACAGCGCGTGGTAGCGGGCATGCACCACCACCACGACATCCTCGGAGAGGCTGGCTCCGGCCTGCCTTTGCCGTCCTCGTGTTGTGTTTCAATACTGTACGGCACGTTGGTGTCCCTAGTCCCGGACGAGGAGGTGGCCGCGCAAAAACTATTGAGGAATAAAATTCTCAGCGTCATGCTCAAATGTGGCGTCTGCTGCTGTCTGTCACCGAACTTTTTAATGGAGAGTATCGTTAGACTGATGCTGACGCACCACACCGTCGCGTCCCACTGCCTGCAGCTGCTGGAGCACACGGTGTACGGCGACCTGGGCGCGAGCGTGCTCATCCCGCGGGTGACAGACCAGCTACCGTGCTCCATCTGCGAGCAGAGCGATGGGAACCGCGACCTCGGCAGAAAGTACTGCCCACACGGCGTCAGCCCCATGGAGAGAAAGAGCGTCTGGTCTTTCCTTATACACTACAACTCGCTCCTGCAACTCGATAACCACAACGACGTGCTACACGCGACCATCGGACACCTTCTGAAGGTCACGCCCAAATGCAGGACGGAGATGAAGCACGAGCTGTTGTTCAGTGTCATCTACCCGACCTTCATCGTTGCCAAACACCGGTACACCATGAGGTCGGAGGAGGCGGCCTATTTTCTCACCGCGTCCTGTCTGAGCGTGTTCGCAGGCCTCCTCAACACCGTGGCCTTCGCGGAGCAGTTTATTCAGAAGGGTGGCCTCAGCTACGTCCTCGAGCTGGTGGCTCTACCTGAGTTCTCGAATCGGTGCTGTGCGATCCTCGAGATCGCGATCGTCGTCGAAATCTTCAAGCTGACCAAAGAGAACGAGGAGATGACCCACTTTGGGGAGATGAGATCGCTTGCGTCGGTCCGAATGCTCGTCGAGTCGCTCGCGAATGTGACTGACGCGTGTCACGAAATATATAAAACGAAAATACCCCGTGATAAATACGACGAGCTCTGTGATCTGACCGAAGCAAGGGAGGCGATCGGAGAAGTGGAGGGGAACGGGGAGCCGGTGGAGGCGTATGGCGGGGGTGCCGAGGTCGGCGCGGGTGGCGGGGGTGCGGGAGACGTCGTGGAGGTGCTGAAGAATGCGAGCACGTTCTGGAAGTGCTGTGCGAGCCTGTGTCTGTACAGCCCGTGGTTCCGGCGCTGGCTGGGGCACGGGCCGCTGCTGCTGCGCAGCTTCGCTCTGTTGCGACTGCTACTGCACCGGTTGTGCAGCGGGGGCTGCGCGGACGAGCGGGAAGTGCGCGCGCTCGTCAAGCTCACGGAGGCGCTGCTCACTGTGCAGTTCGCGGTGGCGGGTGAGTAACCATGTATATATAACAAATATATTGTCTTGCCATATCTATGTTACAGAAAGTTTGAATAATATTATTTCACTTATTTTAAAAAGACGGATTACATTGAACCTCAAAACGACAACAATATAATAAAATTCACATTATTTTTAAGAATAAGATGTGCTCTTTTGTTGTGTCACAGACAGTACGTCGGGCCGGTCGAAAGCAGTGAGTTGCGCGGCGGTGCGTGGGGCGCTGGCGGCGCGCGCGTCGGCCGGGGGCGGGGCCGGCGGCGGGCTGCGGGCGCTGTGCGACGCGCTGCTGGCAGTGGCGGTGGCGAGCCCCAGCGGCCGACACGCCCTGCCGCGCCTGACGCCCTCGAAGGTAACAAACGCATGTTAAATATTTTACTAGGTATCCGTCGTACAAGCTAGTGGAATTTGTAGTAGATGATATTTCTGCTACAAACTTGTGTCGTATATTAAACCTACCTAAAGATTTTCCAAAGTACAATAGAGAGCGCGGGACACGTGATCCAAAGGATTCACTTGGTTTTTTCTGATTACTAGACAACAGTCAACACAATATCATGTTTGAGATTTATCATCCTAGTCGATAATGTGATGTAAAATAATTAAACAAAATATTGCGTTCCTCTAAGATCTTTGTTTTTTCATTGAACTTATCTTTCGTTATTTATTCCGTGGCTTCAACAATATATGATGTTAGTTCAACCAGCGTTGGTGCGTTTTAGCAAGCGTTATGGGTAAGTTGGTAAACGATGAGAATGAGTACTAAACTTATAAAAACTTTAGGGATTGAAAAAAAAGAGTTAACTTTCAAGGGGCATCTGCTGTATGTGAATCATGAATGTTAATTGTGATGGCCGGCTGGTTGTTTGGACGGGCTCCTGGACAGCTTACACGGCGGTTGCGGGTTCAAATCCTGCCAAGTGCAGATGCAGAGTAATTTAATCTGGGGTCATGGACGTGTATATGTTTTTTATAAACTGATTAAATATGCATGATAATGATATAACATGTCTATGTCTTATGCTCTAAGTCATCTAATCTTAAATGGTCATTCAATGAGCATATTTTTGAATTTGTCCCCTGTTAATTCCGTAATATGTTTTGTTTGAAGTTTATCAGTAATTGATATAGCCACGCGGTATGCATTTTTAGTCTTTGAGAGGGGATACGTCATTTGTGGCTATGTCTACAACTTTTGGTGGCTGTATTTATTTTCCTGTCAAAAAACAAGTAAATATCTGTAGACAAAAACACATTTCTCAAAAATATAAAGGCTTGAAAATGGCAGTATAGAGTTTGTTTCGTCGGTTTTTCTCAGCGGGCTCGTCTTGGATTCGGTGGTAGACTCAATTGACGTTCAAAAAGATAATTCGGTGATCCAATTATATATATATAAAATTGATTTATAGTACTTTTCTAAAAAGTAGTTTGCAGTTTTGTGAGTAATTGGCTATAATTTTTGCTCTAATAGGTACTTTTTTTGTGCACGAAAGACACGAATTAAATGGGTGGAGTAACCGTAGGCACCGTACCGTGCTCCTCTACCTAAACACAGCCTCGTTATTATAATTTGGTGATTTTTTTAATCCAAAGTTTTTGGGGTTAACCATCGCAAGGCGTGACAAAATTTGATGTCTGATCTTTGATGCTTGGTGGTATATAACGGGTTTTTAATTAATGTCAGCAAATGCGCCGTGATTGCTTTCAATCATGTATTTGTGACACATTGTGTATTGTTTACACGATTGCAAATTGGTTGAAACCTTTCGTTGTTCGTCTCAGCTGTCCAATATGAGCAACGCATCCGCGTTTAAACGTTCTAGTCTAATCTCTCGGTGTCAGCCAAGGAGCTGGGTGAGGTCTTAGGTAGAATTCATAATTAATGAGCATTTACAACTAAACCAAAAAATAAATAAAATAAAACATCACCATTCCGGTGGCCGTCACGACATTCAAGTCGATTTACAGCACAGGCGCGCCGGCTGCTGCTCCATCCACCTTATTAATTCAGTCGGCCTTAGTATAATATACAGATGGTAATAATGATTGAGACGAGGCCTCACGAGTCACGACTACCGTCCCGGCCGACACCAACCTTGCTAGCCAAATAATCTCTTTCGGGCTATCGAAATCGAAAGAATTTTTAAAATCAGTCCAGTAGTTTTAGAGTTTTAGTCCAGCACTTTATCGGATAGTAAGTATTAGTGCAAGTAACATAGAAAACTTAGCGCCATTCAAAATCCCGGAATAAAATTCAGCGCGAAAACTTGTACTTTAAATACATTTTGTACGAACTGTAACACACATTTTAATTCTTACTTTAACATAACCGTATAAAAAATATTAACAAGAGCCCAGTTTCCTGTCGTCAATATAGGTACTTACGCTTAATAGATTTGACCTCCAAGCGGAAACGGCTCCCCGCTTTACAGCTAATCCTCATCAAACACTAGTCTGCTCAACGAACGATCGATACATGACCTGCCTCATACCTACAGGCGGTGATAGCTCAGCGGTACGAGCTCCGCCCGCGACCCGAGAGATGCGGGCTCGCGTTTACACCTGCAGGCCCACACGTGGCTCGCGGTATAACGTGACGCATTCGAGCGATACAATCATCACCGAACTAGTAATACCGGGCCCTTCTAAAATACAACAAATTCCTAGATCGTTAAAAAACAACGAGGAAGCCATCGGTCGCAATAGATGTTTCATGGGAACCGGTTCCTGCGGGGTGGCAGGCTAGCGCTGGCGCCGGCGGTCAGCCTGCAGCCGGGAGCCCGCAGCGGCCGGCTAGGGCATCGAAACTCGGTTCAATTTTGAAAACCCGGGTTTTCGGGTATCAGAATAATCAAAACCCGGGTAGACCGGGTTTTTCGAGCATTTCGATCTTTTTATTGTTTTTATTTTAAATACAATAATCTGCGTTTATATATCGATTTCCTACAATAAGTACAAAATATAAAGGATGAGGAAGAGTTTAAATAAATGAAACAGTACTTTAAAAATTACATAAACAGTTTTAATGTTTAAAAAAGTGATAAAGATTTATTTTTTCTTCAGAATATCTTAAAACTTAGTAATTTAGCTTTTTTTAAATCACAGACTTGCAGAGAAATGTTAAAACATAAAATGAATTATTTTGGTTACATTCACTTATTATATTTAAAAGCTAATAAAAATAATATCTCCAAAAGATATTTTTTTATCGTAGTATCACAAAATTTAATTTTAACATTAATAAAATTCTTCTACTCATTAACACTCAAGGAACGAATAGTTCTTGTCTTCTATTCTACTATTCTAATATAATTTAAATTGCAGTCGTTCTTTTAAATAATCAGTTCTTCATCTAATTAACTAAAATACTAAGAATAAAGTAGTTATGCATTTATTTAAACAACCTACCTCTGAACCATCTGACCACCTAATACCATTTTCGATTTATCGTAATTCGTAAGTCGTAACGCAACATAAAAATAACGGAAGTCAGAACTGAATTATTAGAATTTCTTCTTAATTGTGTAAAATGAACGTAAAAAAATTAGGGCATCCAAAGTTTTGTCACTCAAAGACGAACGCAATCTATTGCAGACCATTCCAGCCGAAGAAAATATACGTTCCGGCTGGACGCTAGTATGTGGAATAGTTATTAAATGTTCATATACCAGCGATAGATAACGCCCTCGCTGTCGCGTACCGCCATTCTCGAAGAGTGCCATTTCTACCCTCACAGTTGTAAGCAAATCGTTTGATGGACAAACTGATCCAGTTTCAGGAGCAGTATTATCAGTCGCAACAGCTTGACTTAACTGCCTGTTCAGTTCTTCTTCATTTATCAAAGTAGACAGCTGAATGTCAATTTCTCGCAGTTCTTGGTCAATTAAAGCTTTAGTAATATATATTTTTAATTTCATGTATGATACTCCAGAGCATTTTTCCATCTAACAGCAGGGAGTACTCTCGTCCAAAATCTGATCTAACATGTTTTTGAAGGATGTCATCGTTTTTTGTCGGAGAGTTCTTGAAGATTTTTACCACTTTTCGTACTTTTGATGGCAGATCGTTGTAACTAAAAGACTGTGAACTGAAAGACTCCATAAACGAGGATTCATTATTAAATTCAACATCATCCTCGTCATTATCGTCGTTAATTTCTACAGTTCGCAGTCTTTGAGCCAATACGATAAAGGGAAATCTTCATTCTCGTCAAGTTCGGCAAGCTGAGCGACATTTTCCTCGAAGCCGGCATTGCGTTTGTATATTACATCCACAATTGCCAGCTGAACGACATGAGCGATGCATAGCTGATGGTATGAGTAGCAATAAATTTAGTTTTTACGTAATAAATAATAATTTATCAAAGCGTGTTTTGATTCCATTTACTTATTATTGCATTTGAAGTGACAAAAACAAAAGAATTAAAAAAAACCCGAATAACCCGAAAAACCCGAGTTTTGAAAATTAAACCCGGGTTTTTTTGTGATCCTCAGAACCGGGAAAAACCGGGTTTTTTCGGTCCGGGTAAACCCGGGTTCGATGCCCTACGGCCGGCGCGCGGCCACTCGTCCGCCGGCGCTCGCGCGGATCGTATGTTGCTGCTCGCGCGATAAATGTTGTGCAACGTGACATAGTGCTTTAACTTGTTTGTGTGTGACTAGATGTGAGAGAGGGTGATGTCTGCCGCCGATGGGTCTGTGGGCGCCCTGCGAACCGCGGTGAGTGTCGGACCGTGGAACTTGCGAAAATAACATCATATTATATACTTGTTATGAAATATTAATTGTCCTCCGGAATATACTAGATATATAATTACACCATTGCTAAGGCCTAGAAGGTGTGTGTCTGGTGTTCTGCTCGTGAGGTGCGCCCGGTGGACGAGGCGGAGTTCGATGCGGTCGACACGTATGGTTTTCCAGGACCTTAGACGCAGATACCACCAACAGACAAACTCTCTCTGAGTATATTGTACTGTTAGTTCGTCCTAGGTAACCTAATCCTTAGTAATAGCGCACTTAGATATATACTTAAGTAACGTCAACCGTTCTTAATATAGTAGATGTGTTGTACACCTCCGCGTGTGGACGTGGTTACAAAATATTTAATATTAATGTACCTAATTATAATTAAAATTACAAATAATAAATACTTGAAATTATTAGCGGTTAACCTAAAGCGAGATGTACCCTTAAAGGTCTCCTCGGACTGAGGCAACGGTCATTAACGTAGGCTAGGAAACAATTCCCCGTTTATAAGGATTATAAATTATAATAGACGTGTATACATAATACATAATATTATGATATATTTTCACCAGCACGGAGCGAGTCTTATTATAACAGTAGTAACTAGTAGGGGGTATTCGTAACTTCACGCTCGGGGTTGAACCAAACCGTTCGGTTAATATTCTGCTGCTTCAACGTCGTCCTTCGCTAATCAAAACAAACAAATCACTTACGAAAAAGTACTCAAAATAAATGTAACAATAATATTATTGTTTGTTTTTATAACAAAATGCTAAACAGGTATTACAGTAGCGAGTTCGAAAAGATCTCAAATTTATAATGCAAATGTAATATGAAGTCTCAACAATTATTATACCCTAGGCGTATGTATCTATACTTATTAATATTATAAAGAGGAAATCTTTGTTTGTTTGGTTGTAATGAATAGGCTCAAAAATTACTGGACCGATTTCAAAAATTCTTTCACCGTTTGAAAGCTACATTATCCACGAATGACATAGGCTAAATTTTATTCTGAAAAAAAAAAATAGAGTTCCACAAGATATTTGGGTTTTTCGGACACAAGGTGTAAAAAGTAATCCAGAAAAGTTACTTATTTTGCGTACTAAGATCCCGTTGTAAATCTTAGTTAACGCAGGCGAAGCTGCGGGCAACAGCTAGTACTGTATATAATGTGTTGGTGCGTCTGCCGAGTGCCAGTAGGTATTAGATGAAAATTTCCACCGGCTACCTGATGCAGGTAGCCTCCACCAGGCTCAGGGGAAGCTACCGCTTGGTGGGGACGGTAACACCCCAAAAAACCGTGAAAAGTTGCATTTAATTAGAGATGCGCCGAATCATTCGGTTCAATTTTGTAAGCTGAAAGCTTAGTATTTACACTACTACCACGTCATAATTTACCACTTTTAATTATTAATTGTATTTTTTTAATTTCTTGATTAATCATTATTTAATTTATGTGCATGTGTTATTTTTACGATAGGTATGATTATTAAAGGATCTTAATAGTAAGCCTGAAAATCCAATTTTATTCTGCTAATATTGACCAATGGTCACAAAACTTAATTTGATTGAAACTTCAATGTTAGGTAACTAATATTGATTCTTAAAGTTACCTAAAATTTGTGTTCTGTTTACGACAAATATTTTTAAAAAAAGTTTTCCCAAATAATATTATGTTCTTTATATTTCAAATTTTACTGAGATCTAATTTAGTTTAATTTATCATTTGTAACAAAAAGCAGAAATTCTCTTGATTTAAAAATTATTTTAATTGATTGTTAAAGTTATTATTTTTTATTATGATTGGTAGGTACAAAAATATTTTCTTTCATTTACAAAAGAAAATTATGTAAAACTTCGAAATAAACTGCGCTTAATTATTCGGTAATTATTCGGCAAATGAACCGAATATTCGGCCGAATACGAACATGAAAAATATGCCGAATGTGCCGAATACGAATACGAATATTCGGCCGAACTTTCGGCGCATCTCTAATTATTATTATTACATTCGGGCTAAAAAATAAAAATAATATTTTCTGGCGAGTGTGCCCGCGGGGACGGCTTTATAGTCATACATGTCAGTGCACGCGACTGTACCCGCCACACCACTTTCACTTGTTTATTCCTTAAATGTATTCCTATATCAAGTCTATACGGACTACCACAGAGTTACGTACACATTATTATGAACAATATAACAGCTCTAGCTGGTGCCCGCGACTGCGTCTGCGCAGTGTTAGTACATTAACATACATGTTGTGTGCAGTATATCTATCCATGTTATTGGCGATTGACAATATCATCATAAATAGTTATAGCTTGTATATGCTCATGTGTGAGCTATATTATTGTAAAGTCGATTAAAATCCATTTACTTTGTGGTTTTTGTGTAAAGAGTAACCAACATCCACACATAAAATGTTTCGCGTTAGTAATATTATATTCTACTACAGCGCCTTTTGACTGTCGCGTACCGCGTACTTCCCATCCCCCTGGGGGTACGGGGATAAGTTATAGCATAAGTAAAGTTCTATCAAATTCGATTCAGTAGTTTTTGCGTGTAAAACAACAGACGTGACATACATCCATACATTCCTACAAACTTAATATATATTAGTGGGAAGTAGGATTAGCATTTAGCGAGATTATTATTTATTTGTAATAATATATGTTTTAGTTGGTATATTGCTAATGCCTTGATGTTTTGCGGCCTCGAGTCGATGATATTATAAATTAGACATTCTACATAATGCGTGGCAAGAGTCAAGGCTTTTATATAATTATAGCTCTTACTAACTGCCCGCCCCGGCTTTGCATACTTACAATGAGTCGTTATTCAAGACTAGCAGCGACCCGCGCACTTCCCGTTCCTGTGCGACTACGGTGATACATTATAGCCTGTGTGTTATTCTGATGTATTAGCTATATTATTGTAAAGTTTCATTAAAATCCATTTAGTAGATTTTACGTTAAAGAGTAACAAACATCCATACTTTAGCTTTATCTTATCTTATACATACCTTTAAACGAGCAATTCTTGTATATAATATATAGAATCTGAATCTAGTTTTATCCGTGTTTTGAGGCAATGAAAAAATATTATTAGAATACGGACGTACATTTCACTGTCAATTAATGTCATGATAGCTAAGTGGGCGAATAAGGCAATTATGATCCGAAAAGATCTCCTCCTGGTTCGAATCTCCAGTCCAATTCGACTTTTTTTTTCATTTTTTTTTTCAAATTCTTTCTTTTGGAAGAAAAAATCCGAGCAAATGTTCGGTCAACCAGGTACTAATATTAGTAGGACTATGACAAATCGTGTACTTGAACCTTCCTCAAGGATTACTGGATCTAGGTGTTGATGAAGCCGCATGAAATCCGCTCAGCAGTTTGTTAATCGCGAACACGGACGGACGGACGGGGGTGTGGAGTTCGTTTAATGTGTGACTAGCTGTTGCCCGCAGCTTCGCCTGCGTTAACTAAGATTTACAACGGGATCTTAGTACGCAAAATAAGTAACTTTTCTGGTTGATTTTTTACACTTTGTGTCCGAAAAACCCAAATATCTTACGGAACCCTATTTTTTCCCAGAATAAAATGTAGCCTATGTTACTCAACGATAATGTAGCTTTCGAATGGTGAAAGAATTTTTGAAATCGGTCCAGTACTTTTTGAGCCTATTCATTACAACCAAACAAACAAACAAACAAAGTTTTCCTCTTTATAATATTATAGTGTAGATGTAAGTGGTGCGGTTTATTTGGGTGAGTGAACAGCGGTCACGTGTCAGCTGCATGTCCCAGTCAGTTACCTCAACTAGTTCCTCATCACCCGGTTTCAGTTTAGCTAACTTTCCACCAAAGGCCAAGGCAAAATAGCTTTTAATAACGAAAGAAGTGGTCTCCGGATTTGATAGTCGTTGGACACCGGTAATTAACTAACAGTGTCCAAGAGTTTTGTATGGCCGTCAGCCGATCTGTTGATTACTACTCAACATCACCGGATCGCTTCCATGTTGACTATCGACGATCGACGCCACGACGCCCACGACACGATCTATACTTGGTAATCTATTTGTGCATCCATATTTTCTAAACTAATCAACGGATTTTGATCCGGGTTTCTCTGTGGGGTCGGCTTGAACTAGTTGGATTCCTATGTTTGATACAGTATATGTATACAGAAAGTTTGTTTGAGTGAGATATACTCTAACGCCACTTAACTCCTCAAACAACTAAGCACGCCTTATATCCATATGTCATCAAATTGTCTCTCAAACTTGCCTTGATTATTCGGGCGTTGGGCTGTTTAATAATTATCATGAACACGGATATAATGAACTGGTAATATAAGCAAACGAAGTTTCGGGAACCGACTAACTTGTATAATAAAATCATTTTCCGCCATGAAATGATTTCCGCATAAATTGAAATCATACACAGTTAGTCATTTTGAAAAATTTATCCTATCATGTACGATTACTTCATGAACGATTCTGGACAAAATATAAATAATATGTATATAAAATATGCTTATTGTCGTGATCAGACTTCTGCGCGGATCACTAGTCATATTATTTTAGTAAAATGTTGAAAATACGTATGAAATTATGGGGTGTATATTTTGCAGTGCTGAAAATTCTTGAAGTTTTAGTTGAGACAAGCTAAGCACGCCTGTCGCCACATCATTTATAATTATTTTTATGGATAAGTGCAATGAAATAAATAAAGAGAATAACGGAATTAGACAATCACGTATAAGTAATGAAATTAACATAACGTGTCTGCGGCGTGCGGGGTGTGGGGTGCGGGGCTGCCCGCGGCGGCGCGCGGCGGCCTGTTAGATGTAATCAGGAGTTTGTCCAATAGTGAGGTAAACACCGAACATGAATGAGAGACAATGAAGAGAGTTAAAGAAACAGAAACGGGTTTGAAACTTTTGATAACCGGATTATTCCCTATAAATAGTCTATTTAATTCCAAGTACTGCTTACATTTTGTTTGAGAATCCGCGCTAAACACTCATTTATTACATGTATAATGATGACAAATATTTCCTATATCGCGTGTATTAATATCACCAGCTCTCGAGATGGTTGCTATTATTTTTTTTTTTAGAAAGTATTAGACTTTTAGGCCTGATGGTCTTTAAGCTCAACCGGTGGTAGGTGGGCAGATGGCTCACCTAGGAATGATACAAAAGGGGAGCGCCCCCTCCGCCCTACTCTGAAGAGGATATTGCCTAGTCAATCCGACACGGTGGTCGGTCATCGGGTGAAGTGAGGTAATGCTATTAGTCGGAGGGCATTGCTATACTAACACTGCTGACCACGCGTGGCACCAATAGATTTAAGCCGCGATCTCCCGACCGCTTTTTCACTGAGCGTTTAAAAAACGTAAAAATGTCAAATTAATCGATTGTTTTCTTTCGATTGTCGATATTTTTTAATCGATTGTAAGGGTTCACTTAATTTAAAAAAAAACGATTTTTTAAAAAACTATTTTCATAAAAAAATAGTTTTTTTTTTGAAAGTATAAAAAAAATTGAAAAGAATTAGAAAATGAAATTTTGAAAATTTTCTACATTTTTTTTTACCATGATTGATTTCTTGCGTAGGTATATTAAAACTATTCCAAAAAATCAAAAATGCACAACGTTAATAATCAAGTTTTCACTTCTGCCGGCACTCCCGGACCCGTTTTTTTGTTTTATTATATTACTAGCTGTTGCCCGCAGCTTCGCCTGCGTTAACTAAGATTTACAACGGGATCTTAGTACGCGAAATAACATTTTTTACACCTTGTGTCCGAAAACCAAAATATCTTACGGAATCCAATTTTTATCAGAATAAAATTTAGCCTATGTTACTCGTGGATAATGTAGCTTCCGAATGGTGAAAGAATTTTTGAAATCGGTCCAGTACTTTTTGAGCCTATTCATTACAAACATACAAAAATAGGTACAAATCTTTCCTCTTTATAATATTAGTATAGAAGTATAGATATTGCATATTACTGAAAATTTCCCCGATGTATTTAAAGTTCAAAAGTGTCAATTTTTTTCTTATTTCGCTAATTATTTTGTAATACATAATAATGTACTTAATATATGTATTCTAACTTCGAAATTTTAAGAAACGGTAGTAATTTTACTTAACTAGCATATTGGGTAAAATCATGTTATTTACATAATATTATGCAATTTATTTTATATGATCTATGACCTATGTATTTAATACTTTCGCCGCATACGTTTTAGTTCTATAGCGGCGCCATTATCTTTTATCCGTTTTCGTTTGCGCGTGGAAGTGATTAAGCTATCTTTATATCTTTATTGGAAATGGGCAGAGCGAGCGCGGATATTATTTTCGGATGCCTCGTCTTAAATCGAGTTGAGCAAGGGCAACTCGAGAGAACGCCGGGCTTAACGCGATGCTTAGAAAAGTCTCGTGCGAACCGGGCCTTACTAATAAATAAGATAACGATAAAACGCTATTCAGAATCCGACAGAGTTAACGGAGTCAATATAATATAATATATAACATTAACACCTACACATGTCACACGTGTCGCCGTCGTCGCGTCGTCGGAACTAGCTGACGGTCTGTCCATTTTTGTTAGGATATCAATCTCCTTACTGACTGCCCACGCCGGCACGGAGATGGTAGGTCTTGAAATCAGGATTACTATAGGATGACTATAGAGGACGGAGATGGGCCACTGACCAGTGCACCGATTTAAGGGCTTATCTCAAACGAGTAAAGGGCGTGTGAAGTTAGCCGACCCGCATTAGTCCAGCGCCGCGGTACTAGAGGAGTAATATTATATGGATCATCTATTCTAATATAATATTATGTTATTATTGAGTGGTAATAATGTTTGTTTTTAAAACATCTACCGGCGGTCCGGCGCGTTTAGTCCACTCGAATGACGTGACGCTTTTACCGCATGCCTTCAAGTCTTGATCTCATCAGGCATGCAGGTTTCCTCACGATGTTTAGCCTTACAAATTTATAAAAACCATTTCAAGGCACCACAAGCGCCTTAGGACCGAGCTCGGACCCTCTAGCTCAAGAGGCTGAGCCCCATACCAGCCAAAGAGCATATTTTAATGATCAATCACATACACCAAGTATTGAGAATATGCCTGTGAGGGGCAGCCATGTTTTGGCTGGTACCGACTCCAAAAATACCCGATTTTAAATAGTATACGTCTCCTACTTCACTTCGAAGTATTTCAATATTATTTTATAATTTTTAGTTGTACATTAATTAAGGTATAGTTTTGAAGTCTGTTTTTGGTTTTTTATTTAAAATTAATTTTATTTTGTAGTTGTTAGTTTTAAGTTTATACATAAGTAATATAGTTTTTATTTTTTCTTGCAAAATTTTTGGCGTTCCCGATCTGTGTTGGATGCTAGTGGTAAGGGACCTGTCGTCTTAGCGTTCATTTTATTCAAAGTTGATGATGATAACCTCACAATACTTTGATACTTTCCAAAGCATCCTATTCAGTGGTTTTGTTCATATTATTCATATTACATCGACCAGTAATAAAATGAGAAAATCGTCTGGGTATACAAAACCAACCAATAAGCATTATTGAATATAACTTAAAAACCGCTGATCATATGTCGACCAAATTAATATGGGACCAATTCGGAAACCTCCTTCTTTTTTGAAGTCGGTTAAAAAGTAAGCAATAAACTAACTAATAAACTCCTCAGAGGAAATAACATAAACACATGTGAGGCTTAAACACCCTCCCGCCGCTACCATCGTAATCTTAAGCTTATACAAATCAAAATGAGCCTTAATAATACTATACAAGTATGGCTGTTGAAATAGTACGCCAAAAACAATTATGATAAAGTATTATTATGACACAAAAATACACCTAACTTGTTACATATACCACATTAAAATAGCATAAAAATAGTCTAAGGTAAAGTGATCTCCAATTATTGTGGAGATGCGCTCGCCCCTAAACTCGGTATAGCGTCGGCGGGCCGGAACCCGGCGCCCTGCTCAGCACCGCCGGAGTCGTGACAGTCCGTGACATTGACTGATAAAAGATTAACAACCAATAAAACATTTGACGAGCGGAGTGCGTCAGTCGCTCCCGCTGACCTCCGTTATCGGCCCCACAATCGATGCTAATTCGAGAGGACGGCTTAATCCGACTACGATTAAAACGGATGCACCGGCTCCTCTCGGTACTATAGGACTTGGACTGGTCTCTGAGAAAGGTTACGTATAAACGGCACATCTTCACTATCAAAGCCGCTGACTCTGATAAAGGTGGATTATATCCTAAGAAAAACATACGAACATAATAGTCTAAGATCCGGCATTAGAAAAATAGAAAATGGTATATTTTTCTAATGCCGGATCTTAGACTATAATGATCATCAGACCGGACACTGCAAGGCGTTGCAGGCGGCTGCAGACTCCGAGTCATCGGGCGCGGGGCGCGGGGCGGGCCGCGCTGTGACGTCACTTTACTTCTTGTTCCGAGCTAATGTTGTAATTAAAACACCATTCGAATTATTTAATAATTATAGCGTAATTACACACCAATCACCAATTACACAAGTTTCGACACCCGTCTGTCCGGATGGTCCTTCGATAAACGAGGTTTGAGCAGAATAAAACGTTTCGGAGAAAACGTCAACTATATCGGGGCCATATACACCGCGTTGATTATTATTATTAATAAAACACAAATTATACGCTATTGATATTTTATTCTTGTAAAATAATAAAATAGTTTATATAATGTTTTATAGCGGTAATGCTCAATATCCCAGACGGCAGTTAAAGCCCTTTAGAACTCAAGTACATTATCATCTATAGTGCTGCAGTCTCAATGACGTCCTCGTAACCTGATCCACCCTGGGTAGAGACTGTAAACCCGACCCGTAACTATATAATATATACACATTACGTTTTAATATAACGTTCATATATTATATTAATTCATTTGTAAGCAGCAAAGTAAAGGAAGGAAGCTGAAGCTTAACTCTTTGAAGAGAGTCGTTGTATTTCGTGGCTAAATATTTGCAGCTTACATTTCTACGGGATTGTCTTTGCCAACTAGCACAGTGTAGCCTTTTTTTCTTTAACGCCGGGAAACGCGCTTAGGCATTCCGCGGGGGAGTTTTCATCCCAGGGAGAGATTCCAGGCGCTGCGCCCGAAAGTTGGTAAGCGGCTCTACCCACTAAAACCCGGCGAGTGCCACCAAGGCCGCCTTTGGTGAGGTGCCTTGGATCCACAAGCAACAGGGCACCTCGACGGCTAGTCAATCCCTCAGGGGACCGACCACAGAACAACCCCTCCCAACGTCGGGACAGTACAATGAGGCGAAGTTCCCGTCCTCGCCCCTTGCTTTTTTGCCCCTTCTTATAAGAGGTAGGAGGAGGGGTACAAAGAGCACCCTCGGCTCAATTCGCTTTGCCCAAGGTGCTGGGTTCACTCTAGGCTACTAAGTCCCACCGTCACGACAAGGCTTGAACCATGGTATGGCACAGTGTAGCCTTAATGATCATATCTGCCCCTCTAGACAAGTGGCAAACGCTCGCTTCTATTCTTTTGCGTTTACTCGCTAACTCCATAGGGTTGCTGCAAATTTTTTTAAGAACGTTTATTAAGATGCATAATGAATATGGTTTAGCTTTTTAAAACGTTTAACAACCTCTGTACTTTGTTTAAAACGAATATTAATATTATTATAATATTTCTTGATTTTTTTTTTATGTTGTAAGCTAGTTAATTCCCATACAATAAGTATTCTTTTCTATTATATTCCTTTAGCGTTTATGCCACTCTTCTAGGGGGAACGAATTACATACGTTTTTAGACGTTTTTACAAACAAAACCATACACTTTATGTGTCTTAATAAACGTTCTTAAAAATTTTGCAGCAACCCTATGGAGTTAGCGAGTAAACGCAAAAGAATAGAATTGAGTGTTTGCCACTTGTCTAGGGGTGCTGATCAGAATATTAAAATAAAATTAAACTATTAGGTAACCCTTGTAATATAGGAGGAGGGTTACCGCTGCGCCTCCTAAATGCGGGTAAATTAATTTTGCACACCTTCAAAGACTTTAGATCTCATCAGGCATGCAGGTTTTCTCACGATGTTTCCCTCTACCGGTGAGCGATGGTATATCGTATTGAGGATACATTTAGCCATTTTAAAAACCCGTTTCAAGGCGCCACAAAGGTCAGGATCGAACACGGAACTCTTTCACCCAAGGAGCCGAGCCCACACCCACTGGACCATCGTCTCCCAATCGCAAAATATTCTGAGGCGCGAAACTGTTTAGATGACTGAACAATGTAATCGAAATGTTGGTCCATGGAGCCGCGGCGAGTGCGTCTTCCGTACCGGTCTGCGTGAACGATAGCTATAGCACAATATGAGCCACGATGCGTCCGACCAGTAATTGGCCGTGACCCGGCGCGGCCCTGCGCGAGGACCACTTGTGGGGCTTCGGCCTTCGCCGTACGAGACAGTAGCACCAGTTGAACTAGCGACCAGGATGGACTCGCCCGCGCGTGCTGCTAGCAGGACACGGTTGTAGTATTCACATGTCACAAAAAGCCAATCAGTCATTTTCGGGGATGAAGTCGTGTTTAGTTCCTTTGCATGCTTAGTTTAATAACCCTAATGTTCTCGGAATATCCTTTGGAATACTGCTCCTCGCGTCCGTCTACGTGATTGTCTCCTCAATCTCTTGATCTAAACGGAGGGGAAAAACTACGTATTAGGTAAGATAATAAGATTAATTAGACGCGGAAAGTAATATGTTGAAGGCCAAACGTCTTATATTTAACCTAACCTAACCTTATATTTTAACAGACAAACGTTTTCGTTCGTTCTTCAAAATCCAACTTTTTGTACAAGTTACTCTTAAGACCGGTCGAGCTAGCTCGGTACTAGGCTGTAGGCCGTCGTATATCGACGGTGCGGAGTCATGTTACATGATGTGGTGTCCGCTGCAGGTGCCGCCGCTGTTCTGTCCGTCGGCCGGCAGCTCGGAGGGCTCGTCGAGCGAGGAGAGCGCGGCCGGCCCGTACGCCAGCGACCGCAGCGACCCGCGCCGCCCCGACGACGGATACGAGGTACCCTGGCTTGATGGCCGCAAAGACAGGCACACGACGGTAAGATCAGCGTCGTCCATGGACCCGAGACTAGCCGGTAGCTCAACGACCCCTTCAGGAGTCGTCTGCGCAGGTGCAACATCTAAAGGAAGTCTCGGTGCCCGCTATTACCCTGGCTGTCTCTTGTGCGTTCTTAACGAACGAACAAAGCTAACTTGTTTGAGACAAGGTAAAGGCTTGCTACATGTACCTACAGGCTACGTAGCCAAAATCACTTATGAATCCAATTTTAACATTGTTTTCGAAAACTATTAATTTGTGGTTGGAACTCGGCAATTTCTAAAATCTTGAGCCCGAACGAAACAGCGTAGGGACTATCCTATTTATATATTACAGTATTATAGCAACAAATTCTGTTTGACATATTTTTAACTCACCCACAGCGAACTTAGGTACCTTTACTAATTCGTTGCCTAAGTTAGTTATAAGTTACGGACGGCCGACGGGTAAATTAATCAGCCATAAAAAAGTATTTTTAAAGGCTCGCTTCAAACATAACAATATGTTGATATTTTTTTACACATTACTCTCAGGCGGACGTCGAGGCGGGTCGGCTGGACGTGCTCGGCTCCCTCAAGATGAAGGTCGCGGAGCTGGCGGCCGCGCCCGGCAGTGGTGAGTACAGTCGTGTGGACTGAAGCGCACGCAAACACTACTCAAATTACACTAATGACACTGATGAAGTTCACCTATTAGGATCCCAAAGCGAGGAGTGCATCGGCACGGAGTGGGCGGAGTCGGAGCGGCGCGGCGCGCTGGCTCATCCGGAGCTGTGCGTCATCGTCGTCGACATCGTATCGCAGCTCGTCCGCAAGTGAGTCCATCCGGCTGGCGGCCCATGTCCTACGAACACCTAACACGTGATACGTGTATATCATATGACACGCCTCCCGCAGCCTGCTGAGCGACGAGTGCTCCGGCGAGAGCCGCGCGCGCAGCGTCGAGGAGCTGGAACGCGTGTGCGCGGGGCTGGCGCGCGCGTGGGGCGCAGGCGGGGGCGAGACGGGCGCGGCGGGGCTCGCGAGCGTAGCCGACGGCGCGCCGCCGCTGCTGGGCCGGCTGCTGGCGCCGCGCGCGCCCGCGACGCGTCTGTTGGTGCAGCGCCGCGACGACTTGCATGGTACACCTTCTTTGATTTGTATGATGTTTATCAATTGATATATGATGATATGATGTTTATTATTATTTGATGTATATCAATTGATTTTATCACAAATCGAGCCAACGGCGAAAGAGCGTCACCTTAATAAATAATGTAACAAAATATATTAAATATTGTGCAGTAGATTTTATATTTTGTAAAATACATAATCTGAAAGCAGATGCCCGAACAAATAGATACATAGTGTGACGTTTAGACCTACAGCGCGCGGTGCTGTCGCTGGTGGTGGGCGCGGCGAGGCGGCGGCTAACGGCGCGCGAGCTGGCGGCGATGCTGCGTCTGTTTGCGGCGCCACGCCCCCCGCTGGCGCTACTGCTGCGCGCGCTGCGACAGCTGCTGTCCCAGCAGCGCCCGCACGCGCCCGACCATGAGCTGGTGTTCCCGGTGGCGCTGACCACGCCCGCAGGTACGTGCTCGCGGTCATAATGCATAGAGCAACACAGATCTTCTTCCTGTGTCGGAGTACCCCGCGTCGCTTTACGTCGTTGATATCACACAATTAAACAATAATGAAATTACCTGTGAGGGCGCGTTTTTAAATCCACGGAATAAGGCATATAATAGGGTGAAACTAATTTGTTACCCACATGTCGAATACATTTATCAGATCTATCGTTTAATTTATTTTTACTTCCTTAAATAAAATAGCAGTCATAGAGACCGCTGATGGAAGTTAAAGTTTAAAGTTAGAATTTTACGAATAAAAAATAAGATTTTATAATGTTTAAATTAAAATTATCAACATCAATTTGGTATTCACACACTTCGGAGCAACAAGATTTCAGCAATCCAGAATCTCACCTTGAATCCTGCATCATCAGAATCTCACCTTGTCATCCTTTTTTTTACTTTAGGAAGGGAATAATATTACACTGGCGTTCAATACTTTTTTTTTTTTTTTCGTAAGGACCTATGCTGTTGGCCTTAAGGCCTTAAAGCTACACCGGAAAAGTAGATGAGCAGATGGCTCATCTAATGGGGTTCAAGACTGTGCTGTAGGATGGGTGGTTTGTTATATTGAAGCCCACCGAAACGCGGCTATCGTCACTCGAGAAAGAACGTGTAACACGAACACATCCTTCGTCAGTTTTCTCCATCTTTTTTGTTTGACTGCTTACTTTTTTTTAATCTGTGTTAGTGTAGTCCGACTATAATACTGTCCGTGTAGACCTTTCTTATGGCCGTCCGCAGACGAGCCGCCGCGGGAGGAGTCGGTGGCGTCGTCGTTCAGCGTGCAGGCGGAGCTGCAGTCGCAGCGGCTGCACGCGGCGCACCGGCGCGCCGGCCTGGCGTCCCCGTGGGCGGCGGGCGCGGCGCGCTGTGCCGTAGACGGCGCGGGCTGGGCGCCCTGGGCGCAGGGCTTCGCGCTCGTGGCCTGGCTGCAGCTGCAGCCGCCCGCTCCCAACGGTGATTAAGATACACATCTTAAACCTGTTTTGTCGCTAGACAAAAACATACCTACTTATATTAATATTTTCTTATGTCTACGCGAATTTTGCTCATTATACATATTGAACGACGACTTTTACAAATTTTATCGAAGTTAAAGTTTAAGTTTTTTACATGCCCGACGTTTGGGATATGTTACTGTTTAATATTACCTTTAATAATCGACAGCGTTTTTCTAATCCCATAGTTGAAAGCGAGGAGTGGGCGGCGGAGGAGGACGCCCGCGGGGGCGGAGCGCAGATGCACGTTTTTTCGGTGGGGCACGACTCGCTCATGTTCGAACTGTGGGTCGACCCCGGCACCGGTGCGTACTCTTCAGTTTTCACCTTAATATCGTCGTCGGTACCTTATTTATAGATACATAGATATCATATAATTCAAAGTTTATTGGTGTCAATTTCAATAGGTTAATTAATACATTGTATTCAGTATACAAGCATTGCTCGTTTAAATATATGTGATTAAGTAATACATTTTGTGGTGCATAGGTGCGGTGACCGTGCGGCTGTCGCGGCCCGAGGCGCGCGCCAACCGCGTCGTGAGCGGCGCCCGCTCGGCGTGCGCGCTGCCGCTGCGCCGCCCCACTTGTCTGGCGCTGAGCGTGCGCGAGCGCGTCGCCGCCCGCCGCATACATCTACATGTTAGTTAACAAATACAAATATAATAAATACACGCCTGCGCGTACTTACGTACGGACGTAAGATGTTTTGACTTTTACGTAAAAGGAACGATGAAGCAATAAAATTAAAGGAATACATACCGACAACAATTAACCTCATATTTAGTAAAGTTTATTAAGTTTCCATGGCTAATATTTAAAGACACGTTATCAGCTAATTTTATCATGTGGTTTTTGTCCGTATGCGCGCGCATCGTAGCTTATACTTGTACTACATAGGTACTTTAAATAATTTTTAAACGCCCCAAAAGATTTACGAAGTAATAAATACTAAAAGTGTTTTTTGTCAATTATTACTTTGTTTTATCTCGCATGATCTCGATGAAGAGCCTAATAAATGTGATATTATTGTTCGCAGGTCACGATATATATCGACGGGCGCGAGTGTGAGACCATTCCGCTCCCGGTGCAAGGTAAAGTGTGCTGTTTCGATAATGGACTGTGAATTTGCATTCGATAAACATTAAAATTTAATGATTTCACACAATAAAAGGATAAATAACATCATATCATAATTTTGTAGATTATAATCAGTGTTACTTCCCGGTCCGGGGTCCGCTTGGGTCCGCAGGAACGCTTGGTTCAGAACAATCAGATCAGATCAGATATTGTTGTCAAGAAGATAAAATAAAAAATAATTATTGCTTATTTGGATGTCTGCTACTGATCTACGATATTCATATTAAATGGAGTCGACCAATTCTGTGTTGCAGGTATTTTAGTGCGGAAACCGACCCCAGTGAACGTGGTGTTCGGCCACGCGTGCGTGGCGGGGACGGGGGGCGGGTCGCTGCGCATGGCCAGCGTGCGCGTGTACCGAGCGCCCGTGCTCAGCGCGCCCCTGGCGGCGCACCTGGCGGCGCACGGCCCCAACCAGCCCTGCCAGGTACACCGACCACCGAGAGTGCTAATCAACAGATACATTAGGATCATCCGTTTAACAAGTAATATTAACATTCAGACTACGAGTGTTCGAGAAAAACGAGACTTGTAAACGCGCGCCTTAAGCTATTATACCTACATGATGACGTCACGCAGTAGTAACTAACAACATACATTTTCTGTTAATACATTTTTCAGTATGCTAGCGTGTGTTCTAACTTTTTATTCCAACCTAATAAACTCCCTATATTTTTCGTATATCGATAGCTTCGTTCTGCTACGTGACTGTATACTCTATTAATGATATATTTTTCACCCCTTTGCATTAATACGGGATGAGGGTTTCCAAGGATTCACGCTGTCCGTGTTCGCCGTTACAGATGGGCTGCGAAGAGCCAAACTTCCCCTCCATCATCACTCCGGAGATGCTCGACATGGACATCGATTGGGACCAGGTGAGCTCGAATACTCCGGACTAACGCCACCTAGAGCATCGCACTCACGGTGCGGTGCCGTGATCCATTGGATACTCGTGTCAATTAAAAGTTTAACCCTTGCTCGCGATATCGCCAGGTGTACGAGGTGCCGAGTGGCGCGCTGCGCGAGCTGCACGAGCACCTGCTACTGACGCTGTCCGCGCACGCTCCCGACCACGCGCTCGTGTACCCGCAGCCCGCGCCCGCGCCCACGGTCTGGGGTGGGCGGGGCGGCGCGGGGGGCGGGGCCGGCGAGCCGCCGCGCACGCTGCGCTGCAGCTGGGTCGGTCCGCCTCGGGTCAGCGTGCACCGCGGGTTCGCCTCCGCGCTGCTGTTGCTGGGCGGACCCGATTTGCTGCTCTACCTCTTCGCTAGAGTCAGTCGCGTGCTCATGTTTTATCTATGTCGAATATTGAACATCTCGTATATCTGACCGTTGGCCAACCGGCAGGTGGTGGAGCTGGAGGGCTCGGCGGAGGAGCAGGCGGGCGCGCTGGCGGTGCTGCTGCGCGCGTGCTCGCTGGACGCGCGGCTGGCGGCGGCGCTGCACGCTAGCCAGGCGCCGCGCATGCTGCTTCCCGTGCTGGCCGCGCCGCAGTGCCGCCTGTCCGCGCGCATGTTGCAGGTATTATTTATTTATTAATTGAATGGTTCACCAACAGATATTCATCAAATATAGTAAGTTTAAAGTATCGTAAATCATCATGTTAGGATGTAGATCCAATTACAGGCAAACACAGTTTTTTTAATATTAAGTACTTACTATTTTATTTTAATGAAAGAAAGACATATAGAAATAAATAAAATAAAATGCAAACACTTTTTTGACTTTCCTTTTTAAATTAAGTTAAAGTTTCATAAGTTTTTTTTTCTTCGTAATATTAAAGTATATTTGCTAAATGTGGAAATTGTAAAAGTTAAGTTTGTCTTCTTAAGGCTATATTATATATTATAGATTATGAACAGAACTGTTTGTTTTCCGAATAAAGGTGAAATAAAATAAAAAATCGAACTTTTTTTTCCTCTGTGTATAAGTCTTAGCCATTATACAAAATACTAATCGAATTTCAGGTCACTCAATAGTTCACAAGTAAATATGAATTACGCGTCTGAGATTCTTAAGAAATAGTCTTTATAAATTTTGGAATTTATTCGATAAAAATACATAACTCGAAACAGAAAAAATCATATATCTTATGACGCACCTTACATGGCGAGAGATACTCAACAAGAATACTCAATGGTTTTATAATCGTCGCTACTATCGCTGCAGGTGATCCTGAGCGAGGCCTGCAGCGCGCCCGTGGTGGTGGGCGCGGGGGGGCGGGCGGCGGGCGCCGTGCTGCGCGCTGACACCGACGCAGTGCTGCTGGAGCCGCGCCTCGTCAAGCTCCTTTTCCGAGCGTGGCGGCACTTTGAAACCGCTCAGGTGAGAAGCATCATTCGAATCGAGCCCGTTAGCATTGTGTCCTCCAGTTCTCAATCTACTCGTACCTACGGTGTCCCGGCAGGTGTGCTGGGAAGAGGCGGGACAGCGCCGCAATGGCACGGCGTGGGCGCTGGCGCTGGGCAGCGTGCGAGCGCTGCTGCGGCCCGACCACCCGCGCGCCGCCTTCAACCGCTCGCAGGCCGCGCGCGTCGATCTCCTGCGCCACTTGTTACTCGCCACCAAGGTAACGTGTCCAATAACTACATGTATTATTATAATACATTATATTTTAATCGATCGAATGCAAAGAGTATCGTTGTGTGTACACAGGAGCGGTTCCTGAACTCTGAGTGTGGCGGGCTGGACGAGTACGCTAGCGACAGCCTAGTGGGAGTGGCGTGCGCGCTGCTGGCCGACCCGCCCGCGCCGCCGCCGCTCAACGAGCTGGCGCTGCTGGCGGACTTTCTGCTTCTGATGCACCAGGTACCGCCCATGTCACCGAGCGACGAATTACAATTCCATTCTACGAATGTTAGTGCAACCGGACTACCTTACTCTCACTAAAGTCGAGTGGAGTCGTCAGCCACAGAAGGGGGAGAGTGACGCTAGGAACTGAAGCAAAGCACTCGAGTCTAGCAAGACTCAAGAATTAAACGCTTTAAATGTTTGTTCCTAAGAATTCAATGCAGATGCCCCTCATGCATCTTCCGCTATTTACTCCAAATACCGGCAGGTCAGTGGCGGCAGGAACTTGGGAAGGTTCAAGCTTGGGGAGCTTGGATCACCCAAGTTTGTAGTAAGTTCCTAGAGGACTTTCGTTTTTTTATTATAGCATTAAATATAGTTAAATTTACGAACCATCCTACAGTGTAAGGTGATTGCCAGGGTACTGTCTCCCGTTTCGTACAACAAACAATTGTATTCACTATCGGTTGCAGGCGAGCGACACGTTCGTGACGCACACGCGGGCCACATTCTACTTCCTACTGACGCCCGACACGCCGGAGACCAGTGAATTTAACTTCCTGAAGTTCATCGGTAAACGGACCAGAGGCGGCGACCCCAGCCGCGGCTCCGACTCCAGCGCGTCCGACGCGCCTGAGCCGCCCGCCGCGCCGCGCCCGCCCCGCCCCCTGCGCGACCGCCGCAGCGACAGCGACCGCACCGACGGCGACCGCACCGACGGCGACCGCACCGACGCAGACAGCGGCGTCGAATCCACGAAACGTATGAAGGGGATCATCAACAGGAAAATTAAAGAAGGCAGGTCGGTGCCGGGCCACGCTCACGTTCACACACGTTCCTTTTTAAATTCAGTATCATTATCATTTTCATTAATTTCATCATCTTTATTCACACAGGAGAAAAATTTCAACATCTACTTCAGATAATTCGGACGGTGTCTTTGGTGAGTAGACTCTTGTATATGATGTTTTACATCATGTACTACTGTATTATGGCTGACTGCTCTTAAATGTAGTAAGAGCATGATTCACTTATAATTTATAATTGTATGACGTCTAGATAATACGACGGAGAAACATGACCTCGACGACGACAGCGAGACGAAAACCACAGAGGAGGAAAGAAAGGATGAAGAAAAGGATCTTAGCGAAGACAACGGCGGAGAGGACGGCTTCGTGGTTGTGAGCGAGAGTGACCTCGGCGACACGAGCGGCGACTCGCGCGGCGCCGACCCTCTCCCGCAGGTTAGGGGCTAGGGCTAAGCTACAAATATACATATTATGAAACTTTAACAATGTCGAAAGCTAGTGTACCGAGTACTAAAAATATTTTTGGTATGAAGCGGGGAGTGGGCGGGACGGGCGGCGTGCGTGCGGGGGCGGAGCCGGGCTGGCGCGCGTGTGAAGGTCTGCTGCTGCTTCTGCGGGACGCGCTGGCGGCGCTGCCCCTTGACCAGCTCGCACAGGTGGGACTTTAGTACTTATCGTAAAAAGCTTGCTAAAAGGTAGTTTTTACCATAAACCAACGAGCGAGTATGTCGGATTACTGGCTGTACGCGCCGTAATGTCAAATGAATTCTCGAGCAGTTTAAGGTCTTGCGATATGTAGCGCTAAAGGTGGAAATCGATTGACATGTCGGGTTGCGGAGCTATGAGTTTGTCATCATGGCTCGAATTATATCCGGAACTAGCCCTTATTATGCCACGCCCAACACCACCCTGGACAGGGCCATCAAAAACGTGAAGTGAGTAATAATACGTAAGCAAGTATAAGAATTTGAAGGGACTGATAATAATTTAATTATGAGTTGGGGTTGTATAAGAACGTTGATGTTAATTGATGCTTATGATTGCTTTGATTTTCCATTACACGGACTTACGTTAAAAAAATCCTGACTTAAGTACATAAACATTGTCGGGCAGGCAACCAGCGCGGTGGTGCAGCCTGAGCTGGTAGCGGTGTTGGCCAACCACCGTACGGCCAGCGTGCGCGCTGCCGTGGTGCGCGTGGCCCGCGAGCTGTTGCGCCGGACGCCGCCCGCCGCGGCACACGCCCACGCTGCCACTCACGCGCCCGCCAAGCACTTCTACGCGCACCTCGCGAACCAGGTGAGCTAGCATAGGGCGTCGCCGGCGACGGACCGACGTACCCCGTGCGACCGAGTAACTGATGATTAGCTGTCGGCAGGTGGCACTATATGGCGCGTCGTGGCCGCTAGCGGAGGCGTGCTGCGTGCTGCTCACCGACGTCGACGTGCCGCTAGCCGACCAGCTCGACGTGAGTCTTATCTTTTCATTTATGTGCCTTACACTCTTGTATATTCTAACTAGCTGTTGCCCGCAGCTTCGCCTGCGCTAACTATGATTCACAACGGGATCTTAGTACGCGAAATAACATTCTTTACACCTTGTGTCCGAAAAACCAAAATATCTTACGGAACCCTATTTTTATCAGAATAAAATTTAGCCTATGTTACTCGTGGATAATGTAGCTTTCGAATGGTGAAAGAATTTTTGAAATCTGTCCAGTACTTTTTGAGCCTATTCATTACAAACATACAAATATACAAAAATAGGTACAAATCTTACCTCTTTATAATATTAGTATAGATTTGTAAATAGATTTAGGTCAGGTTAGTTTTTATCTCAAACTGTCTCGATAAGACATCGATAAACCGATCGAATCTAAATTTATATTTAAAATAAGCAAGCTCTTCTATTGCGAAACTACACGTAATAATTGATTGTCGACACTCATTGCAGGAGGAGGTGTGGGCGGGGTTCGCGGACGAGCACGCGACGCGCGCGGCCCCGCTGCTGGCGCTGCTGCCGCAGGCCGTGCGGGACGTGCCGCTGGCGCACAACTTGGTAGCAGTGCTGCGGCGGCTCGTCGACAAGGTACAGGGTCGGAGGCTGCGGGGGGAGCGCTGACGCACGGGGACTGACCGCGGGTGGGTTGCAGGTGTCGGTGCGGGCGCTCACCGAGCTGGGCCTGACGGAGGTGACGGTGCGGGCGGTGCGCGCGCTGGGCCGCGAGCCGGACTATGAGGGCAAGGAGCTGCTGCTGGAGGACCTGTGTGACCTGCTCACCAGACTCGCCGACAAAAGACTGGTGGGAGCCCACGGCATGCAGGTGAACAACTAATCCAATAAAACCTGGTAATGTACATAAATTACACATTATCTATACTACATTAGTAAAAATAAAAATATAAAGATGAATTGAAATTTGTATGTATGTTTGTAACCGGTTGACTGATTTTAAAAATTCTTTCATGATTTGAATGCTTCATTATTACTGTTATATATAGATTTCAATTGGAAGAAAAAAATAACGATCCCTAAAACTACAATAATGTTACCCAAGGTGTAAAAAATGTCTATTATAATATCTTTCATCGCACGCTCTGTGAAAACTATTGATGATAAAACAAAAAAAAATTAAGTGATTGAAGTCAGGATTTGACGTGATTAATGCGTTGTTAACTATTGTAGAGAAATTTCATTATATTTTTCATATTTGTTTGATCTCTGAACTATCAGCCACTTACGAATAAAAAGATAATAGTTCTGTTGAAACTCGATAAATGGAATTATAACCTATCAAACTAGTCAATAAAAATGATTATTACAAAATTGCTCTGTAGGTTTCTAAGATATTCAATATTTTACACTTTATTAAAATTACATGAAAATAACGTTCAATAAGAATGTTTTTCGTCCCTGCTCCCGGCCGGTTGCCTAGCAACGCTTTGTCATTAAACATTCTACATAGAGTTTGGCTGGAGTATACATGAATTATTACATATTATATAAATACAATATTTCAATTACAAAGCTAAAGTGTTGACTCGTAGCCGGTCCTGGACGCACATCTGCTGCTGCGGTTCATCGAGTGCGAGGCGGGCGGGGAGGAGGGCGGGGCGGAGGCGGGTGCCGAGGAGGGGGCGGAGCCGGCGGCGGGCGTGCGGACGGCGGCGCGCGCGGCTCAGGCGGCGCTGTTCACGGCGCAGTTGGACTCGCTCGAGGGACGGCTGCGGCGCGCCAGCCCCGACCCGCCGCGCAGGCCCACCTACTTCACTAACGGTTAGTGTCGCACTAAAAATATAAGACTTTAGAGGTTAATTTACCGGTACATACTTATTTATACAGCTAACTAGCTGTACCCTGCCACGCTTCGCAGTGGTCGATGATGATGGTCGCGGATTGTGCGTGCGTGACTGATGCAAAAAATAGTTAAAAACAATCCTTGATGCAGATTGTATATCATGCTAAAATTTCAGCTCAATCGGTGCAGAACTTTTTGAGTTTTTGAAGCGTACAAAAACCAACATTATTTTTTTTTATAATTTTATTAATTAAGTCAAAAAACTCAAATGTATAGTATATTCAATTATACATAATATATTTACCACATCGAGGTCACCGACAGTATGAACTGAGTAAAGACAGTGTAAGTTCCCTGACGCAGTGCTGTCGTCGGCGGCAGAGCGGTCGGAGGCGGCGGAGACGCGGGCGCGGCTGAGCGCGGTGCAGGCGCGCGCCGTGGCCTTCCTGTGCACGCGCGAGCGCGACCCGCCCGGGCCTGCCGAGCGTGCGCTCTTCTGCCGCGTGCTCGACGCGCTACTGCACGGTGAGTCTCGAGATTCATTCGCGTCCTGTACTCCATTCACAATAAGAATTATATTGTTGTTAGTAATCAAATGCTTTTAATCAGAGTGCGGAAGCGGAGCGGGCGGCGGTGGAAAGCGCGGGGAGGCGAGTGGGGCACTGAGCGAGCTGTTCTGGTGGGCCGCGGCGCCCAGCCGTGCGGCGCGCCCTCTGCAGCCAGACCTGCTGCAGGCGTTATACCGGGCGCCGCCGCACGCACTCAGTCAGCTCGCCCCGCCCAACGGAGACCCCACCGCTCTGCGCAAGGTACTGGAACCGAATCGACTCGATTATGAGATGAAATATTTTTTTTTTATTATTTTTTTTAAGGAAACAAACAGTCTTACATCTTTCTTAAACTAAAAATATGGAAATACTTAAAGACTAACAGTTCCATAGAATTTTAAGCTACAGAAATACGGCATAATACTAAATTCTTATTAAATTCTCTAACTAGGTACCAAAAAAAAAGTGAACATAGTTATTTATTTTTTAACAGATTGCGCAACTTTATCTTTAAACTGCTGTAGCTAAATAAATCTAAATTCTTCATTGTAAGTTTTAATACTACGTGCGAGGAAGCTATTACTAGTGAAAACTGATCTACATAGTGGTACAGAAAATGTATTTTTTGAACGAGAACCAGGTGTAGGTACTCTTAAACTTACATTTTCCAAAATATTTTACATCTCATAATATTTAATCAAACCTCTCTGAGTGATATCTTAGCGACCATTGGCTGACCGTTTGCTTGACAGTTGGCAGTGTATCTGCTGACGCTGATTCGCCATGTGCACCTGGAGACGGAGCGCGGCGGCTGCGGCGTCGAGCTGGCCATCACTGACTGGGCACGCGACTGGGCCGTGGGCTCGCAGGCAGCGCTGGCCGAACGGCTCGATAGCGATGCGCTCCCGGCGGAGGCGGAGCGCCTGCGCCGCGCCGACCGCACGCGCCGGCTCGCCGGGGCCGCCCGCCGCCGCGCCGCCATCGGCAAGGCAGTGTTCGCACGCGAGGCGCAGGCGCGGGTGCTCGCCGACGCCGCTATGGCCGCCACGCGCCGCATCGTCGACTTGCAGAACGCCGAGCGCAAGGTGAGTTCTCGCGTATGTACCCGTCTATAACGTGATGTCGGAAATCTAGCTTATTTGGCGAGTGACCGACGAGCGATACGAACCTTTTCCTCCTTAGACGTTCCTGGAACAACTGCGCGCGGCTGGCGCGGCGGCGGCGGCGACGGCGGCGCGCTGGCAGCGGCTGCTGGGCGCGCACACGCACGAGCGCGGCGTGTGGCACGACCCGCGGGCCGCGCCGGCTGCCTGGCAGCTGGACGACGTGGAGGGACCGGGCCGCGTGCGCGTGCGGCTGCGGCGCGCGCATCTGCGAATCCCGGCTCGCTTCCTCAAGCCGCCATATAGATACAAGGCTGGTGAGAGTCGACCTCGCGATCGTATTCGTGCAATAAAAACTATAAACATAAAGGGGAGCGAGGCTCAGGGATCGGGAGGGGCATTCGTTGAAGCGTAATTTTTTCGGACACAGAGCGCGCGTTGGCGCCGGCCCCGCTGCGCAGCGTGCTGGGTGCGGCGTGCGGCGCGGGGGGCGCGGCGCGGCTGGCGGCAGGCGAGGCGGTGCAGCACACGGCACGCGTGCGGCGTGTGACGGTCGCGCGGGCGGCGGCGGGCGAACTGCTGCTGACGGACCGGCGCCTGCACTGGGTGCCGGAGGAAGGGGAGGAGGGTGCAGAGCCGCTGTGCGTGCCGCTGCGCTCGCTGCTCTCCGTGGCCACGCGGCGCTGGTGCCTGCGCGAGTGCGCGCTGGAGCTGTTCCTGCGCTCGGGCCGCGCGCACCTGTTAGCCTTCGAGGACCGGGCCGAGCGCGCCGCCTTCCTCAAGCAACTGGCGCGCGCGCACCTGCCGGACCGGTACCTGCACATTCATATCGGCGGTCGATAGTTTAGTCCATTGAAAAGTTACATTTGGGGTCGCGTTTTTTAGAGGATGCAATTTTATTTATTTGATGTGTAGGGGGGTCAGTGTGAAGCTAAAACCAAGTTTGTGGGGTCGCCACCCTTGTCCCACGGCCGCCATTTTGAATTGAAATTGTTTTTACGATATATCTCTTAAAACATTTATCTGATAAAAAAAATATAAACATTTTTTGTTGCAAATGCTTTAGTTATGATACGGTGACGCCTCACGTCATACTCACGTCCCGGCTTGTGCAGCCGCTGGGTAGAGGGGGGGACATAGCCCGGACACATGCTGTAGCGTCGATTCACTCCCCAGGACCGAGCAGGAGAGCCTGGCGGAGGCGATGGGCCAGTGGCGCGCCGGCACGCTCACCAACTGGGAATACCTGATGATCCTCAACGGGCTGGCGGGGCGGTCATACAACGACCTCATGCAGTACCCCGTGCTGCCCTTCGTGCTGGCCGACTACACGTCCAAGATCCTGGACCTCACTGACCCCGCGACCTTCCGCGACCTCAGCCGACCCATGGCCATCCAGAACCGCGCGCGCGAGCAGCACTACATTAACACCTACAACGTGAGTGTTTCATGTTGCTGAACGGCCACTCCAGCTATACACGACCTTTGCCCCCGCCAATCAAATAAAAATTAAAAAATCCAGTTCATATCACTAGTTAATAGACAATCAGTCACAAAATAACATGTCTGTTTATCGATGGCGTTCATCTGTGCAGGACCTGCAGGCGGCGCGACGGGACGGCTGCAGCCCGCTGCTGTCCCGCTGGCCGCACCACTACGCCTCGCTGTACTCCAACTCGGGCGGCGTGCTGCACTACCTGGTGCGCCTGCCGCCCTTCACCGAGCTCTTCCTCAACTACCAGGGTGAGCGCCCCGCCCCTCTACCACCCCGCCCCGCCCCGCCTCCCCCGCACTGTCCCGGTAGTCATGAGCGTGTGTGTGTGTCCAGATAACAACTTCGACATGCCGGACCGCACGTTCCACTCGCTGGCGACCACGTGGCGGCTCATCACCAACGACTCGCCCACCGATGTCAAGGAGCTCATCCCGGAGCTGTTCTATCTGCCGGAGCTGTTCTACAACAACGAAGGTACCCCGCCCGTCGCCCGCACCCCCCGCGCGACTCGACCTCAAACTGTTTGAGGCTCATCGGTATTCCGTAGTCTACAAATTGATTTATAAGACGACCCTTTTTTTGTTAATTTTTCGCAACTATGGATTGCTTGTGAAATAATCTATAGGGTCGACACTATGGTCTTGTTCGGGGTTGGAGTGAGTTTTAAGATAAACTAGGATTTTAAAGAAGGTGATTATATGTCATTAACATAGGATTAGGATTAAAACTAATGAGGTGAGATGAGATAATATTCAGTCGCGCCCGATGTGGTGTGTGTCGGTGCGTGGAGATGGCCTCGCAGTCTCCGCCGCTGCTGACCGCTCTGCTGTAGACGTGGAACAATATTGTGATTTATTGGTGATATCTCAGGCGTGATGATCTTTGTCCATATTTACCATAAAGTCTACTGTTTTTGCTAAACAGCCTTCCCCAACAGGCAACAGACCAGCATTTGATAACCTGCAGTGCTATTCTGTAAGAAACGCAGCGCTTTCACAGCGCTGTCACAGCGCTGTGAAATGAACTTGGTATTCACTAAGCTTGTCAAACCATATCAAACACCCTAGCGCCGTCAACGCTGTGCGCCGAGACGAGTTCGTCGCGGCGCACAGCCTAGAAAATGACACTTACAGAATCAGGGGGCTGACTGCCATAACTTGATTTTCGTACAAAAGTTTGACTTTTTTAACCCAATTAAATACTTTTCTTAGGGGATCCTGCATCTCAAACGAGTTTTTTTTTTTTTTATATACTATTACTACTTATTGACTACTTATGTTTTGACTTATTTCAAGTGTACAAGTTGTACCTACGTAATAAAGATATTTTTGATTTTGATTTTGACTAACCCTTTTACCCAATTATCAAGGGATAATTGATAATTGGGCAAAGGGAAACATACTGGATCGAAATCCTACTCGGAAGTTACTACATATCAGTTGTATGGATTTGGTATAGTTTGTGTCAAACTTTTATAGAATAATGAGATACTATAATAGTAAATTAACCGCCCGCAGGCCTGGACCTGGGCGTGCGGCAGTGCGGGTTGCGCGTCGACGACGTGCAGCTGCCGCGCTGGGCCGCCGACGCGCGCCTGTTCACGCTGGTCCACCGCCAGGCGCTCGAGGCCCCCGCCGTCACCGAGCGCCTGCCCCTGTGGATCGACCTGGTGTTCGGCTACAAGCAGACCGGTCAGGCCGCCGTCGATGCCATTAACGTCTTTCCCGCCTGCGTGAGTACCTCGCCCCGCCCCCCGCCTCCTAGTGACGAGCCTCCGTGACCCCGTGTATCTGTGCAGACCTACTACGGATTCGACCCATCGGCGCTGGAGCACCAGGTGGACCGTGACGCGGCCGACGCCATGGTGCGCACGTATGGGCAGGCGCCGCGCCAGCTGCTGCGCCAGCCGCATCCGCAGCGCGCGCCCGACCTGGCGCCGCCCCCGCCTCCCCCGCCGGTGTGTATACGATATTTATTTATTTATTTATTTATTTAATGGTTCACCAACAGATATACATCGCATATAGTAATTTAAAAGTATACATAAATCATCATGTCAGGATGTAGATCCAATTACAGGCAAACACAGCTTTTTAATTTTAAGTCTTATTATTTTATTTTAATGGGAGAAAGTTATAGAGAAATGAAATGCGAAAGTTTTTTCTTCTCTTTTTAAATTAAGTTACGAGTTTTGAAATGTATTACTTTTTTTTTATATTTACTAAAACTACTGTGGAAAATGTCTGTATTTGTTTTTTGGTAAAAAAGGTTATGATTTCGACAAATTCTCGGCAACAAACTATTGAAGCCCAAGTTGGTTCTATACCCTTTAACATACAATGGTTTAAAATTTACAATCCTGGAGTTATATCTTGGGACAACGAAACCAATCTGAGATAACAGTCGTGGACAGTCCAATAGCCCTCTACCAATCCTGTACAGTAGAATTTGGTCAGAAATCCAACGGCGGTCGACCAATGTGGTGATGTTAAAGTATTTTAGCCGGTCCTCATAGGAAGGCAGTTCTCTCAATTTGCCTTGGTGGACTGAGAGAAAGAAAAGGAATCTCTTCTGTATACGTTCTATTCGATCAATGTGACAATGGTAGTACGGGTTCCAAATACAAGAACAATATTCTAAAATAGAACGAACTAAAGCATTATAGGTGCATTTTAGAGCAGATATATTTTTAAAGACCTTACAGTTCCTCCATATGAACCCTAACATTTTAAAAGATCTGGAGACTATAGCATCAATGTGACTATTATAGGATAACTTTTTATCTAGTATTACTCCTAAATCCCGAATTTGGTCGACTACGTCTAGATAATCGTTGTTAATATGATATTTTGTCAAAGTAGGCTTGCGTTGCTTAGTAAATGTGATATGCTTACACTTTTGAATATTAAGAGGCAATTTATTTTTTAATGTCCAGTTAAAAATACGTGTCAAATCTTCTTGAAGCAAGTCAGCATCAGATGCACTTTTAATCATTTTAAAAATTTTAAGATCATCGGCAAATAAGGAGAAACTTGAGTGGCTAATTTCATTTGATAAGTCGTTTATAAATAACAAGAAAAGAATAGGACCTAAATGGGAACCCTGTGGTACACCAGATGTTACCTCAAATTCCTTAGATTCATAGCCACAAACCACAACTTTTTGGAACCTAGGTGACAGATACGACGAAAGCCATTTTAGTAAGTTCCCATGGATGCCAACGTGGTACAGTTTGGTAAGAAGTAAGGAGTGGTCCACCCTATCAAACGCTTTACCTACATCAGTGTAAATTGCATCGATTTGTTCCCCTTTGTCGATAGCTTCTGATATTTCAGTCACATATGTAGCGAGATTAGTTGTCGTCGACATTTTATCACGAAATCCATGTTGTTCCAGCACTAATATAGGTTTAAGGTGACTGGTTAGGAATGGACACACCACCGACTCTAACAACTTTCCAAAAATCGGTAAAAGAGAAATAGGCCTGTAGTTTTGAATGTTATTGGCGTCCCCACCTTTTGGAATTGGAGTAACGTTAGCATTCTTCCACATTGAAGGAAAATTTCCACTGTAGAGAGATTCGTTAAAAATAATGCTCAGGGGCCGGGAAAGACTAGAAGCACAGTTCACAATGAAATTAGCTGGAATGTGATCAGGGCCCATACTTTTATTTTTATTTATTTTTTTTATTAATGTTTCAATTACATCTTGTTTAACGGTAACATCGCTAATACAACGACAGGGCGTGTTATGAGAATTTTTTATTTTTGTGTGTAAAATATCAGTACTTAAGGTTGACGGCCCTCCTGTAGTTCTATAAATATTTGAGAAATGATCGGCAAAAGCGTCAGTGATGGACTTGGGGGATGAATATGTGGATCCATTTAAATACATTTCAGCTGGTATTCGACCCTCTGATTTACGTTTAGATGTTATAAAGGACCAAAATGCTTTTATGTTATTATTATTAATAGAATTTTCAATGTTTTTCAAATATATGGAGTATGATATTTTAATCTGGTTATGACATCTGGATCTGGCGAGTAAAAATTCGTATTCGTCAAGAGGGTTCTTATACTTTTTATATCGTCTGCGAAGTTTTTCCTTTTCTTTCAACAGGTTTATTAAATTCTTATTGTACCAAATTGGAAACTGTCCACGTCTGCTTGTTTGCACTTTTGGAACATGTTTGCTAATTACATTATTCAATATAGAGTAAAATATTACAACCATTTCGTCGACAGTGTTTGCATTCTTCAATGACTCCTCCCAATTGATGTCGTTAATCTCTTTATTTATCAATATATAGTTTGCTTTATAAAAATTATATTTAGTTACATATTTTTTCTCTAAATAGTTTGAGATTGGAAGGTCAATACTTATATTTAAGGGTGGGTGGAAATTATCAATTTTAGACAAAGGTACTGAAGAGCGTTCGGATTTCACGCGTGAGATGTTACTTAGTACTAAGTCTAAGATTTTACTGTCTTCGTTCAAAATAATATTGAACTGTTGTAAATTATGTAAGGCCAGAAAGTCGAGAAAACACTGAGTAAGATTTGTAGACGTACAATTGGGTATAGTAGATGTATTATCAGATTGGTCAGGAATTAAGGTCCAAGAAATTTGAGCAATATTAAAATCACCAATTACCAGAATATCACAGTTGTCGATTTTAGATATAGTATTACTGATACAATCCAACTGGTTTTCTAGACGAATAAGAGATAAAGGTGGTGGCAAATATACAACGCAAACAAATAAGTGTTTTGGTATATGGTGGCTAGTTGAGCGAGATGTTATTTTTATCCACAAGTCCTCGTTGTCACTTTCATAACATAATAACCTAGAACATTCGAGTCCTTTCCTTACAGCTATCAGTACTCCTCCGCCATCGGATTTTGTACTGTTTGTACTACATCGATCTCTTCTATATATTTGGTAATTGGGGTTTAGAATCTCGGCGTCAAAAATACTATCATTTAGCCATGTTTCGGTAAGAATAATCAAATCGTAGCTGCAATTGAGACTATCTATATATAATTGCTGCAACTTACCACGTATACTCCTTGAGTTCTGATAATAAATACTTAATTTATACATTTTTACTTATCAAAACTTAGATATCAACAGTTAGATACTATCAAGATAATTAAGAGGAAAGAGAATAATTTAAAACTACTTATTTACTATGTTTTTGAGGATTTCGGCATTTTTGACCCACACCGCTGCAGATGAATCGTCTTTTCTTAGCATTACTCTTCCGTTGCGAACCCAAACGTATTTGAACTGATTGTTCTTTTTAAAGATGCGAGCTTGAGCATGCAGTGCGCGGTTATTCGGTGACAAGTGCTCCATAACATAAATTGGTTGTTGGTCACCTCCAATACCCAGATGAGAAGTACTTAACTTATTATTTGGGTTAAGTTTGTTGTACTTATAATAAGCAGCAAGTACACTATCTCGTATCCTTGGAGAGGCTAGTCTGACAATTGTCGATCGAGGCCTAGTGGACTTTGTGTTAATTTTCGATACCCTTGAACAGGCTAATATTTCTCTTTCTTCAATGGGACACCCTATCGCTCTGGTGAGCTGTAGTATTGTATTAACCAAATTCTCATTTGAATGTTCAGGGATGCAATGGACTTCAATATTGTTTTCGCGTGCACGTTGTTCCATAATCGACATTTTAATGTTAAGTTCGGTGACATTTTCACGTAGATGTGCATTTTCAGTCCGCAGACCAATTGTTTCAGACCGGAGCTCTGAAAGTTCTTTGTTAACCTCATCGAACTTAGAAGACATAAATTCTACAGATTTAGTCAGCTCAGAAATTAATTTCATATCTTTGCGCAAGCTTTCAAAGTCGTCCTTAAAATGTTTACCAATTGAGTCTGCTATTAGTTTATCAATTTTAGCAAACATAGAAACCTCGAACTGGGCTAGACGTTCATCAAAAGCCTGAAATGATGACGAGGCACTTTGAGTATGGTCTGATTCCGAAATATTATCAAAAACTTCCTTTACTGGCGTTTCACTATTATCCCCTTTCCTGCGTGGTTGCTTACATTCGGGACACTTCCAGGAAGATTTGGCCTTCGTTGAAAATTTAGAGAAGTTTTCTTTATTATAATTTACGCATATATAGTGGTAGTTGCGCGAGCAATGAGAACATATCAACTTTTCAGTGATGATGATCAATTGGTTACAAGCACTGCAAGTACTCATGGCAAACTTTTTACGTGCGTATGTTAAATTAAAAATTTAAATTTTTCACAGTAATAAATGCTCTCAGTTTTTTTACTCACAAATAAATGCTCAAGACACCGACAATAATAAAATTTTGTGTCTGAGTGTGGGTATTTGAAATATTATTTGGATTTTTGTAAACACAAGTTTTATGATAAGTTTAATGGTATTTTTCACTTTGTTTTTAGAATCTTCGAGTAGGGGTATTTCAATGATTTTTAACTTCTCGAGTGTTTGTGAAGGAGTTATAAACAGATACGGACACTTTTAACAACTTGAAACTCGTATAATAGATTTAAATTAATAGAGGAAAACAAAACGCGTGCGTACGACTGTGTGACCCGACGATTCTATTACATATATGATACATTTAAACAAATGATGCATCAAAAACGACAAGAGCTTGTCCGTTCAGCAACGAACTCAACGGTAAATACACAACAAAACAAAAATAAAGATACAGAATAGTGAATCAAAAATATGTTAGTGCTTTATCAAACCTCCGCTAGCCGACAACTCTCCAGGAAGAGACGTATATATGTTAATATTATATTGGGTGTCCAGGCGCAGGTGTACGCAGGCGCCGTGGGGGCGCGCTGGGGCCGCTTCTGCGGCTCCCCAGAGCGGCCCGGCCCGCGGGAGGTTGGCCGGCGGGCTTGCCCTGGCGCGGCACGGCTGCAGGCGCTGGCTACTGCACGCGCCGTGGCAGCGGGACCGGCACACACGTTACTCCTGCTGTTGCGAGGTCGGTCCGCCGAATCTCTTTAAATCGATAACCATAAATCGAATATGTACTGATGTGTGACGTGCGGGTGCGTGCGCAGACGAGTGGGCGGCGCCGGGTGACGGCGAGGGTGAGGCGCTGTGCTGCGTGAGCTGGGGCCACGCCGACGGGCTGTTGCGGCTGCGACGCCGGCGCGACCTGCCGCCCGAGCCGCTGCTGCAACTGTCGCACCTGGAGCGCGTGACCAGTGCGTGCGGCTGGAGCGGCGGCGGCGGGGGGGACGCGGCGCGCGGGGCGGTGGGCGCACTGGGCCTGTCGTCGGGCCGCGTGCTGGCGCTGCGAGTGCGGGGCGGGCCGCCGCCGCGCCTGGCAGCGTTGCCGCTGCTGGCGCACGCCGCGCCCGTATCGGCGCTGGCGCTGTGCCCGCGCGCCGGGCTGCTCGCCAGCGCCTCCGACGACGGCGTGGTCGTGCTGTGGGATCTCGATGAGTTAGTCGCTGCTTCATTCGTAGTAATAAAAACGGTTTCTATTTGTCCAACACGCCCAACGCTGGTCTCAATGTGACTTTGTTGAAGTTCATATTTATTATTATAGCCCAAATTTTTAGTTTGTATTTTGAATGTGTGAGTCAATATCATAACACATCCACCGAAAAGCATGATCCGGCCGGTGTTCATAATACTTTCTAGGGCATTCCGGATTAAATATCTATATATCAAACCATATGATACTTCATAATTAAAAATATATATAATATTTATTTGAACTACGAACACACCACTGTGCAGGCTGACGTACATCCGCACGCTGCCCAATCGTGGGTGCCTGCGCGTGCAGTGCCTGGCCGTCAGCGAGACGCTCAGCGACGTGTGCTCGGCGCACGAGCCGCCTCCGCCCCTGCCCCGCGCCGCCCGCGCGCCCGCCCCCGCCCCCGCCGACCCGCTCGCCGAGGCCGAGGCTGACCCGTTCACCGACGCCGACGCCGACCACGCGGACGCCGACGTGGCGCGAGTGGACGGCGCCGGCAGCGCCGACTCGGACGCGTACGAGCGCGACGACACCTACAAATACCGGAGCCTGCTGCGGGTGCACACCGTCAACGGGCGATTCGTGGGTGAGTCTCAGCGGGCGGTCGGCGCGAAGCCCGTCCACGTCTTACTATGTACAATCTTTTTTCAACATAGTAGTCACACGAACACTTCACTCCGTACCGTGCATTCGTCGCGGCAACGCACTGTGCTGCGACGCCGCACCGTTTCACGCTGACGACATCCCCAGACTGTCGCAGATTCCTGCGTCGACACGCAGTGAGCATACGAGACAGGCAGACACCACCCACAGCATCGCGATACTGTGGGTGGTAGGGAAATTCGAAGGCAGATTTTACAAAAAGCCTTTGGAATACAGTAGAATATTTTTTTTAGCAAATTCTCGGGTCGATAGACAAGATTTTTTTTTCCTCCTGTGATATAAAAAAAAAAGAACTTAACACTATTAGATATTATACTCCCTGTATTAAGGTGCTCCCGCCTGTTAGCATATTCCAATCGCCTATTAGAATACAGAGTTCAATGTGATGATATACTGCTTCGCGTTGAGAGAGTTGAGAAGGACAAGTGTTTCCACAGACAGAGGGACGTAAATGGGAGGACTTTAGCTGTAAACGCATAAACTTTTTCTTGATATGAACTTGAACTTAACTAGATTTAGTTTAGAACTAGATTCAGAAACTTTGGCTAAAAGGAATCTATTTCGGCACAAGTTTTTTGGTTATTTATGAATAAATGTAACGGCAGGCAGCGTAAAGGTGGTCGAGGGCGTGACATGCATGCAGTACTCCAACGCGCCCGAGGGGGCCAGCGCCAACTGCGTGGCCGCTGCGCTGCGCTCGGGCGGCGTGCGCCTGTACTCGTCGTGGGAGCTGCGCCCCGTGGCCTACGTGCCGCCGCCGCGCGCCGCGCCCGCGCCCCTGCTCAGGTACCCCCCGCCCCGACACACCCCCGCCCCACCCCCGTGGACGCTGTAGTAACGGCCCGTCGTGCCCGCAGCCTGGCGTACGGCGGCGACTCGTCGGTGCTGTTCGCGTGCTACGCGGACGGCACGGTGCTGGCGTGGGAGAGCCTGGACGCCGGCGCGCGCGCACAGCCGCTGCGCATCCTGCCCGCGCACTCTCTGCTGTGAGCCCGCCCACTCGCTGCTGTGAGCCCGCCCACACGCCGGGACGATATAACCAATACCGACGCGGCTTCTCACTTTTAAAAACGATATTTATGTACATAGCTAGGTGAAAAAGAAACAATGTACCTTCTTACCTATTTAAGTTTTAAGAAAAAAATACTGTATATCACGTAACATCGGGTAACGTTGCCTTAAGATACAGCCTGAGAGCTGTATTTAGAGTACTATATTTTTTACTAAATCTTAGGAGTATATATTATGTATGTATAATGAAATTATTTGAAATTACAATGGAAAGTATATTTTTAGCAATAGAAGTATTTTATACATGTTAATGAAACCATAGATAAAGTAAAAATATCTCGAAGCTCACAAGCGTGTACGTTATGAGTGTGGTTCGGTGAGGGCTGCAGCTCGGGGCGCGATGCTGCGATCCTGCAGCAGGTACTATTATGTATAGGGTGTAGGTATATATCTTATTTATACTATGTAAAATATGTAACTAAAATATGAAGATGATGATTTTCCGGCACGGTAATATTGATATAAAACGTACCTGATTGACATTCTACTCCACGCTATACACGCCGCCAGCCGCGGCCAGTATCCTACGTTATGTTTTGTTTTAGTGTGTTTTAGCGGAACTATAAGACGCGCAATATGCTATTTAACTTGGCCGCTCTGAAGGTGGCTAAGGGTGATCCGAGACGCGCCGTAAGAAAACTGTCAAACTTACTTCACGTCTGCCGAGTTGAATGGCGGGTACAGTGTGCCTGGTACAGCTACTAGAGAGCTTACGGCGCGGCGTACTCATGAAACATTATATTTACTTCGTCTTTAGAAATACTTATAGTCGTATCTATTGATATCCGTGTTCCTGGACTATTTTACTAAATAATTTAAATTAATATTTTCGTCTAATAAATTTATTTTAAATACTTAATTCGTTTTCAGTCTATAAATATAAGTGAGATTAATTATATGAAGTAATGTTAAGTGTTGTTGAGATACATATCACAAGTATATGATGTAGTAAACTAATAAGCTCAGCAATATTCCGTCTTCCAGTAGGTACTAGTAGATACTCCGTCGTACGATGTTAGACATACATAATATATTTTTATCTTACTTGTAATACTTGCATTTTATCTTTCACATTTGCTACAGAAATTCAAGCTATAAGAAGAAGATCAATAATATATTTGCAACTACTTTTAAAAACACAATTATCATTGAATATTCATCTCATATTACACGGCTTTGGCTATTACTATTAGATCTCCGTTAGCTCCCGGCCGTTCCTTTCGTATGAAGCTGTGAAAAAATCTAAACTGCTACATATTATAAGATATTATTAGCTTAAAATAGAGCTTGGTACGGATTTCACCGCATTTCATTGTGATTATTCGAAGTACCTAAATTCTAATAATATATCTATTAACTAATTCAATTGTTGAGGTACTTCTAATAAATTTGTGATTTAGGTTCAACCACATAATATATTAGTAAATCATTCAAACTACAAAATGTCCAAATATGTGTATTATGTATTGTTTTGTGAAAACATGATAATATAAAATGTATTTAAAATCATTCCAATACTAAAAGGTGTAAGTCTATTTTTGCGTGAAAGCTCATTCCGGTTTTTATTTTTTCGTCGAGAAGCGGCGCACGAGGCCTGTCTAGAGCTAATACGATGACTGAGAGTGTTATTGTTGACAATAAATATTTTCATATACGTACTATATTTTTTATTACAAATACCCTACCATAAATACCACTGAACACTAATGGCCATTATTTTATTTTTTGAAAAGTTGCCCAGGGGTGTATTGAATATGTGTGTAAAGTAAACAGTTTATCTGCAACGAGCAGAAGAACAAACGGACCGACGAGCAGACGTTCCCGACGATCATAAATTCTTTGTTGTAATAATAGATTAGTAACAAAATTTATTCAATTAATTTTTATTAAGGTCGTATTAATTATAATGAAACAACTTTTACGGATTTTATCGCGGTTTATTTAGTTTTTTACAAGCCCGACGTTTCGGAAACTTTACAGCAACCATGGTCACGGGAGGACTGAGGTGTCAGACGTCCTACTGTTACAAAGTTATTCGAAACTACCCTATGATACAACAATATTTTATTTAGTCCTATCTATGCAGAAGGTGCTAACTAAGTCTTTAGTCTGTGACATGTTATGCTTGGATTTTGATTTTATTATATTTATTATGGGATCCCAAGCAGGTGGTAATGGCCAGCCATCTTCTCTATTGAAATTAGGATGTTTTTTAATTTCAATAGCCTCGCGAATCATCCTTGGTTGGAATCGGTGTTCTTTTGCGAGGACTTGTGGTTTATCAAATCTAATATAATGGCGAGCGTTGTCTAGGCTATGGTCACAGATTGCTGACTTAGTATAGCGACGGTGTTTTAAGTCAGCTATATGTTCTTTAACGCGAGTTTTTATTGATCTTTTTGTTTGTCCTATGTATGAGAGACCACAGTCACAATCAAGCACTTGGAGACCGAGCTTCAACATGTCAAGCAAGTTCTGCGGGACAACAAGCTTCGGGTACCCCGGCTCCATCGCAGTGAACGTGTGAAACCAGCCACCGTCGAGCGAGTACCTGCTGTGCTACCGTTTATGAAGGGAGTCACTGACAAAATTGGCTACATCCTAAAGCGAGCTTCTATTAAAACATATTTCAAGCCGCCAAAAAAGATAGGTCAATTCTTACCATCTGTCAAGTGTCATATACCCTTACAAGATGCAGGAGTATACAAACTTGATTGTGACTGTGGTCTCTCATACATAGGACAAACAAAAAGATCAATAAAAACTCGCGTTAAAGAACATATAGCTGACTTAAAACACCGTCGCTATACTAAGTCAGCAATCTGTGACCATAGCCTAGACAACGCTCGCCATTATATTAGATTTGATAAACCACAAGTCCTCGCAAAAGAACACCGATTCCAACCAAGGATGATTCGCGAGGCTATTGAAATTAAAAAACATCCTAATTTCAATAGAGAAGATGGCTGGCCATTACCACCTGCTTGGAATCCCATAATAAATATAATAAAATCAAAATCCAAGCATAACATGTCACAGACTAAAGACTTAGTTAGCACCTTCTGCATAGATAGGACTAAATAAAATATTGTTGTATCATAGGGTAGTTTCGAATAACTTTGTAACAGTAGGACGTCTGACACCTCAGTCCTCCCGTGACCATGGTTGCTGTAAAGTTTCCGAAACGTCGGGCTTGTAAAAAACTAAATAAACCGCGATAAAATCCGTAAAAGTTGTTTCATTATAATGAGTGAAATTCGCGTAAACTTAAGAAAACAATAAGGTCGTATTAAATTTAAGAAAATACATTCCAAGAAAACATTTTTTTTTTATTAGTGTATGCTGTCCCACTGCTAGGCAAAGGCCTCCCCCAAGTTCTTTATATCTATCGCATGGCGCGACGATTTAGACTCATACCAGGCCAGTCCGCCTGGTCTTGGAACATTTGTTTTTTTTTTTGTTTGTAGTTCCAGGGTTGTAGGCGGAAAAAGGACAATGTCGTTGATAAACCTAAGATCAGTTATTAGTAAAGTTAGTTAAAGTATTTCTTTTGCCGCCGACCACAATGCCCTTCTTAGAGCATGAACTGGTGAAAAGATTGGGTGAGAGCATTGTCATCTATTAATGTCTGTATCATTATGTTTACCAAACCGGATTATAAAAAAAAGTTAAAAAAAAAAAAAATAACCAAAAAAAATAAATATGTATACTGGTTAGTGTTTTTTTTTTTTTTTTTTTGTTTTTTTTTTTTTTTTTTTTTCCTCTTTTGGCAATAGCGTTTACTTTTTGCCAATGACGTAAATTAAAAGATTGGGAAACTAAGATAAATAAGGATACGGAACACGGGAAAAGATCAGATAAGTAGGAAGAGGTTTGAAACGGATAATAAAAATTTCATAAATATACATATATATACTTACACACCAAATATTTAAACTTTAATATGGTTTTGAAGGATGAAAGATGACAATATTTTATAAAATTTACATGGATACATAATTATACAGGATATACAGGTAGGAAATGGAACATTAAGAGATATTAGATCATTCAGGAATGAGGAGCGGTCGTATAGAGGACATGAAAAGAAAATGTGATCTAGATCACATTTATCGGATTCACATTCACACATGTCAGTAGATACAATGCCTAATCTATTAAGATGAACAGGAGTGCAAACGTGACCCAAACGCATTCTTATGATAGAAGAACATACTAGCTTATTGCATTTCGCACGGAAAAACCATGGTTTAAGTGAAATAAGTGGCTGAAGGTTAAAATATCTCCTGCCTTTTGATTGACCAGTTTCAGTCCAAAGTCCATTCCAGCAATCCTGAAGGTGAACTACAGGAAGAGCACCTAGATCCTGGCAATAAACTTTATAAGGGAAAATATCGCCATCGACCACGGCTTCATTAGCTAGTTGGTCTGCTTTTATATTACCAGGAATGTCTCTATGGCTAGGGATCCATACAAACAACACAGAAAGACCAAATAAATTACATTTATTTAATAGATTTCTTATTTCTATGATAATAGAAGAAATATTTTTTGATTTAAATGGGAACCTATTGAGAGACTGTAATGCACTTTTTGAATCAGAGAAAATTATTGTTTTTGGAAGTTTAAATAGAATAATATATTCAATAGCCTTAAGAATACCGTAACATTCCCCAGTAAACACCGATGTTTCCGGAGGAAGTTTGATTTTTTGTGATATTTTAAATTGGGCGTGATAGACACCTACACCAACAGGATCAGAAGAGGAGTGTTTAGACGCGTCTGTGTAAATATGATGGTAATCAACCCAAACAGTATTTTTAAGAAAATTAAATGAAAAATTTATACAAATATCGTGCTTATTTAAATCTAAGTTAAAATGAATTTCTGGAAGAGACATTAATGCTTCAAAGCTAGTACTGAAAAGAGGGTAATTAATGGATCGATGAATAGGAGCTTTTATGTTAATAAATTTCTTAAAACTATTGATTAGACAAGGTGGTTTTTTATGTGTCCAATATGCAGATGAATCTATACAATGAGAAAGTTGCTGAAGTTTGTTATAAAGAGGGTGATTAATAAACTGAAAAGATCGAAATATAAATTTGTCAGCTAAATATTGACGACGTAGATGTAGTGGAGGATCACCACATTCTACTTGAAGAGCATTGATAGGACTTGACCGCATAGCACCAGAAACTACTCGTAAAGCTTTGGACTGTATGAGATCTAGTTTTTTAAAAGCCTTAGCACTGCCAGGCTCCAGCAAGAATGTACCATAATCTAACATACTTCTTATAAGAGCATTATATAACAATTTCATGCAAAAAGGGTGAGCACCCCACCAAACACCTGATAGACATCTTAAAATATTAAGAGCACGTTCACATTTAGTATTTAGGTAATCACAATGTAGGATACCAGTTAGTTTCGAATCTAAGATAATTCCCAAAAACTTAACATTATCTTTAACTGGAATCTGATTATCCTCATAAAATATAGAAATAGGAGGAGGAGTTCTTGATCTCGTGAATAAAACTATTGTACTTTTTGAAGGTGATAGATCAAGGCCATTTAAGTCCAACCACTTTTTTAAAATCATCAGCGATTGTGTTACAGAAGAACTAGCTTTTTCAATAGAATTATCACAACAGTAAATTAATAGATCATCAGCATACTGAAGAACATTTACACTATTAAGAGATGATTTTAAATCTTGTGTATAAATATTATATAATATTGGACTAAGTACTGATCCCTGAGGGAGGCCCTTTGAAACAAGACGAGTAATTGACTTCCCGTCATCTAGTTTCAGGATTATGTATCTTTCAGAAAGCATGTTTATGATAAAATTTGTTAATAGCAGTGGTATATTAAGTTGTAAAAGCTTACTCTTTAAAATACTTAACACGACGTTATCATAGGCACAGTTAATATCTAAGAATGCAGCTATTACTGATTTATTATTTGAAAATGATAATTGAATATCAGAAATGAATATACTTAAGCTATCAATAGTACTTTTCCCACGTCTGAAACCGAACTGTGATTCACATAATAGACCGTTATGCTCGACAAACCATTCTAAACGATTTTTTATAAGATGTTCTGTAATTTTCATCAAAACAGAAGAGAGTGCGATTGGGCGATAGGCAGAATGGTCTGAAGAACATCTATTAGGTTTCAGAACGGGAATTATTTCTTGACGTTTCCACGTGGAGGGGATGTTACCAGATGTCACTATTGAATTTATAAGAGATAAATAATAAAATAAAGCATCATCGTTTAAATGAGAGATAAAGGAATAAGGAATACCGTCCAGTCCAGGAGCAGAATCCTTAACATGTGACAATACACATTTTAATTCAGTAAGAGAAAATAGACAGTTTAAACCAAAACAATTATCATTATTTATATTTATTACAGGGTAACGAATTATTAAGTCTTCAGGAACGAAAGGTGGAGCCAATTTATCTAAAAAGCTATTAACTAAATGAGAAGGGATTGATTTTGTAGATGAATCTCTGTATGCAGATCTAAACCTCCTTATATTTTGCCATACAAGAGATGGTCTGACATCGGGTGATATTGAATAGCAGAAGGTTTTCCAGCCATCAAATTTCTTTTTCTTTAGAAATTTTGAAGTTTCTGACATTATCTTTGTAAGAATTTCAAAATTTTCATCAGTGGAACATTCACAGTATGTAATTTCAGCATATTTTCTTCTCTTTACTGCCTCAGTACATTCATTATCCCACCAAGGAGGAGAAGGAATAAAACCCAAAGAGCTATTTTTAATAGGAAAAATCTCATTGGCAACCTCAATAAAGATTCTTGCTAAAGAATCTGCACACTGAGATTCTGTACCTGGATTAATTTTTGGAAGTGTAATAATTTTGTTCTTTATGAGATCTTTATATAAATCCCAATCAACATCATTAAGCTTATATTTTAAACGAGGAGAATAAGTTTTATGTAATACTTTATTGTTCTTATTGCAGGTTGGAAATGATAATAATAGTGGGAAGTGATCACTACCAAAAGTAGATTGCAATGGATCCCAGGACAAAGAAGAAGCAAGATTAGGTGTAGTGACTGTTAAATCTGGAGCACTTGGGCCCTCGTCAGGATGAGAACGTCGAGTAGGACGACCATCATTTAATATACACAAATTCACTGAATCAAATATATCTATTAATGTGTTACCATAACTATTAGAAGATAAGTAACCCCAGGATTCATGGCGACAGTTAAAATCACCAAGAATAATAAAAGGCTTCGGAAGAATGGAAATAATATCTTTAATTTCATTCAAGATTGCAGAAGAAGGATGAGGTATATAAATAGATATGTAGCAGATATTTTCGACTGAAGCAGCAATGATAGAAAAATCATTACTGTGAGAAGGAATAGAGAAGAGAGAAAAGGAAAGAGGGTGTTTCACAAGTATGGCTACTCCACCATGCCCATCCACACGATCTTCCCTGAGACATGAATAACCACGAATCTTAAATAAAGACCCTGGTTTCAACCATGTCTCTTGAAGAGCACAGACATAAGGTTTATATTTATTTAATAAATAAATAAGATCACTTTTTTTAGGAGTGATGCTTTGACAATTCCATTGAAGAACTTTGTCCATTATTTGGTTTATAAATTTGAGTAATTGCGGAAACTAATAAGGCAGCGTTGGACGGTGTAAATTCATTCGTTTGACTAAGAGATTTTATAAGAGAAATAATTAAATCAATTACTGAGGATTCCAATGAGTTTTCATTTTCTTTGTTAATTAATGCACATCCATTAGAGGGTTGGGGAATATTAAAATCCCTTAAAATTTCTTGGTGAGCTGATTTGTCATACCCTTTGCTAAGTGTAGGTGGAGGCTTTGGTTTAACAAAAACAGTTTTTTTATATGAAGAACTGTTTATAGCTTTAGGTGTAGAATGTTGATGCTGGGTTGGAAAACTATTAGGAGTGATGTTAGGAGATGAGAGCAATGCATCTGCATAAGAAATTCGAGAGACAGATGGATGTAACTTTGAAGCTTCAGAATAGGAAATACAACTTTTAGCCATTGATTCCTTTATAGCTCTTTGTCTTTCATATTCTAAACATTTTTTATCAGTTGCAATATGGGAACCTTTACATAAACAACAAGATATAAAATCTTCTTGAATAGAGCAGTTATCACCACTATGTCCTTGACCACATTTAAAACATCTTGGTTTAGATCTGCATTGAGATTTTACATGACCAAACCGACAACAATTGTAGCATTGTATAGTAGGATAAATATACAAGTCTACAGTAAGAGCAGTGTAGCACATATAAATTCGTTTAGGCAAAATCTGTCCATCAAAAGTAAATACTACAGACTCAGTACATTTAAGATGGTTTTGTCCATCAATCATTGTCTTCCGTTTTATTCTTCTAATTTTTATGATTGGGCCGCAGCCAATAGGTACAGAAACATTGTCTTTTATTTCCTCTTCGGACCACTCAGCTGGTACTCCTCTTACTATTCCTATTCTACTCACAGAAAATGATGGAATAAAAGCCTTATATTTTTCAGTTTCTAAATTTTTGTTTTCAACAAAGTCATTTGCATCTTGGTGCTTAGAAAAAGAAATAGATAACCTATTCCGGCCTATCCTTTTTAAACTTCCATTTACAATATTATTAACTGAATTTCTTTTGAGAAAGCGTCCAAATGTAACTGGATGTAAAGTAACATTATCGTCGGGAGATGAAAATTGTTTAAGAATATGTACAACATAAGGAGCAGCATCAGATGAATTATATAACAGCCTTGCAACAGGGGGCTGTGGCTGTGGTGTAGTGTCCGTGTTATTTTTTTGTATAGTCTCTACTACTATAGAAGAATTATTGCAGGAATCGGCTTTGGAAAGAATTTGTTTATCACTAATTTCTACACATTGGCAATCACATTCCTTAATATCCTTTTTATCACCACGATGTTTTCGTCGTCTTTTATTACAATGCCTGCAGATTCTGGGCCGAGCTGACACTCTTTTACGTCCACTACATGTCTGAGACACAGAACCATCTGTATCCATTGTACTACCATCGTCATTATTTGTAATTGTCACTACATGACCTATATCGGGGGGCTCGGGGGCTGTCCCCCCAGGATCACCCGGGGGGTCCATCATGTCATGAATGAAAAGTAAGGTAAAGAAAACTTACCAATAGGATGAAATTTACAAAATTAAATAAAATTTACACTTTAATACAAACTAACTATTAAAATATATACAAACTACAACTTATCTGATCTAAATATCTTAAAATTTACATAAAATTCAAATTAAAATGAAAAATTATAAAAAACTACGTGCGACCGATTTAAGGTTTCCCGCCCTTTTTTTTACACTGGTTAGTGTTGTAAATCGAAACGCAGTACAGTATACTGGGATTTGTAAACTGTCATCTACCATCACATATGAGCTAAGAACTTATGACATTCGTCATTGACATTTTTAGTTTTCACGTGTTTGTGTTTTAATTGTGAAAGTATTGTTTTTATTTATTGTCGGTTGAAGTAATTACTTAATAAAAAATAGGTATACTTCATCTTAAAAGAAAATATTGGTTTTCAAGTAATTAAATGTACTAAATAATAATAACTTACAGACCGGATTTAATAGCTAAATAACTGATTTTTTATATCCTTAGCTAATGAAAAACGTAACAATTACTGGTGCTGTCCAATATTTATTAGATTTTTCGGACTCCGATGATGATGAGGAAGACCTTATGATATAAACATATATCTAGAAATCGTGCTGAACAAAATTTAATAATTTTAGAATATCAGTCATTAAAAAAATATCTTTAAAAGTCAGATTCGTAGGGCATTAAGTTATTTATCTAATTTTTCTTATTCAAAGTCGACGTAACTGGATTGTTCATTGCATTTCCATTTGTTAATTGACTATAGTATGTGGCTAGATACTCTTCGTTTCCTAATAAGTTTACTTGAACCTAACATACACAAGCAATCTGTTTGATATGGTAGACAGCACATTACTGTACAAATAGCTTCGTATGAGTATCTGAACTATAGCCACAACTGACCTCTCTACCCTGAAACATCATTGTAATATAGACATAGTTTAATGTATGACAATTTTGTTTATAGATAAGTATGTGATTGCTTTGATGTTGTAAAAGTAACAGCATGTAGAACTGTGAAAAGTAGTTAAATCAATTTATAAATATCTACATGTATCTCTACAAAATGGCCTATGTGCAAGGAAGCTAGCCGAACATGAAATTATATACATTGAAAGTATGGGTTTCCAAGTATTCTAGAAGCAGTTGATGGAAAACATATTAGACTAAGTCAACTCAAAGAACACTATATCAGCTATATAATAGTAATGGATTTCATTCCATTCAAACTCAGGTATTAAAAAAATGTATAAGTAGTTAATTTGTAAAAAAAATTAAATTTACACAAAAAAAATTGTAATTTCTAGTATGTGGCCACAAATTGAAAATTATTCATGCATGATTACACTCCTTTATTAGAATACAAAGCTTACAGTGTCTAGCCTTATTGAATGACACCTTACCACCTTTTTTTACCTTAATTTGGGGCAAGATTGCTTACAATACATTATTGCACATTCAAGTTTGCATATAATTATAGAATAAGCTAATGCTTCTTTAAAAGGTAGATTTTGTAGTTTATTAGATAAACTACCATTCAAAAGCACTGACTTAATTCCATAAAATGTTTTAGCCTGTCGCATTTGCACAATATTTGTATTTTCAGAAGTGATATGATTGAAGACCCCATTCTCGTGAATCATAATGTTCTTGCACTTGATGTGAACATTGATGGAAATAATGCCATGAAATTTGTGGGGATGGAAAAAAGAGGATATTTAAAAAAATGTTAACAATTTACAAGTTTGAAGACAAATTCAAAGCATTAGTCAATCTAAATTATGCATATGCTATGGAGGTCTATATTATTACATTTATGTTATGGAGGCCTATTTTCAGCAGTGGATGGATGATGATGCATAACTTAATCGACAACTCTTAATTAAAATGAGCAACTTGAATAGTTATATACCTATATTATATGTTCAGCAGTGAATGGATAAGTTCTGATGATGAACCATACAATTTGATTATATAAAAATTCACTGTAGATTTTATAGGAATATAAGAGGATGACATTAAAAGTTCTTAGGACTGGCCACTTGTAAACATTATAATAAGTAAGTGTTATATCACTTGACCGGCACAACTATAAAGGAATTTTAAATCAAATTTCATTCATTTGTCATTTCTTTTTTTAGGTGTGATGGTAAATTAAAATAAAGTGTCATGCATCAGCATGTATTTAACTTCAGATAATGTTTCTGCAATGATTGACATAGTTTTCTATGTTATTTAAGTCAACAAGAAAAGCACAAATCTCACTGATGATCTGTGTGAGGCACACCGTCTACAGCAACAGAAGGGTATCCTATTACATGATTCTGACAAACTTAGGCATAGGTTTGAGTAATTGCACAAAACCCTCCATCAACATTTAGTGGTGAGGAAGCTTTGTGATGGATACCTCATAATTTGGCAGGGGCTCATAAACTTCATCTATCTGTCTATTGGTGCCGTGAAGTGGTATAAAGATTTAACGGAGGTTACTAAGTCTCCTGAGTGGCTGTTTCCTTCCTGCTGTGTGAGAAATTGCCAACAAAAGAGAAGACAGGTCAAAGCATGGGAAAAAAAGATGGTGGCTTCTTTACTCGGAAGGACATTGCATTACGGAAAAAATATTTCAGATGATTTAAAGGCAGTTACTGCAGGGTGGTACACTAATATGTAATTATTTGCTACTTGTCTTAAAAAAGATCAGAAGAAACGATGTTCCAATTGTCCCCCTTGACCACGACATCATCGCCAAGCTAACAATAAATCAACTTTTTGCTGGTGTTAGGCATGGAATTACTGGATCATCTACCATATAGCCCTGACCTCGCAAAAAACTTAAATGTTAATAATAAACATTTTCAGTATGTAATCAGGTTTAGGTACTGAGTACCTGTTAATGTGTAATCTCGTATATTTGCACTAAGTACAGCCAGTAATTGCTTATACCTAGCTTATAACTAGCTTATAAGACTAGAAATGAGTATATAAAAAACCCTTGATTTGTTTTGAATACTATAATTTTAAAAGGCGTACATAATAAAATACTAGAAACATTAAACTTTATTTAAAGAAAATACAACAACATATCCTTAATAATTTTTACTGCCTGTTTTGCACCTAACTTTTAAGACAATATTAGAAATGAGTAGTAAATAAAGAAAGAAATAACAAAAGTGTATTAAAAATGATTTATAAATAAAAATATGTAATAAATAATTAATTAGACTAAAATACTCGTAAATATAACTCATCAACATTTTCAGTAATTTCTATGTACTTATGTGATAAAGATATATGTGAAAAAAGTATAGTATCAACCCTCACAAGTCCCACTACTGGGCACGGGTATCTTCGAAATCAGGCGAGGAGGATAATGGGCCATTGATAGTTCACTGATGCACTGGCCCAATGGTGAACTTTTCATACCTTCAAAGACTTTAAATCTCATCAGGCATGCAGGTTTCCTCAAGATGTTTTCCTTCATCAGTAAGCGAGCGATAGTCTTGTGTTTAGGGTATTTAGGATACAAGAAGGTCCGGATCGAACCCGGAAGCAAGGGATTGGTCGTCTTGGTGTTCATTGCGGTTTGCCTAAGTGCAACAGTGGACTGATAAAGGCTGATGATGATGAATCCTACACGCACGAGTGACAGCTGCCATCTGACGTCTCTTTAATTTCGTTCCTATTGGAACAGGCTAAGACCAGAGACCATGCTACCAAGTAAGCAATATTTAGTTAATTTTGAAAAATGCCGGAAAACCGTAGGATTTGTCCCTCAAGAATTCAACCATCTTTAACTTTTACATTTACATTAATACCCAACAAGCTAAAATTGTAAACACGAAAGCAATACATTGCAGCATTGATTTAGAATGTTTCGTTACGGTTTCAAATTTTGAAAGCAAAAAAATGTACATATCAATGTAATGAAATCCCCATTGTGCCACTAGAGCCATGTTTCAGTAAAATCTTCAGACAAAAAAAATGAAAATAAATGTTTATAGTTAACCAACAATATTTTTCTTTCATCAATCATCGACCAACAAACAAACTAGAAAAAAATCTATGAAGTGGGTTTATTCCTAGTAACAATGGGAATTAATGCTATTTCGCATTCATTTCACTAGTATGCGAATTCATAAGCCTCAGCATGCTTATTGCTATGCTATTTTCTAATATGACCTGAGATATGAGATGGAAGATATCCTTAATCCTACTAACGTTAATAAACATGCGAAAGATCGTAAGTATGGAATTTGTAACTCTTTCACACAAAACTACTTTGATTTTATTAAGTTATTTGGTAAATGAAATTGTATTTCTTATGTATATTTAAATAACACCTTATAACAAATAGGCAGAGTAAATTATAATTTATAAAGATATTGTGTGAATTGTCCAAATACTGCCCAAACAAAGTCGCGGGTCGCTCTTATATTATACGGTAAGGAAAGCTGATGTTCTAAAATTTAAAACATTGAAATGAATGATATAACGAGCCCCTCTACTGGTAGATAGGTACTGAGTTCACTCACTGATATCCATTTAAATAACAACAATAAGTAAACATGAAATATGAATATCGAATAATATTGAATATCGAATACTTATTAATAAACTTTTACTATAAACTACTTTAACTTTCCAAAACTCACTGACCATACATACGATACGCGCCAAATACACAAACAAATTATTACTAAAAAAAATACGCATTTTTTCGATAATCGAAACTAAATACAAACAAATCAAAGATGTTAACAAAATATTAATATTGTTGAACCTTGTATTTAGCAATTAAGTATACCATTCACATAATTTATAAAGATATTGTGTGAATTGTCCAAATACTACCCAAACAAAGTCGCGGGTCGCTCTTATATTATACGGTAAGGTGAGCTGATGTTCTAAAATTTAAAACATTGCAATGAATGATATAACGAGCCCCTCTACTGGTAGAAAGGTACTGAGTTCACTCACTGATATCCATTTAAATAACAACAATAAGTAAACATATGAAATATGAATATCGAATAATATTGAATATCGAATACTTATTAATAAACTTTTACTATAAACTACTTTAACTTTCCAAAACTCACTGACCATACATACGATACGCGCCAAATACACAAACAAATTATTACTAAAAAAAATACGCATTTTTTCGATAATCGAAACTACATACAAACAAATCAAAGATGTTAACAAAATGTTAATATTAAACCGCGATAAAATCCCTAAAAGTTGTTTCATTGTAATATTAATATTGTTGAACCTTGTATTTAGCAATTATACCATTCACATTTATGTTTAAAACGAACTCAACATAACAAATAAAAAATCGGGAAAACAACATTCAACAATCGTACGCATTCATTCATTATCAGACCTCACAAGTCGTACTTGAAGCAAGCAAGTGCTTCCATAGACAAAGTACTGGAGCACCTTACCTCGAAAAAACAGTGCTCACAGTACAAAAATGGCGTCGATTTTATGACGTCATAAATTGTGACGTCATATTGCGACTGAATACTGTCGGCCATTACCGAACAATTCTCACGTTGTGATTGGTGACAGTGCTTGCAGTAGAAAAATGGCGCCCTAGTCATGACGTCACTAGCACTGTGACAGTATACTGTCAGTATAAAACGGAACGAATTTCTTCCAGTACTGAGCACTGGGCAGTGCTCGCAGTATAAAACGGAACACACGGAACGGCTTCGCTGACAGTTCGCAGTACACTGTAGTGACGTCACGGTTTACAGTGCTCCAGTGTAAAAAGGAACACGGCCATAATTTCACGTTTTTTTTTTCACTTGTATCATGTCAGGCGGTCTGACTCAGGCCACGCCTACACTATCTTACCTCTTCCTCTTTTAAAGCATTCCAAATGCACCGTGTATTCTGCATGTATTATGCGTACCTTGAACCTTTCTCTTGAATTGTTCTATCTATTACAGTAAAAATATTTTTTAACAAAAAAATTAATGACTTCAAACTGTAAAGTAAAAACTAAATTTACTTCCCACATAGTAATATGTATTTATTTTCATTTAGTTTTATAAATATTATTTATATTTTCATTTAGTTTTATAAATGATAAAATAATTAATTATTCAGTCATTTTTATTTAACTAAAAAAGATCCAATAAAATAGGTCTTTAAATCGAAATTTCGAGTTAAAGCTTGAATATTTAATATAAGTTACTTTGAAAAATGTTATGCCTCTTGGCGTTTCCCGCCGTTTCTCCAAATTACACACTAAAGATAGTTTTTTCTTCTTCTTTAAAGATAATGGGTGTTTTCCAATTACAGCACAAACGCGCATTGTGCGGCACAATGCTCAAAGTTGGTGTTCCAATTACAGCAACGTATCGCATTTTTGAGCGCTCTCAAAAGTAGTGCTTTCGCGTGATGCGTGTAATGCCAACTGTGACAGAAAATTAACAGGTGTTTTTTCTTTAAGTTGTTCATTAATTATCGAAATGTTTTATTTAAATATTATCATTAATAATAATTTTGTCAGTGAGATCAAACATACATCTCAACGACAATGAAACTATGGTCAGTTTTGATGTGCAATCACTTTTTACATGCTTACCTGTTGAAGATTGCATCAATATTGTATCAAGGAAGCTAAGAGAGAATAACATGCCAATGGAATATGCTGAACTTCTTAAACACTGCCTTACATCTGGCTACATGTTGTGGAATAGTCAGTTCTACAAGCAAGTAGATGGGGTAGCGATGGGCTCACCAGTATCCCCTGTTGTTGCCGACATATTTATGGAGGACTTCGAGGAGACTGCTCTGCACACTTCACCCATTACACCCAGGTTCTACAAGCGGTACGTAGATGATACTTTCACAATATTACCATCTGATAAAGTAACCATATTCCTAGACCATCTTAATTCCATCAATAATAAAATTCAATTCACAATGGAATAGGGATGTTGACTATTTTTTTTAATTGATTTTATTTGATAGATATACTATAGATAAACACGAAAAAAATACTTTTGTAAAGAAATATGTCCAATTTTAACAAAAACTTAAATAAAGAAAAATAGTTTTTAAAATTGCCCTTGAAACGCTACAAGCGTCATTACGTCACACACCGCGTTCAGAGTTCGCGCTATGTTAGGTGAGTTATGACAGTTTGTACTTAAGGACGCGTTTACGAATCAGACGAAATTATGTTGTTTTTCTGTACCGTTTGTAACAAAAGTACACAAAATCATATATAAAAATTATTTATTTCATATAGAATGGTTCTTTATCTACAAGGGTAACGCATATTTTTTTGATAAATGTTGCTTTTTTATATAGTAATCAACGTTCTTCCATTACCATTTTCCATGAAACGAACGAAATCGATTAGAATTACGGTACCCTTTTGGTCTAATATCCACATTTATTAAGGTTTTTAAAAAATAGTAGGAGCAGGGAAATATGTTCAATTTTAAATAAAGGACAAGAAAATAACCCAAAAATGCTAAAAATAGTCTTAAAAAAAATAAAGAAGATAACTAATTTTTTTACCAATTTTGCTACTAAAGATGAATGTTATTCCATTGCATTAAGGTTTATTTTATCGTTGTCTCTGTCTTGATTTCTTTTACATTTTTGAAATGAGAACTCAGTCCGCGCTCGGCCGCGGTTCTGGGTGGACACTGCGTCACCTGTCAGCAGCAATTCGACTCAAAAAACATCGCGATTTATTTTTGATATTGGATACTTTGGATTGGATTTGATACTTTACAATATTTTTTTTTACCACAATATATTTTTATGGAATTGGTTTATTTCATATACATAGGTAGACGAAATGTTGGTTGGTCATTATAACCAGGTGGGAAGACGTTCTCTCTCGACGTTTGCTCACTTATCATCATAATCATCATCATCATCATCATCGTCAGCCTAAATCAGTCCACTGCCGAACATAGGCCTCCCTCAATGAACGCCAATATGACTGATCCCGTGCTATGCTAAGGCAGCAGTGCTGCCGATGCGACTTCATCATCATCAGCCTAAATCCGTCCACTGCCGAACATAGGCCTCCCTCAATGATCGCCAAGACGACTGATCCCGTGCTATGCTGAGGCAGCAGTGCTGCCGATGCGACTTCATCATCATCAGCCTAAATCCGTCCACTGCCGAACATAGGCCTCCCTCAATGATCGCCAAGACGACCGATCCCGTGCTATGCTGAGGCAGCAGTGCTGCCGATGCGACTTCATCATCATCAGCCTAAATCCGTCCACTGCCGAACATAGGCCTCCCTCAATGAACGTCAAGACGACCGATCCCGTGCTACTCTAATGAGGCAGCAGTGCTGCAGATGCGACTTCATCAGCCTAAATCCATCCACTGCCGAACATAGGCCTCCCTCAATGAACGTCAAGACGACCGATCCCTTGTCTCTCGCAAAAAAAAATAGATTTCATCATGATCATCATCAAACTTCATCCGTCCATTGCCGAACATAGGCCTCCCTCAATGAACGTCAAGACGACCGATTCCGTGATACTCTAATGAGGCAGCAGTGCTGCCGATGCGACTTCATCATCATCAGCCTAAATCCGTCCACTGCCGAACATAGGCCTCCCTCAATGAACGTCAAGACGACCGATCCCGTGCTACTCTAATGAGGCAGCAGTGCTCCCGATGCGACTTCATCAGCCTAAATCCGTCCACTGCCGAACATAGGCCTCCCTCAATGAACGTCAAGAAGACCGATCCCGTGCTACTCTAATGAGGCAGCAGTGCTGCCGATGCGACTTCATCATCATCAGCCTAAATCCGTCCATTGCCGAACATAGGCCTCCCTCAATGAACGTCAAGACGACCGATCCCGTGATACTCTAATGAGGCAGCAGTGCTGCCGATGCGACTTCATCATCATCAGCCTAAATCCGTCCACTGCCGAACATAGGCCTCCCTCAATGAACGTCAAGGCGACCGATCCCGTGCTACTCTAATGCCCAGCAGTGCTGCCGATGCGACTTCATCAGCCTAAATCCGTCCACTGCCGAACATAGGCCTCCCACAATGAACGTCAAGACGACCGATCCCTTGTCACTCGCAAACAAATAGATATCATCATCATCATCATCAAACTTCATCCATCCACTGTTGAATAAAGGCCTCTCTCAATGAACACCAAGACGACCGATCCCTTGCCACTCGCAAAAAAATAGATATCATAATCATCATCATCATCATCAAACTTCATCCATCCACTGCTGAATATAGGCCTCCCTCAATGAACACCAAGACGACCGATCCCTTGTCACTCGCAAACAAATAGATATCATCATCATCATCAAACTTCATCCGTTCACTGCTGAATATAGGCCTCCCTCAATGAACACCAAGACGACCGATCCCTTGTCACTCGCAAACAAATAGATATCATCATCATCATCAAACTTCATCCGTTCACTGCTGAATAGAGGCCTCCCTCAATGAACACCAAGACGCCCGATCATTTGCCACTCGCAAACAAATAGATATCATCATCATCATCATTAAACTTCATCCATCCACTGCTGAAAATAGGCCTCCCTCAATGAACACCAAGACGACCGATCCCTTGTCACTCGCAAACAAATAGATATCATCATCATCATCAAACTTCATCCGTTCACTGCTGAATAGAGGCCTCCCTCAATGAACACCAAGACGCCCGATCATTTGCCACTCGCAAACAAATAGATATCATCATCATCATCATTAAACTTCATCCATCCACTGCTGAAAATAGGCCTCCCTCAATGAACACCAAGACGACCGATCCCTTGTCACTCGCAAACAAATAGATATCATCATCATCATCAAACTTCATCCGTTCACTGCTGAATATAGGCCTCCCTCAATGAACACCAAGACGACCGATCATTTGCCACTCGCAAACAAATAGATATCATCATCGTCATCATCATCAAACTTCATCCAACCACTGCTGAATATAGGCCTCCCTCAATGAGAACACCAAGACGACCGATCCCTTGCCACTCGCAAACAAATAGATATCATCATCGTCATCATCATCATCAAACTTCATCCATCCACTGCTGGATATAGGCCTCCCTCAATGAACACCAAGACGACCAATCCCTTGCCACTCGCAAACAAATAGATATCATCATCGTCATCATCATCATCAAACTTCATCCATCCACTGCTGGATATAGGCCTCCCTCAATGAACACCAAGACGCCCGATCCCTTGCCACTCGCAAATAAATAGATATCATCATCATCATCATCAAACTTCATCCATCCACTGCTGAATATAGGCCTCCCTCAATGAGAACACCAAGACGACCGATCCCTTTTCACTCGCAAACAAATAGATATCATCATCGTCATCATCATCAAATTTCATCCATCCACTGCCGAACATAGGCCCCCCTCAATAAACGTCAAGACGATCGATCCCGTGCCACTCGGATCAGGCAGCAGTGCTGCCGATGTGACTTCATCATCATCTGCGATCGCCAATGCGCCTGCTCAGCGTGGCAATTATGAGCCCTCCCCCCCCCTCAAGATGAATTACAGATATCAGTTTACTTACATATTATAATATATAATTATTTATTATATATAATATATATTTAATATACTAATTCTAAGTAAAAAGATAAATAGTAATAACAAACAGAAATAAAATATAATTTTGTGTTATAAATAATAAAAATAAGAAATATTTGTAAAGTATCAAATCCGTTTACTTGACTATTATTCCCGCACGCAAGCGTGCGTATTGCGCGGGTGTGCTTGTGTGCGTGACTTTTTCAATGTAGTTGTTCGATTCTGTACCTATCAAGTTTGTAAACGCGTCCTTAACTCAATGTTCAATGACGTCATTGCCTTATTGGCGTTTACAGTCACGTGATAATGCATGATAAATGACGCATTTTAAATTAATTTTCTAAATTTTAAGACAAATAATTAGACTTTTTAAATGTTATTTTAGGTTTTCAAATAGTGTATTTAATATGTAAAACATAACTTTAAATGAATTTGTAACATGTGTCAACATCCCTATTAGAGGCCAATAATACTCTGGCTTTCTTAGATGTATTAGTTATCCGTAATCCCAATAATACCTTAAGCCATACAGTATATAGGAAACATACCCATACTGATAGGTACTTAAACGGCGAATCACACCACCATCCAACACAGTTAGCTACCATGGGTAAATCTTTGTTTCAGAGAGCACAAGGAATCTGTGATGAGCAGCACTTGGAGACCGAGCTTCAACATGTCAAGCAAGTACTGCGGGACAACAAGCTTCGGGTACCGCGGCTCCATCGCAGTGAACGTGTGAAACGACCACCGTCGAGCGAGTACCTGCTGTGCTGCCATTTATGAAGGGAGTCACTGACAAGATTGGCTACATCCTAAAGCGAGCTTCTATTAAAACTTATTTCAAGCCGCCAAAAAAGATAGGTCAATTCTTACCATCTGTCAAGTGTCATATACCCTTACAAGATGCAGGAGTTTATAAGCTTGATTGTGACTGTGGTCTCTCTTACATAGGTCAAACTAAAATATCAATTAAAACTCGCGTTAAAGAACATATAGCTGACTTAAAACACCGTCGCTATACTAAGTCAGCAATCTGTGAACATAGCCTAGATAATGCCCGCCATTATATCAGATTTGATAAACCACAGGTCCTCGCAAAAGAACACCGATTCCAACCAAGGATGATTCGCGAGGCTATTGAAATTAAAAAACATCCTAATTTCAATAGAGAAGATGGCTGGCCACTACCATCTGCTTGGGATCCCATAATAAAAATAATAAAATCTAAATCCAAGCATAATAATATGTCACAGACTAAAGACTCAGTTAGCACCTTTTGCATAGATAGGACTAAATAAAAATATTGTTGTATCATAGGGTAGTTTCGAATAACTTTTGTAACAGAAGGACATCTGACACCTCAGTCCTCCCGTGACCATGGTCGCTGTAAAGTGTCCGAAACGTCGGGATTGTAAAAAACTAAATAAACCGCGATAAAATCCGTAAAAGTTGTTTCATTATAATGAGTGAAATTCGCGTAAACATAAGAAAACAATATTAAAAACGTGAAAATTTGTAAGTATGGATGTTTGTTACTCTTTCACATAAAAACTCTGATGAAAAGAATGGATTCTATTGATACTTTATAATAATACATATAGCTTATATACATTAGAACGATACATAGGCTATGATTTATGCCTGTACTCCCACGGAAATGGGAAATATGCGGATGAAACCGCGGGGCGCTGCTAGAAAAGTCCAAAATATGAATTCTTAAAATACGTACTTTTCAGATGATATGCAATAGTTGATAAAGAGATGATTTAATTGAAAGGTATATATTTGTTTTAAAACTCATTTTAAAAAACAATGTTAATGAAATAATTAAAATACAAATAACCTAAAATAATCGTAAATAGCTTTTAACCAATTATTATGTATACCACTTTATTTACATTAATGAGGTTATTGCTAACTTTTATGAATATTTTTTACTCTGCATTTTAAAACTATTCGGGTTTCAATTAAGCATTAGCATTGTGCGGCATTGTGCGGCACTGAGTCGCATTATGCTCTGTAATTGGAAAACACACTTTGTTACCTTGAATATTATGTGCGTTTTCCAATTACCGAGCATAATGCGACTCAGTGCCGCACAATGCCGCACAATGCTGTTGCTTAATTGGAACACGATAGTTTTAAAATGCGCCAGTAGAGTGCGCTCAGTTCAGGGTAGAATAAAAAATGTTCATAAAAGTTAGCATTATTACCATTACCTTATTAAAGTAAAAAAGTGGAAAGCTATTTATGGTTATTTTAGGTTATTTGGATTTTGATTATTTCATTATCATTATATGTTTTGAGTAATTTTTTTAAATGAGTTCTAAAACAATTATATATGTACCTTTCAATTAAATCATCTCTTTATCAACTATTGCATATTATTATCATCTGATAAGTACGTATTTTAAGAATTCATATTTTGGACTTTTAAGTATTTATACTATATTATAATATACTAGCAGCGCCCCGCGGTTTCACCCGCATACTTCCCATTTCCGTGGGAGTACTGGTATAAATCATAGCCTATGTATCGTTCTAACGTATATAACCTATATTACTATAAAGTTTCAATAGAATCCATTCTTTTCATTACAGTTTTTACGTGAAAGAGTAACAAAAATCCATTTTTTCAACTTACCAAACTTTCACGTTTTTAATATTAGTAAGAACTTGAAACATCGAATTTTATTCCAAAGTATTCTTGGAATGAAACCCATCAGCGCTGAAATAAGCTTTTTAATATTTTTGTGCACGTACGCGTATTCTTTTAACAATAAATAATATTATTAATGATAATATTTAAATAAAACATTTCGATAATTAATGAACAACTTAAAGAAAAAACACTTGTTAATTTTCTGTCACAGTTGGCATTACGCGCATTTCTCGAAAGCACTACTTTTGAGAGAGCTCAAAAATGCGATGCGGTGCTGTAATTGGAACACCAACTTTGAGCATTGTGCCGCACAATGCGCGTTTGTGCTGTAATTGGAAATGACCCTATAACTGCCTCTTGGCTGATAGTTCAGTAACTAATGCCTTAAACGAAACAAAACAAACATGAATGTCAATTGTTAATTGTCAAATGTGTGTCAAATTTATAAATGTAATCTGTATAGTGTATTCTCATATTCTGTATGTTAATAATTATACCAACGTAGAAATTTCTAAGTAATAAATACCTATTTATTGTTGTTTACAAGAGTTAATTTTATCCTAAAGATCCATTAGCTAATTAGTGAACGCTATGGGATCTAAGAAACATAAAAAAGAATCTAAAAAGAAGAAGCATCGAAGTCGATCACGATCCCCGTTGGATGAGGAGAAAGAACGCAAACGGCATAGAAAACATAAAGATCGCAAGAAGGACCGTTCCCCCGATGGTTAGTTAAATTTCATATTTATTTTACAGCGCTAGAACTAGTGATGATTTTTTTTTTTATTTATAACCTCAATGACATTATGTTATTGTGTATTCCACAATATTTTCAAGTAAAAATAGTACGATTAATTTTCATGTCATCGATCATCTTTGTTGAGGCAAGTTAGTAAAAATCATTATTAGTACTAGCGCTTCATTCAATTGACATGATAATGGCATGTTTTGGTCATTATTTCAGACTGGGTGGCATTCGAGATAAAAGCGCATCCCGAGTGCTCGACCGATGAGGTGGGTATTGTGATTGGTATTGTTCTGCCTTGATGTGGATTGCAACTAGGTGTATAATGGATATTTATAGGATTTTAAATTAACATGGTTAATGGATTTGGTTGGGTATCCAACCAATTCTTTCAGTTATTTTTGTGAATATATTCATACAACACATGCCCATCTGTTTACAATGTATTTTATTAAATCTGGCAGCATTATGAAACCTCGAGTGAATTAATTTGTGTTGTGTGTTTGTATAAATAAAATTGATCCATATTATGATTTTTAAAACAATTATTACAATACACACATTTATTTACAACTACATTTACAAATCTTATTTGTTCATTACAGTTTATGTGTACCTGTCATTTTGAGATATTTTAAATCAACCAGTTAATTAGTTATCAAAACTTAACTCATATAATATTATAACATGTGTGATTTGCACATAATTATTCTTATTTAGAATTTATCTGTTATTTCAATATTTCTGACCTATGCTCAAAGTTATTGCTTAGTCTCTGAGAGAAAGCAATGGTTAGCCTTCTATGTATGTTATTTTAAAATATTACATACATCAGGTATTACTGAATATTTTTACAATCACAATATTTTTGAACCTGAACTCTGATGATTACGGCATTTCTTAATAAAATACTTTGAGTTAAGCATTGGAGTACCATGGGAATGTGGTGGTCAATTAAATCATTATATCTTCTTGCTTCTTCTTTTATTCTTAGGGTGTTTATATCATTGATATATTTAGGTACTAAGATTTTGTGTGTAATTGTAGGTTGGTAGGTAAAAAGAGTTGTTGTACACATTAAAAAAAATATGTATGATTTACAGTAAGTTTTAAGCACATGAGTCAACACAAGAATGTACATAACTTTATATCTTGTACTATGTCTCTTAAAAAAGTTAATTTAATATTATTTCCTAAACAACACACCACAACTTTAAGTATCACTTTCATGTTGATTACCCCAATCTTATGATGGAGGCCTGCTGTTTGCTCGGTGGCTGTCTGTGTGAATACCGCTATCACGCATTTCTTTCCGTGCCTAATCTATGCAGTTCTTGTAATGAGAGCAGGATGGGCAATACAATTATGTAGCAACATCTTGTATTCAGAAATAGACAAATATTGGCTGATAATGATCATAAAAAACAATATCTGGACTAACTGGGCCTTAGAGATTTTTTACGGAAATAGTATCATAAATGACAACTCATAAAGAATTTAAAAAATCTATTTTATTCTTCTCTTTATAATGGAGACAAATCCAAGACGCATCCGATAGGGAGATGGGGATCTTACCTACCAACCACTACAGTCCAGACATTGACAGACACGGCGGCTGCTGAAGCCACTTTGGTGTATGTGGGTCCCAGTATTGCTCGCACCTCCCGTCGGATCTTCACCTCGGTGAAACGAGCCGGTGGGTATAGTCCGCCTGGTGCTCAGTTCATCCGACGGTGGTGAGGCAGAGACCCGCCACAGGAACAAACCCGACGCCATGAAGCCATGGAAGTCACACTCCACGGCTGGCGAGGGCAACCCCCACTTCTATAGCACAGGGTGAAGCCAACCGGCTCACCTGGCTACCGATGAAGCATTAGGGCCATTAGCATAGCTACAACTGAAAAAAAAACTGAAGAAATTAAGAATTATAAAAATCTGTTTGGCTGTTATTAATTTGTAAACATTGAAACATAAAACAATGACATTGTTATAAATAACTATTCTGTCCGCGTCTGCGATCACTATATATTAACCAGTCGCATTAAAACTATCAGTTAGAACACTTGTCTCATTGTTATTTCTCACCTTTTTGTTACAACCTTTGCCTAAGCATTCTAACAAATAATAAGCATCTAAAAGCTGATCTTCAGTTATAATATTAACTGTAAAACACACAACTCTGTTTTATTTATTATATGTATATAGATTGAACTATATTTGAACAAATGACTGGCAATGTGTGGTGTTGCTGAAACAACTAATTTTATATTAGTTCTGCCGTAACTACATAAATAAGTTAACTTATTAAAGCTGATGATAAAATTTATTCTTTACAGTATTTATACTGTAGGTTTTTTAGTAATAGTCAAAATTAATATCATCATCATCATCATCATCATTGTTAGCCTTTATCTTTAGCCTTATACCACTGCCGTATTTATTTTTTGCATTCAATTTGCAACCATGTTACTTAATATAACCTTGTGCATAAACGGTTATAATATGTTTGAAATATTCACTTTTCTATGGACATACTTAAATTCAACATTCATAGGATGGATAAAAAATATATTCCATGAAAATATAACTTATTTATGGAATAATTTTTTCCATAAATAAAAGTGTGGGCTGAATGAATTTAAACCCTTGCGTTATTGAAGCGAACACGCTTGTTACAGTGGAGGAGGTGCCGGTGGACTCGCACCTGCCGACACGGGACCGTGGAGGGTCTCGCAGCCGCAGCAGCTCCGGCAGCCGGGACCCGCCGGCCAGGTCTGTACCAACACCGCCGAGCAACTCTTGCACGACTACATACGAATGTCAACGCTTACTCGTTTGCAGGGAGAAGAGTCCGGATGTCGAGGTGCCAGCCTCCCCCCCGGCGGGAGCGGCGCAGGAGAGCATGTCCATTGAGGACACCAACAAACTACGAGCCAAACTGGGATTGAAACCGCTGGAGGTCAACGAGAAACCTGCTGGTGCGTAAACAGTAATAAATATGTCAAATGAAACACAACACATCTCCCCTGCCACCGTGCTTATTGGTATTCGCGTCATCGTATTACACGTATGTGTCTACTCTCAGATGACGGCAAGTTCAAGGACGACTTGGGCGAGTTCTACCACAAGCCCGCCGCGAACATATCCAAGCAACGCGCCTCGGAGAAGATCCGCGAGCGGCTCGAGGAGCGCAAGGAGAAGAGGAAGATTGAGGAGAAGTGAGTGGCGATTTCAATTTTTTTGATCTGTCGGTATCACTTCATCTCATATACCCTTGTACACTCGCAGGCTGAAGAACTCGTCCCTGGCCGAGCAATCGGACGACGAGGACGCAGCCGCCTGGGTGAGGAAGTCCCGCGACTTGGAGAAGCAGAAACAGGAGGCGGCCAAAAGGGTCTGTTGAATATATTTTAAATTAAAACACTGGCATGGCCTAGTTGCACCTATACACTATAGTCGACAAATCAGCGCTATCACATAATTGTTTATTTATTGTAATTGCAAGTGACTGTTGTGTCGCAGGCGGCGCTGCTGGACGAAATGGACGAGGTGTTCGGCGTGGGCGCGCTGCTGGAGCGCGGCGAGCGGGCCCGGCGCGCGCACCGCTATGGACAGACGCAGCTGCAGGGGCTGCGCGTCGCGCACGACCTGCACGCGGTGCGTATTACTAGCGACTAAACCAAAGATAACACTTAACATCCGCTAAAAATTGTGCACAACAGTCTGCGCTGACAGGACTGAGTCCGCGTAAGGATAGGATAGGAAATTAAATTCAATTTTAATGACAAATCACTAAACAAAGAAAAAGTGTTTAATGTTGACTGTCTTACAATAATAGATGAATTCGCTTAGCGACATGTATTTTATGCAGCACGTCATACATTTATTTCCAACCCGACGCTCCCCGTTACAGCTGCCCGAGGAGCGCGAGACCGTCCTGACGCTGGCCGACAAGGACGTGCTGGCCGAAGACGCCGAGGACGTGCTCGTCAACGTCAACATCGTCGACGACGAGCGCCACAAGAAGGTCGGTGTCCGCCGCCGCCGCCGCAGACCATCCAACCCCGCTCCACCCCTCGCGCTTCCTACATTGTTCTTTATCTGATGCAGAACGTAGAGGAGCGCAAGAAGGCGAAGGCCGGCTATCAGGCGTATGACGAGGAGGCGGAGGTGCAGGCGGCGCTGGGGCTCCCGCGCGCGCTGCTGGCCAAATACGACGACGAGCTGGACCCCGAACGCGAGCAGCGAGAGCGCGGCTTCCGCATCGGGGACGCGCGCGCGCTCGAGGACCAGCGCGAACGGGAGCGACAGGTGGGTGCCCCTCCCCCCCGCCACGTGCGCCCCGCACGCTCCCCCACGTACTAACGCGCGCCCTGCCCACAGCGGAGAGAGCTGCTGGCGGGCGGGCCCGAGCGCCGTCTGGAGTCGCTGGCGCTGCCCGAGCTGCGCCTCGCCTCCGACTACATGGACGAGCACGAGATCGAGGCCAAGTTCAAGAAGTTCAAAAAGAGGGTATGACGCTTGCCTCGCTACTGCCGTCATGTGTAATGCGCCTCGCGGGTATGTCTCACGCCACTCACTTGTTCCAGGGAAAGATCCGGAAGAAGCCGAAGCAGGAGCCGATCGACGTGGACGAGCACGAGGCCGGCACCGTACCGCTCGACACCGACGACACGGGTATGCGCAGGCGCTTGCGGCGATTAAATCAACTGGAGCTACAAATTATTGCTCATTTTGACGGCAATCCGTCTTGTTTGCAGACGTGAAGCCGGAGGTGCTGGAGAGCATGATGGACGAGGAGGAGGTGGAGCCGGACGGCGAGCTTCAGGCGGCCCTGGCGCGTGCTCGCCGCCTTCGTTACCGAGAGGAGCAGGCCGCGCTACCTAAGGTCGAAGAGATCCTCGAGCGGGTCAAAGAGGAGCCGGCGGGCGAGCCGGAGGGGGAGACGGACGGTGCCATGGTGCTGGACGCGACGGCCGAGTTCTGCCGCACGTTGGGGGACATCCCCACCTACGGGCTGGCCGGCAACCGCGACACGCAGCCCGACCTAATGGTACGCCTCGGCCTGGCGCGCGGGACTCGCGGTCGTATCCGAGGAAACTAGAGCTTAAATGTGCTCATTCCGCAGGACTTCGAGCGGGAGGAGGCGGAGACGGAACCGGACTCGGAGACGACCTCGGGCGCCTGGAGCCGCGTCGACGTCGACAACGAGAAGCCGGCCGACCTCGTGGCGGGCGGCGGCGGCGGGGGCGCGCTGGAGGCCGAGCCGTCGCTGGGGGCGGGCGTGGCGGGCGCGCTGCGGCTCGCCTGCAGCAAGGGCTATCTGGAGCGAGCGGGGGCCGCCCCCGCGCCACGCGCCACTCGTGCCTCGCTGCAGCTGCTGGCCGCGCGCCACTACTGTATCGAGGATAAGAGCCACGGGTGAGTGCCGCGACTCTACTGCCGCACGCGGGCTGGAGTGGTCGTACTCACGCGCCTTTTCTGTCGCAGGGAGGACGACAAGTACGGGCGACGCGAGCGCGGCCACGGGGGCCACTCCGGCCCCCTGTCCGAATTCCGTGAGAAGACTAACTTTCGGCCCAACATCAAGCTGGAGTACGTGGACGACGACGGCCGCCCGCTGTGCCCCAAGGAGGCGTTTCGTTACCTATCGCACAAGTTCCATGGCAAGGGTCCCGGCAAGAACAAGCAAGAAAAACGCATCAAGAAGGCCGTGCAGGAAGGGGTGAGTCAGAAATTAGAATTTTACAATAATATTTGTTAAATAAGAAGTTAATTTAATTTACGTTTTATTTTAACCAAATGAAGCTGTTCCTGGAATAACACCTCACAGAATTTTGAATGGTTCTGCACGGTGCAACCGTACGAAGCGCATTATCATCAATTTTGTATATTTAACGCTCTGGCATTTCCATTTGGTATTATTAAGCAGGGCACGAAATAATGTCGTGCGCCGCGGACGTGTCACTCAGTAACAAATATGAAGTATTAGCAGCATATCATATCATTTTTAGTATCAACAGCAGCAACCCCAGCAACTCAAGCGTACGAACCGTTCATATTTGTGGTCCTTCGAGCCGGATCCTTACAGGTTCTTTAGCTAAAAGAAACTCCAGAATAGCACGAGACATAATAATAGGTAAAAGTATTCTTATCCATTTGTGGTGGTAATCGTTGTCACGTTCATAAATTGCAGCTGATGAAGAAGATGAGCTCGACGGACACGCCGCTGGGCACGCTGCAGATGTTGCAGCAGAAGCAACGCGACACGCAGTCACCCTTCGTGCTGCTCAGCGGCACCAAGCGCGAGCCGAACCACTAGGATACTCGTCGGAGGCCATACATTTACTTCACTCATTGGCAATGTGTACTATGAAACGAGGCCGTATGCGTAATGTTTTTTTTTCTCATTAATGAGTGAATTACGACATATATCATAGAACCAAACATATTTTAATTACTAACTGTAGTAATTTAGTGTATATATGCAACGTTAGAGACTCGCTGGCCAACATCGTGCCCGGGAATGGTGTCACCGCACCGTATGATAGAGCGAGACAGATAGAACACATCGGCGTCATCGTTTGCATTGCCAGTGTCTCTTTTACTGAATACATAATGCGTCAAATGCGCACTCTCGTACCGAATGTAACCGATCATAACATAGCCGTAAGGTGGTGTAACTCCATTCGTAATAAACAGCCGTTTAATAAACAACTGTGTTTTTGGTGGTTCTCTGCACCCCTCCCCTCGCCTCCTGCCCCTCCCGGCTGGGAGTTCCGCCTCCAATTAGCCTTGAATGATTGTTGATCCTTGAGCAAATAATATTCTTAATTTATTGAATTGTAACGATGGCCTTAAATCAAAGCTGTGTGTGGCGCAAGTCGTTTCGGCTCTGTTCTTTCGGCCTGTACTTTCAAAATTTGTAAAATGTATATTGTCTGGTATACATCGTGTATGTTCTCGTGAATCGTGTCGCATTGGCTGACCTGTAACCGTGGTAACGGGTTCGCAGTGCAATGTTCTAACTTCTTAATAATAAAAGGATAAATGAATTTCAACTTTATTTATTAAAAATACAAGTAAACTAAGCTATAATATTATGTATAAGCTCGATTATATGTACAAAAATATATGTTAGCGCAATGTTCTCGTGGAAGTTTACGCGTGGTCAAAATGCGGCCGGGTCGAAATGTGTGCGTGGCGTTTTTGGCCGTTCGCGGCGCACGCGCGTGTCTCGCACCAGCGGGGGCGTGGCCGTGCGCCGCACCGCTGCCGCGCCCGCCACGCGTAGGTGCGTGTACAGAGGGATCTACGACATTACAACTTATATCACACTTAAATTAAATACTTCATTTACGTCTAGATCGACATTGATCTTTTGATCATTCCGTTCAGAGTGCGGTCCGGTTGAAATGCGCGAAATCACAAATCTAGAACAATCCCCTGTCATGTTACCAGTCGTAAGAGAACAAGAGAAAAGATGTAAAAGATTTTTCTATACACCGAAAAAACATTTCGGTTCATAAATAATTATTTCCTAAATTGAGATTTATTATGTGACGTATACGTGTGGCACCAACCGTGGGTAGGCTGTCGTCGAGCACGGGTGGCGGCGGCGGAGGTGGGCGCGAAGGCGGGGCCAGGTAGGCGGGCAGCAGTGGTGCAGGGGGAGGGGCGCCCCATGTACGCGCGCGCTCCGCTCCTTCGACGTCGACCGGCCCGTCTGGCGGCGCGCGGCCCGGCACGTCCCGGGACACGCGGCCACCGCGCCACACCTGCGTACAGACTCTTGTCAATAAAGTCTAGATACCTTAACAACATATAAGAGTTTATAAGTTTGCATTATGTCATTATTTTAGCAATTTCCGTGTGCCCTGTGGCCGTACCTTGAAGGTGGTGAAGCTGGCGACTTTCTTGACATCGGGCGGAATTCGTGGCACGTTAAGGCTCCAAGGCGCCAGTCCGCCCAGCGTCTGCAGGTACTCGCCCGACAACCGCCACACGCGCACGCTGCAGTCCGACGACCCGCTGCCGGCATCGCATACATAGTCAGTTCCGTTTCCGACATGAACCTAATACCGTTGGCGAGGGGGCGCGCGGTCACCTGAGCAGCAGCTGCAGCTCGTCCACGTAGGCCAGCGCGGTGACGCTGCGCAGGTGCGCGCGGTAGCTGTTGAGCAGCAGCGGCAGCGGCTGGTCGCGCACGCAGCGCTTGGCCCGGCCCTCGATGCGATCGCGCCACAGGAACGGGAACGTCAGCCGGAGCCGCGGCATGCTCACGTGAACCTACACGAAACCTTGTACGTATTATGTTCACACAAATAATCGTCGTCCTGATTTAAAAGCATACTAACCTTTTCGTTGGTCAAGTAATTGGTCAAGAGCCACACTTTGATATAGCCGACCGTGGTGCCGGTGAAAAGGTAGTCGTTGCGCGCGTCGGTGGCCAGCGCCGACACGTAGTCACCGGCCGTATGAATGCCTTGGAAGGAGCCCTGCATCCCGCCCGCCGGGTGGTCCGACCAGCACTGCACCTGCCCGTTGTCCAGCGACACCACCAACGACGCTGTGGAAGCCCTTATAATTTATGGAACGTCTCGCTCCGAGAGCCACCGTGGGCGGGGCGGTAACGTACCGACGTGCATGTGCGTCGGGCGCGAGGCGAGCCCGAGAGCGGCGTGCACGGCGAGACGGCGCACGTCGCGCGCGCCCGCCGGCAGCGCCACCACCGACACGCGCCGCGCATGCGCCCTCTGCGTCGACTCGCTGCGGCTCGACGACGGGCTGCTGACACACGACGACCTCACTGGTTTCGAACCCAATTTCACTACACTCGGCACACAACATTTACTTTCTTCAATGGATAAGGTTACAGTCGGCTACATGAACACATTTCGGAAACTTGTGTCATCTAGAAGAGAGTGGTATCTAGGGGATTCGATCCCGGTCGATTTTTCTAATCCCGGGATTTCGAGATTAGCTACAGTCAATCCCGGGATCCCGGGATAGTCCCGGATTGTATTGTGTATTAGTAATGGAATGTAGTAACAAAAATACAATAAAACAGGACAAAATTAATTCTTATTTATCTTTTTCATGTATGATGAAATCTCATACTTAAGTTTTGAATCCTCAAAAGGCGGTTAAGACTGCAGTTCGCGAGCGAGGGAATTTGTGATTAAACCCCCACATTGATATTTTCTCTTAAATTATGTACTTATTTAAACCAAGAAAATAAAATCTAAGGAATAACAGCGCATCCAACATCTCATCTGCAAGCATACGTCTTGTCAATTTGTTGCACAAATATGAATTGGCTGAAGTTAGAGAAATCGTCAATAGATTTAATTAAAAGTCTTTGCCTTCTTTAAATGTCAAATCAAGGTAAGTGCTTTTAGTTTCACACACGTTGTTACTGACTTATTTAAGGAATGTATCGATCCCGAAAATCCCGGGATTCACTAAATTTGATCCCGGGAATTTTGGGACTAAAATGTGACCGGGATCCCGGGATTCGAGATCCCGGGATCGAATCCTCTAGTGGTATCCCATCGGTATAACGCCTAAGATAAGGACAACCAGTACGCGTAAATAACACGTACCGTATTGTAGTCCGCACTTATACATTCTCATAAATGAAGTTTACAAATAGGTGCGATGTATAGAGACCTGTACGGGCGTACACAGGAGGAGCGGCGCGGCGCGGGCGAGGGCGGGGCCTGCGGGGGTGCGGCGCGCTTGCTGTACACCATCTTGATGCGCAGCGACGGCTCCATGCACGAGAACCGCCTGAGGACGATACACATAGTGCCCGAGTCGACTGGACTGAAGCCGGCCTTTAATTACTAGAGCATGATATATTACAAGTAGATTATAAAAAAACATAATTAGGTATGAGTTTAAATATACAAGCGTGAATGACATTCAATATTAATAATAGTCATGTTTCTAAACACACGTCTACCGGTCGCCCTGATGAGTGATGATTTATTTACCTACGAAGTAGGGATGATCGATATTCATCGATGTTGAGTAAACATCGATGTTTTAACATCGATGGGTTGACTTCGATATCATCGAAACATCGATGTTACCTGAATAAAACATCGAAACGTCAATTATTCTTTTGGGCGCGGTCTATCGTGCAGTAGGTGTACTAGCTTCAGGTAAATATTGAATAGTCATTAGCAGATGACTATCAAGTTTCAACTATTTTTCACTAATTGACAATTTTCAAAATAATCGGAGTAAGCCGTACGAATAACTTTGTTTCAATTTCTCAAAAGTTAAAAACTAATTTACATTTTTATTCTGTATACCTTTCACCTTCTGTACCAGGAACGCAACAGACTAAAATGAAAACACCCGTCAAAGTTTCCTTAAAAAATACTGGGAATGTTATTTTTTTCTTATTATTTTTGTGATTTCTAGTTGTCCCAGTAAGAGCGCATTTATCTAATAATTAAAAGTTTTCATAAATATGTAAATAAAGTGTTACACTTCATTTAAATAGGTTGTATATATATTTAAAGATAGAACTCGTCTGTTGCCATGGAGCTGTTTAGTTATAAGATTAGTTATTAATGTTTTAGTTTAGCTGTTTGGAATTATATATATTGTTAAATTAATACTGGTGAAACAATAGCTTTAAATGTTGTTTCTCTTTTCAGGTAAGATTTTTGTAAATATTTATTTGTAAAGAATGTTTTGTAAAATTATTAAATTATAAGTATTATAAAATAAAATATCTCTTTTCAGAGCAACGCAATTATAGTTTTAATTTTTCACCATAATATTATTATCTAAGGATAATAACATATTATAAAACAACATTTCTGCTGCTGCTTACCAGGAATAATGGATAAATTAAGATTTGAGTTTATGGTCAAAGCCAGCGAAGATATGAAAACAAATATTATTTGTGTGACGACAATCACAGATTTAGACGGACGGACCTTTACGATTCCCGATAAGTTACAACCTGTAAAATTACATGATGTAATTACACATACACAAATCTTTCAAAAAGTAAGGTCCACATTACAAAAACGTCACGAGAAACGACTGGTGTGGATATCCATGAATCCAGAGATGAAAGCTGTATACTGTGATGAAGATGGTAACAAACAATTTATGGGGTATCTATTAGAGGAACAAACAAAAGCACAAATATCCACAGGAATTTCCGAAGATTCTTTAATAAAAATTATGGAACGCTTCGCTGAAATGAAGAAAGACTCACAAAATTTAAAATCTTTTAATATTGGAAAAATAGTAGAAAAAATTGTTTTAGAAAAATTCAATAGCAAGATTACTAATGTGTCTCAGTGGATGACTACTTTTGAGGCGGAATGTGTTCGTATGGGAATAGAAGAAGATATAAAAAAAATTGAAATTTTTAGGTTATTTTTAGAAGATTCTTGTTTAGATTGGTATAGTTCTATGCTTATAAAGTATACAATAAATTCAGAATGGGCGATTTGGAAAAATATTTTTTGTGAAACATATGCGGATAAAGGTTGGTCGCCGATCAGGTATGCAATGTTATTTAAGTATAGACAGGGCTCGTTACTAGAATATGCAATAAAGAAAGAGAGACTTTTATTAGAAATAAATAGTTCTATTAATATAACAACTTTAATTGATTTAATTGCCATAGGATTACCAAATTTTATTACAGATAAGATTGATAGGGTTAGTATAAAGAAAACTGAAGACTTATTCAATAATTTAAGAAAGTTAGATTATAATATAGTCAACAAAAAAACATTTGGTATAAGGACAGGACCTTCCGAAAGTAATATTAAAGAGAAAAAGGTGTATCCAATGGTTAACCCGTGTAAAATTTGTGAAAAAGAGAATAAAGGCAAACGTTACCATCCTGAATCACAATGTTGGTTTAAAATTAAAAATTATGATATACAAAATAAAGATAAAATAAGAAGTGTTAACAATTTTGAACTAGAGGCTGAATTAAATGAAATCGATCCAAAAAACTAATAGTGCCGCCATTAATAAAAATTAAATTACTAATTAATGACACGTTGGAAACAACAGGAATCTATGATTCTGGATCTAATGTGTCCTTAATTAATTCAAGGTTATTATCTTTAAAAAAAAAACCTACTCATAATAAAAATGCAGGTTTAAAAACTATTAATGGCGTAAAAAGAACAATAGGTATGGTAACTTTAAAAATAAAAATTTTTGACATTGAAAAACATGTCGATATTTTTGTTATAGACGAGGAAAACTTTGACTATGATTTCCTAGTAGGATTAGACTGTATACAAAAATATCGGTTAACTCAAAATGACAATTTAAAAATAGCTCAAAATGGCCTTATCAATAAAGACTATATAAAAAGCAAAGATAAGGATCCTATAAGCACTGAAGAAATTCCTGGCAGTTCAGGTAGTGTTATAGGAAATAAAAAAGATATAATATATTATAATAAAAAAATATATAAAAAACAAAATATAAATAATGAGTATGAAATAAACTTTAATGAAAATATAATAATAGATAATTTTAACATTTCTGTTAATAATTTAGATCATCAGAAAAAATCTGATATTGATAAATTGATACACAAATATAATTCAGTATTTGCTAAAGACAAGTACGATATAGGTACTGTAAAAGGTTATGAAGCCCATATTGATTTAATGATAGATAAATATTGTAGTAAAAGACCGTATAGGTGCTCTATTGAAGATATGAAAGAAATCGAAACACAAATATCAAAATTACTAAAAAATAATTTAATCGAGGAGTCATATAGCCCTTTTGCTGCTCCGGTAACACTAGCATTTAAAAAAGAAGATGGGAGGAGATCAAGGCTTTGTATAGATTTTCGTGAATTAAATAAAATAGTAGTTCCCCAATCACAACCATTTCCGCTAATCGAGGATCTAATGATTAAAACAAGGAATTGTAAGTATTTTTCAACATTTGATGTAAACTCAGCATTCTGGTCTATACCTCTTAAAATTGAAGATAGACACAAAACTGCATTTGTTACTCAAGAGGCGCACTTTCAATGGACATGTTTACCTTTCGGTTTAAAAACTGCTCCTGCTATTTTTCAAAGAATATTGAGTAGTATCATAAGAAAGTATAAACTCTCAGATTTTACTGTTAACTACATCGACGATATATTAGTATTTTCTGAAACGTTTGAAAAGCACATTCAGCATATATCTTTGTTATTGGAAGCAATTTTAAAAGAAGGTTTTAAATTAAAATTTACGAAATGTAATTTTGCACAGGACTCTGTAAAATATCTGGGGCATATAATAAAAAACAATACTGTAACACCACTAAAAGATAATTTGATTGCCATAAAAGAATTTCCGATTCCAAAAACACAAAAGAATATCCGACAATTTCTAGGAAAAATTAATTTCTATGGAAAATATGTGCCAAATATTTCAATTATATTGGATCCTTTACATAATTTACTAAGGAAAGGAGAAAAATTTGTTTGGTCAAATAAATGCCAAGAATCATTTGATACTATAAAAAAACTTCTTTGCTCAAAACCAATTCTAGCTATTTTTGATCCAGATTTACCAATACATATTTATACAGACGCTAGCATACAAGGTGTAGGCGCGATTTTAAAACAGATTCAATCAGACGGTGATGAAAAACCTTGTGCATATTTTTCAAAAAAATTAAATGATTCCCAAAAAAAGAAAAAAGCCATATATCTTGAGTGCTTGGCAATAAAAGAAGCGGTAAAATACTGGCAGCACTGGCTTATGGGAAAGACATTCACGGTTTTTTCAGATCACAAACCTTTAGAAAGAATGAATATAAAAGCTAGAACTGACGAAGAACTTGGAGATTTAACGTATTATTTGTCACAGTTCAATTTTGAAATAATATATTCTCCAGGTAAATATAACATAGAGGCAGATACTTTAAGTAGAAACCCGGTATTAGAGTCATATGAAAATGAAGAAAGTAGTCTAAAAGTAGTAAATTTTGTTAAGTTAGAAGACATACTAAACGACCAAGATAAAAATGAAAAAATTAAGCAAAATATAAATAAACTAATATGCAAAAATAATATATATTATAAAAAAATAGGAAAAAATGAAAAGATAATACTTACTGAGGAGTTTAGTAAAAAGTTTATAAAGGATGTACATAATTACTACTGTCACATAGGAAGACAACAATTGGAAAACAAGATTAAACCTTTTTATCAAGCTGAAAATTTATTAGATAACATAAAAAAGATTTGCGAAAACTGTGGTGTATGTATAAAAAATAAATCTAGAAGCAAAAACAAGTTTGGATTAATGTCGTATTTAGGTCCCGCTACCTATCCATTCGAAATAGTGTCTATAGACACCATAGGGGGATTTGGTGGTGCTCGTTCAACCAAAACATACTTACATCTCCTAGTAGATCACTTTTCTCGTTACGCTTATATTTTGACATCCAAAACTCAGAATGCGAATGATTTTATAAAACTTGTTCAAAAGGTAACAAAAGATTATAAAATAGACTTGATTCTATCTGATCAATATCCAGGCATAAATTCGAAGGAATTTAAACAATTTTTAGAAAAAGAAGATATATCTATAGTTTTCACTGCAGTTAATGCGCCATTTTCAAACGGATTAAACGAAAGGTTAAACCAAACGTTAGTTAATAAAATTCGTTGTAAAATTAATGAAAGGAAAGCTAAAATTGCTTGGACAACTATTGCTCACGAGTGCACAGAAAAATATAATGAAACAGAACATAGTGTTACAGGCTTTTCTCCAAAATATTTACTGGAGGGAAAAAATGTTGACCTTTTACCGGAGGAACTGAAACAAAATAGAACAAATAATCATCTACTGCAAGATCGTAAAATTGCCTTAGAAAATAGTATGAAATCACATAATTACAATAAACAAAGATTTGATAAAAACAGAAAACAGTATGAGTTCGAAATCGGAGATTCGGTATATGTCGAAAACGGAAACCGATTAAACCGAAAAAAATTAGACGAATTAAAGATAGGACCTTTTAAAATAATAGATAAAATATCTAATACAATTTACAAAGTAAATACAGGTCACAAAAAGACAGAATCAAATCTTTTCCACATTACAAAAATTATTCCAGTAGTGGAAGTAATGTAGGAAAAGAAGGGGGGGGGGGAGATGTAAATAAAGTGTTACACTTCATTTAAATAGGTTGTATATATATTTAAAGATAGAACTCGTCTGTTGCCATGGAGCTGTTTAGTTATAAGATTAGTTATTAATGTTTTAGTTTAGCTGTTTGGAATTATATATATTGTTAAATTAATACTGGTGAAACAATAGCTTTAAATGTTGTTTCTCTTTTCAGGTAAGATTTTTGTAAATATTTATTTGTAAAGAATGTTTTGTAAAATTATTAAATTATAAGTATTATAAAATAAAATATCTCTTTTCAGAGCAACGCAATTATAGTTTTAATTTTTCACCATAATATTATTATCTAAGGATAATAACATATTATAAATATAATACACGGTTTTATTTGTTTCCAAAAACATCGATGTTTTGGAAACAACGATGTCATTCGATCGATGTTTATCGTACATCGATACTTTTGATTCGATGTTAACATCGATGTCAACATCGATGTTTTTCTAATATCGATCATCCCTACTACGACGTCTGAAATGAATACTAACTGCCATATTTTAATCTCAGCCTTCATAGTTTGTACCCGGAGTCCCGAGTCCGTCCTAAACCCGTAACGTCCCCTGTCGCGCGACGCCCGTACCTGTAGGGCTGGCCCGTCTCCAGCTTCCACAGCACGAGCTCGGAGCTGTAGGAGGCGGTTGCGAGCGCGAGCGGCGGACGCGTGGCTGCGGCCAGCACGTCGTCTGCGTGCCGCGTCTCCCACGCCTTGCCACGGTCGCCCGCGCCGCCCGCCCCGCCCCCGCCGCCCTCCGCCACGAACTCCGTCACGTGCCGGTTCCAACCTACCGCCAGGATCCTGCACACGCCGCAAGGCCGACCGTCACCCGCCATAATATATGTCCCACTGCACGAGCACGGGTCCCCTCGTCGACTGGACGAAGACAGTATTAGACCCATATGTTGGCACTCAACATACTTTCAAATACTTGTAATGTCGTCAGGCATGCAGGCATGCATTATATATTATACATAACATTATCGGTTGCTGCCTACACTCTACACTATCGATCTGTGAAATTTTCACATTGAACTCATTCTCATAAAAAATATCTAAGTAGGAATATTTTTTGAAGAACTTGTTCTTCTTCCTTCGTGATTTTATTTTTTAATAAAACAGAACTGGTGTAGATCCATACCGTTGGTGAACACAAGGCCGTGACGCCCCCTACCTGGTACTCTATTAATCAAAGTTCCAACGAGAACTAACCTCCCCTCAACCCAGAAGCAGTTGGTGACCTCGCACATGTGCTCTATGGCCATTCTCCTCAGGCACTCGCCGGTGTTAAAGTTCCAAACCTGAACATTCAGCACTTTGGTACTACAATCTGATTTATGAATAAGATATTATTATTTCTTAATATGTAATATGTTGACACAAATGTTTAGATCTTTCTATCACTTGGAATAAGATCCATGGAATAGCAACTAAGACTAGGACCTAAGTGACTTTATAGAACAGAATATGAGCGTGGGCCGAGCATTATATAAAGTGTAAACAACTGTATCATAAAAGGGTCCTTCGCTGCGTCTGTTTGTTTGTTTGCTATAAGCTCAGTAATTCTGGATGGATTTTCATGAGATTTTCAATATAATCGCATCACCAGAAGTGTCTCTGCTCCTGACCTTAAGTGTCCCGTCCCTGGCGCCGGTGAGCAGCAGCTGGTGCCCGGGGTCGAAGCAGGCGGCCGTGATCTCCACCGGCACCAGCTGGCCCTGCACCAGTCGCGTGTGCGCCTCTCTCACCAGAGCGTTGCGTTTGCCTGCGCGGACAAACACACACACATGCACGCAGGCTAACACACGTGAGCGCTACCTTCGCGGCAGGCCGCAGTCAGAAGCCATGTACCTACGCGCCATATTAACACTATTTGTGTAGGAAAACGTGTTAGGATAAAATTATGTTAAATCTTTATCACTGGGTATAACTAGCAGTACCGGGTAATGAAGATAAGTATAAATATTAATAACGAGTAATTAAGTAGCGGTTTGTTTTATTCGGTGGCGTTGATCTCTGGATATTAAATGAGTATTAATAATATATTTTCTCAATTGCATTGCTAGATTAGAAGGATATTATACTAGCAGCGCCCCGCGGTTTCATCCGCGTACTTCCCATTCCCGCGGGAGTACAGGGAGAAATTATAGCCTATGTGTTACTCTGATATATAATCTATATTATTGTAGTTTCATTAAAATCCATTCAGTAGCTTTTACGTGAAAGAGTAACAAACATCCATACTTACAAACTTTCACGTTTATAATATTAGTAAGATAAGAAGTAAGATTAAAGATCATTTACCGTGACCCAGGCCCCAGCATTAACCAGCACCCACCCGAAAGCCTACGTACATATGAAGGTGAAAAGAGTGATGTAAGAGTCTCGCACCAGTGAGCAGGTCCCAGTTGATGATGATGCTGTCCATGCCGGTGGTCACGATCAATTTAAAGAGCGGGTTGTAAAGCACGGCGGAGACGGCGCGCGCGTGCGAGCAGCCGTCCGAGTGGTCGGGCCGCGCGCGCCGCTCCAGCTGCAGGCGGGCCAGGCGCGCTCCGCCCAGCAGCAGCTCGCGCGTGGCCGGTCGGTAGAGCGCCGCCAGCGCCGCGCCCCCGGCCCCGCCCACACACGCCGGCACGTCGATGTACGTCTGCCTCGGGCCGTCCTCGATGTTAGTATCTATAGCCTACAGCCTACTGCACGACCAGGACAATGTCTCAGATCTACAGAGCACTGTTAAGTATCACTTCGATAGGTAGATCACTACATATTATAAAACAAAGTCGCTTTTTCTGTCCCTATATCCCTTTGTACGCTTAAATCTTTAAAACTACGCAACGGATTTTGATGCGGTTTTTTTTAATAGATAGGACAATTCAAGAGGAAGGTTTATGTACATAATTTATTAAGTTTTTATATACATTGGCTAAGATATAACAATAATTGTTGGAGGTGTCGGAAAAAAATAGGCCGTCTGGAAGTTTTCAACGAAAACGCTGCCTAAACCCTTTGAGATATAACAAAATAATGTATGGTGGAATTGTGTGTCTTAAATAGGTCTACAAAAAAGTCCGCGATGGCATATATCTATCTCTTCGGGATATCATACTATATCCATTTAATACTTTAAAAAAACGGGCAATTATAACGCGATAGTTTGAAAGCTATTTACACAAATACGGTATGAATCTTTATCATTTTAAATCAATTAATTGGCTTGAGCACTTCATGAAGATTATTTTTGCCCTTTACATCATGCAAATTAAATGAATACTTTAGGAGATATGGCAAAATTAAAATAATGCAGAAGAAAATAAATCGTGTTGGGGTGATTCGAACGGGCGGGCGCTGTGTGTCTAAGGCCGTAGTGTATCAACTCTGGTAGACGTATTATTATGATCAATCATCAACGTATGGTGGAATATAATATAATAAGAGTATCCTTAATATGCCTACAGAAAGTCTGCAAAGGGATATATGTCTTTATGTTCAAGATAACATATATCCATTTTAATACAAAAACTTAGTAATTAATCAAATATAAAATGATCATCCTCAGACATGATATATCCGTAAATCTAAGTTCACGCGGGCGAAGCTGCGGGTAACAGCTAGTTTTTTATAATTCAAACCCTATAGGAAAATAGCCAGAAAGGAATTTCATCTATAAAAATCTAAATAATTTAGGGCCTGTTTCACAATCTCCAGTTAAGTACCCAATAGGGTATCGGCAACATATTTGACAGATATTTGACAGATACTCCATACTCTATCTGTCAAATATGTTGCCGATAGCCTATTGGGCACTTAGCTGGAAATTGTGAAACAGGCCCTTAATCTATCAATTTATATTTAATTTCAATCAAATTCCAACAAAATCCAAGAAATTGAACTATCTACGTTATTTTCTTGTCATCTTCTGTTAAAGTGCTGTAAAAGTGTCCTTAAGCTGTTACAGTAATTAAGTAAAGATGAGGTTAAGTAGATATACAACTCGGTTTAAGTTAATTTAATCTGAAATGGTATTGTTATTTGATTGGTTAACATTTTTGAAAGCACGTGACATTGGCCGTCCGCCGTGTAGGTAAACGTATGTTAGGTATAAGTACAGTACCCGGCAATAAATATTGCACATAGACCTTTGGAAAGAGACAATCGGCTAAAATTGGGGGCCTTGGAGCGTTATTTCTGTCGCACACTACCTATGTGACGTTTTTTCAACTTTTGTCAATCGTTGTTCAAATGCGATAGAGTGCGGTGGCACCCAGATCAAAATATATGTATAGAGTTGTTAATACCCCCAAATTCAAATAATTTAAAGTTGTACCACAGTGTAAATAAATTTATACAGTGGTCCAACGAACACGTCTAGACAGAGCAATCGTGCGGAGCGTGCGGGGTGAGAGAGTCGCAGTAGCGAGCCCAAGCTGCCATACACTCGCTTGGGACACGTCAGTCGGGGTTGTCGCATTTTAATTTGATTATTTTAAGTGCTTTGCGACCGATAGTGTTTCGTTTGAATATCAGATATATATATTTTTTAATATTTTCAAAATTAAATACAAATTTAATACACTGATATTATGTTTTTTTCGTAATAGTTGAATCGAAATAATTTGTATGTCTGATAATTTGAAAACAGGGAAGTAAAATTAAACTCATTTATTTATTATTGATATTCAAAGTTTTCAAATAAATTAAAAATCAACGATATCTATCTTTTGAGTATCAATCAATCAAATCAATTTGAGTCTTAAGTCCATTTTACTAACCAGAAGAAAATTACTTTTATTTTGTTTATTTAATAATGTCTTAATTTTATCAGTCGAATTAACTTGACACATGGTATAAATGGATACTTATCAATAGTATAATAACAAACAAAGAATTTTCTTCCGAAAAATAGGGGGTCACGTGGGTGTCATAAACCTAAAATACAAGCCGCGTCAACGGCTATGATTAGTTAATGTCGTGTCGTGTGTGTATTTAGACTATAACTTAATGTACAACAACTTATATTTTTATCTTAATTTTTTTTAATTTGTTGGCTTCGGTTACAAAATATTCATAAACATTGTAGATAATTTCGCGTGACTGACCTTGTAAAGGTTTTCCTCTTTTCCCTAAAGTTGTCATAGTACAACCACAGTGTAAATAAATTCATACAGTGGTCCAACGCCTTTAAAGTCGCGCGAAATGCCGCTTTTGTGTATTTGTCATTGCTTCAGGGTTGTCACAATGATGTGTTATATTATAATATGTTCTACATCTACATCTTTTCCCTAAAGTTGTCATAGTACAACTTTTAATTATTTAAATTTGGGGGTATTAACAACTCTATATCACTACATATTATAAAACAAAGTCGCTTTTTCTGTCCCTATATCCCTTTGTACGCTTAAATCTTTAAAATTACGCTACAGATTTTGATGCGGTTTTTTTAATGGATAGGACAATTCAAGAGGAAGGTTCATGTATATAATTTATTAAGTTTTTATATACATTGGCTAAGATATAACAATAATTGTTGGAGGAGTCGGAAAAAAATAGGCCGTCTGGGAGTTTTCAACGAAAACGCTGCCTAAACCCTTTGAGATATAACAAAATACTGTATGGTGGAATTGTGTATCTTAAATAGGTCTATAAAAAAGTCCGCGATGGCATATGTCTACCTCTTAAGGATATCATACTATATCCATTTATTACTTTAAAAAAATGGACAATTATAACGTGATAATTTGAAAGTTATTTACACAGATACGGTATGAATTCTTATCATTTTTAATCAGTTAATTAGCTTAAGCACTTCATGATGATTATTTTTCCCCTTTACATCATGCAAATTAAATGAATAGTTTAGGAGATATGGCAAAATCAAAATAATACGCAAGAAAATAAATCGTGTTGCCGTGATTCGAACGGCAGATCTAAGTTCACGCGGGCGAAGCTGCGGGTAACAGCTAGTATTATATATTCTGATCTGAACGATTGACAAAACGTCACATAGGTAGTGTGTGACAGAAATAACGCTCTACGACGCCGAATTTAGCCGATTGTCTCTTTCCAAATGTCGATGTGCAATATTTATCGCCGGGTACTGTATATTATCTAATACTATTAACGAGCAATTATTGTATATGTATTTGTTTCTGTGATCTCGGAATCGGATCTTACGATTTCGCTGAAATTTGGTATGTGGTGGTTTTGGGAAGTAAACAATCGATCGATCTAGTATGTTTAGGAAAACGCGTGTTTTCGAGTCTTCGTGTGTTTTTCTTTTCACGTAGAATATCTTGCTTTCGTTCTGCAGGCCACTGTCCGTCTGGTCGAGCGGGATTCACCGCTCGTAGACCTACTTCTGTTTTTTTTTTTAATTTTTGATGTTTTCCGACAAGTTTAAAAAAATGTAGTTAGCTTTGATCATATTTTAAGGATCATATTTTGGAATCTGATTGACTATTGCGCATTTAAATTTTAAACTTATTTTATTCTAAACATTAACTTAATGAAGCATTGATTTTCTCTTCATTAATAATCTTAATTTAAGTGTCTAATTATCCAAACGTCATAAACAGACGGGTAAGAACAGTGAGATATAACTCCATTTTCTCCCATCTAACTTTAATAATATCTACTAAGGCTGCTCGGTGAACTGACCTGCAGGCAGACGTGCGCGTGGAGGTCCCACACCTTGATGACGCGGTCGCGGGCCAGCGAGTACGCCGTGCTGCCGTCCTGCAGCACCAGCGCCTGCACGGCGGAGCGGTGTCCCGACAGCGCGGCCGTGGGCGCGCCCGGCACGAACGAGCTCCACGCGCGCACCACGCGGTCCAGCCCGCCGGTCACCAGCACGTGCCGCTCCTCGTCCACGGCGAAACATTGCACGCCCTGCAACCGCCGCCACTTGCTCCTACCATCGCCCGCTAGCCGCTGCCAGGCCTCCGCGGACGATGCAGGAGCTAGTACCTTCTCAACTCTGAACACGTTGTAGAGCTTGGCGGCGGTGAGGTCGCGCAGCACGAGCGCGTCGGGGCTGGAGGCGCACGAGAGCACGCAGCGCAGCGCCGCGTACCAGTGCACCTGCCGCACGCGGTCGCCGTGCACGCCCACCAGCTCCACCAGCCGCAGCTCGGGGAACTTGTGCGGCTGATGATGGTTTGTCTCATTGTTATTCTCATTGGAGCATAAGGCTTAGCGTATGGATGTGATGATGTGATGATGATGACCTGTTTCCGCAGATCGCGGTGACGCAGGTGCGTGAGCGCGCGCGCCGGCTGGCTGCGGAAGGGCCCGCGGCCGGCCGGCGAGAAGGCCAGCACGCGGATGTGGCCGCCCGCGTCGCCGCACACCAGCCGGCTCTCCTCGCGCTCGTCCTCGCTCCAGTGGTAGTCCATCGAACAGATCTGCACAGCAACGACGTCGCGTCGACACTCGTTAGGGAAATTTTAGTAATGTGCTAGGACTAGTAGTGATAGCTATGTTATTTGATATTAGTAATAAGGATTAGTAACTAACGGACGGTCGAAGCGCCATTGAAATGAGACAACGGAGTACCAAATACCTATCAAGATATTTTCTATAATCCTTGTTAAATGAGAAGCAATGTTGGTGGGCCTAGCCGGAGAGTCACCATATATTCCCAGCTGCTGATGACGAGTTTGAGCGTGAAGGTCTTCGCCGTGCAGTCGTAGAAGCGCAGGTCGCGCTCGGTGGAGCTGGTGACCACGATGTTGACGTCGGGCAGGCACGCCATGTCGGTCACCCAGGTGGTGCACACCTTGAGGTGGGCTGCCATACAACAATACATCTCATCAAGTAGCTATTGCAGAGTATATAGTGCATGGATATGAATAGTCGTATGTGGTCCTTGGATGAGTGGCACCATGCCATTCAGGGAGTTCTAAAAAGTTTTAAATACTAAATTATATGAAATGTAACCCAGACTATAATATAAATGTAGCAGTTTACTTACGGTTGGTGGACAATCCTGACCTCAGCAACGTCAAGTCGAGCGACCACCAGTTGATCACACCGTCGCGGCTCGCCGTCAGGTATGCGCCCTGCAGGGGGTCCCTCCTGCGATCCTGTAAGGAGGAGACTGCGACCCTCCACACCAGAGTAGAAACGAACCTCACGGGTCCGGCCGCCTCAAGCTCAGGTGAGGGTGGCGTTAGGCCATAGTTAGCCGATACTCATGCATTTCGCATGTTACACGGGGTGATGAATCCGACGTGGGTCCAAGGACGTTGGCACTCGCGCTCGAGAGGGCAAGTGCTTGGATCTGCGGCAACAGGAACACCTCCGCGACAGGCTCCGGCGAAAGCCAGTCTATTCCAAGTGTGGGGACGGTCGGGACGCTACTAAACAGTCCCCGCGACGTCGTGCTCGACTAGTCCGGATTCACATTCTATCAGGGCGACCGCCTGTCACACCACCACAGTCCAGGAGATGGGTGTTACGACACACCGTGGTAAGGTGTAAGACTGGTTGTCAGTCTATATACTGTTATTATTGTTATATTATTACTATATAGCTGCCCCGACAGACTTCGTTCTGTCAAAAATATTAATATCGCTGTTAAAAACACGGGTTGATCGTAGGATGAAATGAAATTCTGGAGTGGGTCGCCCTTATCATTTAGACTTTAGAGTAATGAAAAATAGATGTGTGCCGATTCTCAGACCGGCCCGATGTGCACACAAAGTTTTATGAAAATCGTTCGAGTCGTTTCGAGGAGTAAGGGAACGAACATTGTGACACTAGAATTTTATAGTGTATTAGACTAAAAGAAGATTATATAAAGACGGTCACCTATCCACGGACCGTCCCCGGCGAGCGAGGCTGGTACCACTTAACCGCGAGCTCGCCTGCACATTCAATGCTTTCATTTTGGTGGCATTATGTACTGAAGAATATATCAATAGGAAAATTACTTTTATTATATACTAACGGCGCCCCGCGGTTTTACCTACGTAACTTACCTTTTCCGGGAGTATAGGGCTGAATTATACATATAACATAGCCTGTGTTATTCTGATATATTATAAGCTATACTGTAGTAAAGATTCATTAAAATCTATTGTGTAGTTTTTGGGTGAAAGAGTAACATGTTTGTGAGTTAAATGATGTTTCATATTTAATTTTTAAAGATTTTCTTGTCTGTCTGTTTGTTCAGGGTAATCTTATTTTCACCCTCAGACAACTGATGTTATAATGAAGAACTTAGGCTGTGAGAATAATGATCGTCAACCCGGATACGTCTATAAATCTAAAATAACGCGGGCGACGCCGCTTGCGACAACAAGCATGCAGTAGTATTTGAACATAATACTAATATGTGTTCTTACCTTGCCCACGTCGGGACAGAAACAGATTCTTGAAATAGAATGCCTGTGATGAGACCTTAAGACCGTGGGCAACCCTATGATGGGCAGCTGCAGCGAAGCCCGCTGGTTCTCCGGGTCGTTGGCGAAGTACCCCAGCATCAGGTGTGACACCAGCTCGTCCCAGTCTATTTCGCCGTTTCTACTGGTATTAATCTACAAACGATTTTTATAAAGACAATATATTCTAATCTGTACACTCATTGTAATGGAACAAGTAACAACGTTTAGTAATTTCATCGCGGCTTAATAAGCTTTTTATAAGAATACTAGCAGCGCAACGCGGTTTCACTCGCGTACTTACCCTGCCCATGGGAGTACGGTGATGAATTATAAGCGAATGAATGAATTATATGTATTATTCTGATGTATGAGCTATATTATTGTAAAATTTCATCAATATCAATTCAGTATTTTTTACGTGAAAGAGTTACAAGCATTCATACTTACAAACTTTCACGTTCATAATATTAGTAGGAAGTAGGATGCCCTACGTTTCGGATAGTTTACTGCTACCATGGTCACGGTGGACTGACTAGTCACTAGGACTTAGGAGTTATTCCGTTATAATAAGTGATATTCGCGTAAACATACCAAAACAATCATTTATACACCGTTAATCCATATCCCATATCATATATTATAATCCATTTCGAAACTATAACGTAAAATATTATTAAAGATTAACTATCTATAGAGGGAAAAAGAAATAAGTAAATATTGTTAAGCTCCCAGTGCAGCTGAAAGCGGAAATTTATTAATATTATATAGTATGTAAGTAGTATTCGACAAATCGGTGAATTGCGATTCGACGAAATGTGTTTTTGATGGATTGAGTTTTCGGCGAATTGTTTTGGAAAAATTGTATCGACGAATTTTACGCAAACGATGTAACCACCTATTAAACCCTGTTGGCAGCTGAGCGCTTTTTTACCGAGCGGTAAAAAACCGCGTTTAAATCATAATACATATAGAGCTTTTTATCGATTGTTATTGGATTTTCGACGTTGAGTGTTTGACGTTAAATCGAATTTAGCATGCCAAACTCGCAACTCAAGCCGACGCGGACGTCGGGTTTTACCGCGACGGTTTTTAAGCGGTCGTGCAAACGGGGGCTTACAGCAGGCCACACATGTACTTATGAGGTCAAATGACGCTTGGCGCGCTTTTACAATTTATATCGCATACTTGCGTGATACGTCTAAGGCCTCTGCCTCGAATTTAGCGGGCAGCGGGGCGGCGGCGATGGCGGCGCGGGCAACGTAGACCCGCGCCGCCGCCCCGCTGCCCGCTAAATTTGAGGCAGAGGCCTTAAGGTTGTGTTAATTAGATAGGTAAACTGGAATAGGAAGAGTTTGCTTGTTTATTATAGGTAAGCTTGTTTAATGTGCTTTCCGGTAATATGAGATAATATTTTTGAATATTTTAATAACCAGTAAACAGTCAAAAATTAATTTTAATTGTAAAAAAATAATCATATTATTATTATTGAATTTCGTAAAAAGAACAGGAAAATTATGTAATTATTGCTGTTATTGAGACGTACAGTAAGTTACTGCCTTGCATCTCAGGATATAGGCAAGGGTGAGTTGACTGGTACTAATAGTGAGAAGTCGTTTATTTTAAACACAACGTTTGCCAGACTCTTAGCTTTTAAGAGCTAGCTAGTGGCATCGTTCACTAATCACTTTTTTTCAAGTCTATTTTACATGCAATTGGCGTCACTATACTACTGTTAAATGCAGTTTACCTTCATAAAAAGTATTTTGTATTCCTCGTCGTCGTACTCAACATTCAAAAGCGTTCGTATAATATCTCGGAACTGGTTGGGCAGAAGCTTATTCCGATATGCAACCTCAAAAGCTTCTTTCAATTTGACCATATCTGATATATTACAGCGTTCGTGGAGAGGTGCATTACGCCAACGCTGTCGAGATGCCATGGCTGTGCTCCCCTCCGATGTCGTTGTTATTGACATCAATGATTTTATATCATTACTACTTGCCATTTTTATTATTATAATCTATATATTGTATTAAAAACGGCAATTTAAATATCGGATTAATCACACCTAACCCAATCAGTTATTAAAGCTGTTATTATTATCACAATTTGAAAATATGATCTAAAATAGCAAAAATTGACATTTGGGGTGTATGTAATATGTATATATCGTAGAATTTACTCATACGTTTTGACTTTTAGACTTTAGTTCCCACAGTGATGTTTCACTGCGAAGTTTTTATTGTCGCGTATTAAATACCGCAATCAGTAAACCGCAAGAGAACCTAGTACGCATTACGAATTGGTTTTCGTACGATTTTGTTACTCTAAGTAATTACTTGGCTTAAATATACTTGCACAGTAGACCTTAGACAACGGAAATAAAATTTAAATTTATTTAATACAAAGGCGGGCAAGCATTCGTATCAAAAGATGTCACGTACCTACATTGGATTTACACACTTACTGTACCTACTACGTATCAACATTTATGCCTCATAAAACGTTTATTCAAGAGTTGCCAAAAAGGTTGGTTTAATCAGTGGAATAACCATAGGGTGGCAAGTCGGCAAAATGCCACGGGCCCCCAGCTGAAAGGGGCCCCCGGTCGGAGGAGAATTCCAACTCCCGACATTTATTATTACACATTTAGTAAAAAAAAATGTGTCTTTCCTAGCATCCTATCCCATAGTTACGCCACTGGGTTTAATACAGAATGACCAAAACCATTCGATAGCCGGGGGAAAAGTGGGGCGGGGATATCTTTTCAATAGCGCCGGTACACGATTGATCACATCGTTCAGTAAAAGACTGCAGAGTATTAAACTTCGTGATTCGCCCTTCGAGATTACAAGTATTCACAAGTAGTACCACGCGTACGTGCTGCCATCATACACACTTTTAAAGCAACTCTGGATAAAGAAAACTTGTTTTCTCCCCACTCACGCCTTCCTTAACAGCCCGTCGTCGTCTGCAGTCTCATACACGTTTTGTGTGCCGGCCATCGCACACGCATTTTTCTTTCTAAGTGAAGTTAGCATACTGAAAGTTCGTAGCTGTGTCACTATAGAATATTAGACATGGAAAAACGCAAGAATTACGATGAAAAGGAAAAATAAAGGATTGGAACGAAAAATGGCTAGAGATCGCAAAATATGTCTCCATAGTTTTATTCGTCATGCTCAAAATAATAACACGAGCGAATACAATAAATGAAGGTAAATCAAAAATTATTTATTCAGTTAATATTATCTTTTGTTTCTTCTTAATGCGATATCGTGATTGATCTGAAAAATTATTACCCACTAAAAAAAAACAGCCTAGAAGGTTGTGTCGTGAATACATTAGACGTTTTTTAGAGTACAGCCCGTGATACTGTATCACAGAAACTATGCAAAACAGTAACGATCATTGACAAGATGAGCTTACATAACCACACTTAACAATCATGGAGTTATTTTTCTGGACTAGGCGTTGTGGTTTTTATTGATGCACTTTATTCTAGAACGCACTCGTGAGATTGTTCGTGAGCCCAAATCCGTGAGATTGTGTCGTGAACACAAATCCGTGAGATTGTGCCCTGAACACAAAATCCGTGAGACTGCGTCGTGAATACACTGGATGTTTTTTCGAAGTGCAGCCAGCCCATGAGGCTGTATCACAAAAATGATACCAAGCATTAACGATCGTTGACAAAGATGAGCTTACATAACCACACTCAACAATAATGGAGTTATTTTTCTGGACTGGGCGTTGTGTGGTTTTTATTGATGCACTTTATTCTAGAACGCACTCGTGAGATTGTTCGTGAGCCCAAATCCGTGAGATTGTGTCGTGAACACAAATCCGTGAGATTGTGCCCTGAACACAAAATCCGTGAGACTGCGTCGTGAATACATTGGATGTTTTTTAGAGTACAGCCCGTGAGACTGTATCACAAAAACTATACTAGAAGCTAATGATCATCGACAAAGATGGAATTAACAGTATTTAATATTTATATATTTTTTTTTGATACCCTCAATCTGTTGAGTAGTAGTGGGTAATAATCTTTCAAATTTATCTCGCGTCTGAAGATCAGCACCCTATCCTGGCTATCCTTGGCATCAAGGCTATGAGCCAAAAAATCAGAAACATTGGGGACTAATAGGTACATAAATACAGCTAGAGCCGATAAGCCTATATTAAGGTAAATTACATTGGAGAAGATATTAAAGACATTTTGGAAAATGTTTAAAAGGCATAACATGTTATCAGAAAATACACTAGCTGTTGCCATGTACGGTGTGACTCAAATTCTAACCTCATAATTAATGATCTTCAAGTCTCGCAACAATGGCGATAATCAATAAAAAATATCGAGTGAGGTAAGTCGTTTTTTATGCTATGTTGACTATATGGGAATACTTTAACGGCTTCTCTAGACAAGAGCGTAGAAGATAACGAAGTATCTTAAACGGGACCAGCTCAGCTTTTCGGAGGAGATTTACAAGAAAAGTTGACATCTATAAAAGCCATTTCTTACGACTGACGCAGAGTAGGTCTGCTATAACAAAGACTAGGTCGCTAACGACCACGAGTCGTAACTAACTTTTCCACCTCTAGTACAGGTTAGGCTTTAAACTTGGGTAAGAGCCGCCACCGACTCCGGGTGCTCGGTACACGCAACCGAATCCGACCTAATTTCGCCGGCTGGCGGTGCCAGCAACAGCCAGCAGCGGAGCGGCGCCAGAACAACAAGCGGACACCGGTGCTGAAAAAAGCGGCGGTTTCATGTGGATCGGTAGATGGCGCTCCTGACCAACACCCGCTGGAAGCAGTAGCTGCAAACAGTGGGTCAAGTTTCTGGGCAAAGAAGATTTCATATAATATTATTTTTGACATTGACAAGTTGCATACATATATATGTGGAAACAACTTTCACAACAGGGCATTTAATAAATGAAGTCTTGAAAGAGTTTTATTTAATTTTTATTTCATAATATATGTCTATCATTAATATTGGTCTTATTACTCTATAAAACCTGCCTAAATTCTAAAATTATTAAAAAATATTTAGAAGCAAGCCCGTTTTTACCCTGCATATATTATCGATATCGATAAAAAGCTATTCGAAAGCACTACGTATTAGGTTTGATAGGTTGGTATTACTGTTTGACATTTTTGAAGTATCTGTTGGTATTGAAATTGTTGCGAAACTGATTCTATTGGCTAGTATGGGAGTCCCGTCTCTTAAACGTAGTGATTATATTCTCTTGGATTGTCAAATGTCAAATGTGCATAAACATGCCAAATTTTTTTCTATAGCTATTCATAATCAGCACAGATTTATTAATATATATTTATAAATCTGGGATAATCAGTGTAACAAATACTTGCGTTTTCAGTGGTTAAAAAGGATCAATGAGTCGCCTTACATTTTACAGAAATCATGCAACCAGCTTGTGTAATTTTTACGTAACCAGGACTTATTATATCTATTTTTTAGACAAACAAAAATAAGCAAGAGCCTCTACGATTTATTTATTTAACGACCTCTATGGCTTGAGCAACGCGCTTACCATTGAGTTAGCGGGTTGCACGGAAGGTGGAGTTACAGGGTTTGATTCCCGCCTGGGAATAAAGAATTTTTTGTATTCCTGGGTCATGGATGTGAAAATCTTGCATATCTTATGTATATTAAAAAGTATAAGATATGTTTCGTTGTCCAAAATACGTACCTTGACAACTTAGCGTGGAACAAGATTGACGTGGTGTAAAAGCGCCCATAGATATTACTACAATATTAATGATAATTATTAATAATCTAGTTTAAACATTTTTTAAGAGACTAAAGAAATTGCGACGCTTTACGCACTTGATAGAATCACTAATATCGGTTTGTTTAACATTACAATATGGCTGGTTATATACAAAAAACTTATGGGTTAATTTATCTTTATTTACAAGAAAATGATTACGACCAATATATCTATTTACCAATATGTTTATTTACGATTTCCACTATTAGATTAATAATATTGATGAATGTTTTAGCCCATACGGTTAGGCGTTTGTCGAACGGCATTATTTTCTGACTAGTCTCGTACAGGTACAGGGGATGAAATAGCTATTCTTAGGCAGGATTCTACCATCACATCGATTACTTATAGCTAAAGGTGCATTTTGTTGTCGCATAGTAATTCGGGATCAGTAGATTATGCAAGACATAAAATTAAACGTTCCGTTGAGAATTGACAACTCCACTGCTATATACATAAACAAATAATATTTATGTAAATAGGATGATATTAACCGACACACTTGAAGTGGTATCAAAAGGGTCTATATCTATATGATAATATGTGTTCGCATCCTACGTTAGCTCACAAGACAACTATGAGGCCGACGCAGAATCCCGTTTGCGTTAATTCTGATATAGAATAGGAGTTAGCCGACTATGCTTTTCAAAATTTAATAATTTCTAAAAACCTGAAGTAGATATTCTTGCCAGCTGGTTAGCAAATCAAATCATGATATCTTTTTCATAGGTGACGACTTGTACTCTTAAAAAGTAGTCAAAGTAAAAAATAAATAAAACATAAGTCTTCGGGAGTCGTAATTGTACCTGATAGTCTAGCCAGCCTTTTTTACAGAACATAAGGATTATCAGGGCAGCATTCGCAGGCCCCGAAACGCCGTCGAATACAACTGATATTAATAATATTAATAATAATATTTTTACTAAAAATTTTGTGAGTATCTTATATGCATAAAGATAATAATAATAAACATTTATTAAGGGTTAAGTAATGTTATTTTGGCGTCTATTATGGATAATACCATAAGACAATATCTGTCCTTGTTTCTATCAATGGTACAATTTTTTATCGTCAATAATATACATTTTATAGGCTTAGGATTGATAACTAATAGTTAATTTTTTAAATTATTCCCCATTAACTTCGTTAAATGAGCTTTAGCACTAATTTTATTCAAATAATACGATTTGAAAATGTAATATCAATTATTGTAAACGATTTAAGAATTATTTTATGAAAATAGTACGCAGTATATATGACTAAGCACTCCGCGTCCAAAATATTATAATGCAACTGAAAAATTGTGCTCTTTTTTAAATATTAAGTATGGGTATCGTGTTCAAATATTCTTAATTTCAATTATCAAATAATATTCAAAATTAAGAAAATTTTATATTATAAAGTCTGGGTTTATTAGAACTCAACCAATTTTAAAATATACATTGCTATGAGACGCCTTCTATTTACCTTACTAGGACCTTAGATTATTATTTGAAAATGTCTTCTGAGAGAATGCCTTTCAAATGTTATTTACCCTTTGTTAGTTTTCAGAAAACTTTTGAGCCTGTAAGTTCACAGATTTTTAGCCGATGAATAAAAGCTACCGTCCAGGATATTGGGCACACCAGTGCTTAGTGCCCATAGTACGAGACATGCAGCTACTTGATCTGTTGCCGCATGACTGGTGTCAACATGGATGTTATCAAACGAACCGCTGGATGGATTAGATGTCACAAACTTAAGTCAAATTTTAAAACTGAGAAGTAACTACTGGTATCAAAACATTTGATTCCTTTTCTCACTTTCCTTGTAGGTTGGGGTTTTTTCAACTTCTATTGGTAAACGTCAATTCTAATGTATGTATTATAATATACACAATATTATAATTTTTAATATAATTTTATTTACTATATGAAACATATTTTCCGATTATTTTAATAAAAGCCTTGTAATATTATCTAAAAAACTGTTGTTATAATATTACCTAACTACACTGTGTTTTCACTAGTGTAGTGAGCTATTTCGTAGTTCTCTAAACAACTACTTGTGAATACTTGTAATCTCGAAGGGCGAATCACGAAGTTTAATAGAGAATCAAACGAACTTACCTGTAAGTGAAGTTCGATGATTATTAAACGAGTGATTCGCCCAAGAGATTACAAACCCTCCCAAACCCTAATTACATACATATTATTTATATTGATGTAATGCCCTTTCGAAATAGCTAACAGGAAAGCCGTACACGACAGAAACGTGTATGAGACTGCAGACGACGACGGGCTGTTAAGGAAGGCGTGAGTGGGGAGAAAACAAGTTTTCTTTATCCAGAGTTGCTTTAAAAGTGTGTATGATGGCAGCACGTACGCGTGGTACTACTTGTGAATACTTGTAATCTCTTGGGCGAATCACTCGTTTAATAATCATCGAACTTCACTTACAGGTAAGTTCGTTTGATTCTCTATTAACACTATTACTATACTATACACGGAGGCCGGTGCATTTGGTACGTTTCGAAAAACAAAGCCTTATTATTTTTAGCCTTAGAATTATGATAATGTAGTCGTGGCCTGACATAATAGAAGTGAAAAAAAAAACGCGACGCGAAATTATAGAAATTTTTGTTTGTTTGTCTTTTTTAGGCCTATGTTCAGCGGTGGACGGGTAACGGCTGATGATGATGTCTTTTTTTAACTTTTTTGAAACGAAGTTCCTTACGGCAGGCTTGGAGGGGATAGGGATCTTGCTGCGCGACCGAACCGAAAAAAATGTGATAGAAAAACCGTAAGATTTTGTGCGTGGAATTAAAAAGCGTTAAATAAGACGTGCGCAGGCGCGACAGTCGCATACACAAGCGAGTAGTGTATAACATCTTTTTTTTTATAGATAGGACAATTATTCAAGAGGAAGGTTTATGTATATAATTTATTAAGATTTAATACACATTAGCTAAGATATAACAATAATTGTTGGAGGTGTCGGAAAAAAATTGGCCGCCTGGGAGTTTTCAACGAAAACGCTGACTAAACCCTTTGAGATATAACAAAATAATGTATGGTGGAATTGTATATCTTCAATAGTTCTACAAAAAAGTCCGCGATGGCATATGTCTATCTCTTAGCGATATCATACTATATCGATTTAATACTTTAAAAATTAGCAATTATAACGCGATAATTTGAAAGTCGGAAAAAAAAATACGGTATATTCATATCATTTTAAATAAGTTAATTAGCTTCAGCACTTCATGAAGATTATTTTTCCTCTTCACATCATGTAAATTAAATGAATACTTTAGGAGATATAGCAAAATCAAAATAATGCGCAAGAAAATAAATCGTGTTGCCGTGGTTTGAATGGGTAACGTAATAATAGAATCCTAAAGGAGACGGTCCATCCGGTCTGGTCTGGCCGGCAGCGTGGTCTTGTACAGTATACTATAAATAAAGAAAAATACATAGATTTCATTAAAAATAAAATAAATTGGTTTATCGTAATAAGTTACGTGCAAAAAAATAAAATATTTATCAAGTTTTTCAAATATTAGCTATTCCACACAAAGATGGTGGCTATTACTGAAACGTCATTTTCGACAAATGGCGTCACTCATGTTAATTTTGTAATTTTGTTGAATTTATTTCAAGCTTTGTTGTGCAGTTGTCAACTCGTGAATGTGTTTCTTGCGTTTTTGTGGATATATTTAACAATTTGGCTGTTTTATTAAAAACATGGATTTATTGCCAAACGCCAAAGTAAATATACATACGCCATTGTTATATCACGTAGTGTTGCATATCTTGGAAATATTAAATTATGCTTCCGCTGAAATTAAAAACAATTTATCGATTTGAACAAATTAAAACTGTTTAAATATTTTTTTCTTTCATATCATTATGTGTACAAAAGTACACATAATGATATGAAACATTGAGTTATGAGACCGTAGCGCCGCGTCTATCGGACTTCTAAATAGTACTGACACGTCACACCCCTAGAAGCGCGATTTTTTTAAATTTTGGCCATTTAGCCAGTATTTTATAGATTAAAAAAAACTTTTTATTTTCGTTCCCATTGGAACTGGCTAAGACCATAGATATATAAAAAGCATAGATAGAGGATAATAAGTTGAACAAATTTCATAACTAATACGCTCTTTACTCTTACGTCAAACTACCTGTGTTGAAACGAGATAGCAATATGTCTTCAGCTCTATCTTCAGGCCATGCGCCCCACATTGCCTCGGCGGCCATATTAGTTGGTAGCCAGCTGGATACCAAACAAGCTTTTGTGTTTTGCTAATAATTTGTGGTTTTTTGTATTAAAAGTGAACTTTTAGTTATATTTACGTAATTAACAAGAAATGTGGCGTGTGTGGTACCAGGGTATTCTTATCAAATGGGTGTACTAAGTGAAAATAATTCAAATGTATCATTCCACCGGTAAGCTTAAAGACAAATATTGTTAATTTAATGTTTATTAAGGTATGAAATACCTGTAGATCTTATTGAATTTTGATCATTGTAAAAGTATGTATTATTTTATGCATTTATTTTTGCGTATATGCATCATCATTACATAATAATTCTAATTATAAATAACACAATCTGATATTTTGACACTTTACATACCAGATAGTGTTGTACGACTAGTAACATGAAATATCGATAACGTTCGATATTTAATTTAGAAAGGCTATGGTAGGATAAGCTTATAAGTGAATCTGCCTGCAGCGAGTTTGTCCTTGTAATTTTTATGGATCGTGTAGCTCTATGCTGGCTAGTTAATTACTTGCTGGTGCCAAATTCACTGGCTTTTACTGATATTTTTTATTATAAATAGGTTTTCGACTGACTCCTATTTCTATAAGAGAAGAATGGATCAAAAATATAAACAGAGGCGAGGAATGGAGTCCCACACAATACTCTGTCATCAATCAAGGATATGCTCTGCACATTTTGAAGAATCTTGCTTTCGTCAGGGATACACCCGAAAAACTCTCCATTTGCATGCAGTGCCAACAATATTTGTTAATCATCCCCTATCATATCAACTCGTAAGTGTACATGTTCAGATTATACAAGTCTAATGCACAAAAGTGCTAGTACTTCTAATACTTATTTGGCTAAGCTAGTGTGATTTAATCAAACAGATAATATGCAACATTGACGTATTACATATATTGTTTATTGAGTTCATGTCAGCTTTGATGAATCTATATTCTGAAGATAAATATACTGCTTTTCTGAAAAACAAAACAAGGAACTCTTGGAGATCCCTTTTTTATTGTTTTAAACAAGTTTTAACATGATAGCTGACAAAAGAAAAGGTTTCAAACCCATAAATTTAAAAGAATGCCTTCATTTTCATTTCTGTGTTTAGTAGGTATATTCAGAACGGTTTTCTTGTTTTGCAGAAATTGAGAAAAAAAAGGAAACTTATTGCTAAGTATGATAATGATTCAACGGCAACAACTTCAAGCGCTACTAATTATGAACAACAGGTGAACCATTTATTGAATTCATTTTATTTTTGTCAAATTATTACAGTTGTTACCAACAACAATTTTTTTATGTTTTTATTTTATTTTTTATCTCTTCTTCTCAACTATTATAAAATCCTGACTGCGGCAGAATTCGGTCCAGCGTTCTCCGATACCAAAATTTTGTATAGAGACAGTGAAACCCCAAAGAGGTTATAGGATAGTTTTTAAATTACTTATTCTATGAAGACAAAGTTGCTACTAGTTATTTTATAAAATAAAAAAATGAAATTGATTTTTAGGTTCAATGGATTATTTTATATATATTATTTAAATAAATGAAATTATAAAATTGAATTAAACTAAAAATAATTTCAACGAATTATTTATTTTATTGGAAATTTTTATTTATTTTAGTAAATATATTGTTTTTTGCTAGAACAGTATAATGCAGAGAAAAAAAATCCATGTGTTACCAGTGGTAACTACTGGGATTTTCTTACTTTCTATTACTATTACTATTTCTATTACTAGGATTAAATTTATTCCTCCTCTTCAACAGATCTTAGGCCATGATTATGTAGGTATTTTAAAAGTACAAGACTAATTTTGTTTTTATTTTTTATTTTCATTTGCAGGTTCTATGTGCGGAAGAAATCGGAGAGAGCTTCCAATTTATACAAAGTTATACCAATATAACAAACTCGTATTGTTTAAAGGATTATAATATGTGCAAGTGTTCATTTAATAAATAAAAAAATATAGGTACCTTCATACGTGTTTTAATTTACTCGCTTTAACCCTATTATAGATGTAGCTAAGCTGTCATAAATATCAAATTAACTATATAATAAACTATAATTGACAAATTATAGCCTATGTGTTTTTCTGATGTATAAGCTATAGTATTGTAAAGTTTCATTAAAATTCTATAGGATATAGGATAGGATTTTAAATTAACATGGTTATTTTCATTATTTAAACTATTTAAAACGGGATATTTACGATGTTTTTTATCATTGTTTCGCGGAGCTCGATATTTCGACATTGTCTACGAATGTCATGTTCACGAGACATGGTAAATATCCCGTTTTAAATAGTTTAAATAATCATTAAAATTCATTCAGTAGTTTTTCCATGAAAGAGTAACAAACATTTATCGTTTATAATATTAGTAGGATATTTTATCCACAAAAGCTTACGATGAAGGTTGCACAACACTAATCCTGGTGACATTTGTCAAAAATATAGTTCAAATAAATGGCTCCATTGAACCATTTGAGACCAAGTAGAGTAGCCATATCTGTCTCTCTTTAACTTATGATGTACTTCTTAAGAAAATAAAGGACAGCATTAGCTACTCAGATCCTCCAAGATACACGCTATCTATGCTTTTTATATATCTATGGCTAAGACCATGCTACTAAGTATTTCGTAAACAATATTATGACTTTTGTCTGTAATATTATAGTGTTTGGAGATATGGCAGTATTGCCTCTGGTCTTAGCGGTTCAAACAGGAATGAAAAAATATTAAAAATCAAAACAATTCAGAAATCCATTGGCATTTGCAATTTTTTACTTAATAGTTAATACGTATTACGTAGTATTACTTTGTGTTTTTACTATTATAGTTACCTATCCTTTACTAAAATTATTATTGCATACCAAAACTATAAAACGTTCTACAATGTTTTTAACCTTAAAGATGTTATCGAATAAGCATCCTTCCTTCATTGCCCGCACAGTTTTTGTAAAAAATAATAATGTAGACGACGCTTGTAGATTAATAAACAGAATTATGGGAAAGGAAGGTCTTTTAGAGCAATATAGATTAACTAGATATTATGAAAAGCCTTTCCAGGTAATTAAATAATAAACTAATATAACCTTTACTCTGTGCAGTGTATATTAGTTTGGAATATGTCAGTAAACTTAGCTGTATAAAATAAGTCAGCCTCCATATGATACTAAGGTTTTTTAGCAAGTAACTTTAAAATGAAGGGTATAATTTGATATCATATTGCAATAACACATCATTATCATCTTAATATCGAACTTGGTGTAATTCAAATGTGTGTTATTGTGACACAATGACCTTAAAAGTTTATTGGATTCTGTTTTTTTTTTTTGCCATAGTCGGTGACAGTGTATATGGTCTCTTGTATATTTGTTTTACTAATATAAGTTTTATCATACTTATGTGTAACTCATGCTTGTTATAATGATAATTCGTATAACTGCTATTTTTACAGACAAGAAGAAGAATTAATCATGAGAAATGCAAGGCCATTTACAATGAGGATATGGAAAGAAAAATCCAATTCGTGCTTAGAAAAAACAGACATGAACCATTTCCAGGATGTCACTAAAAAAATCAGGAGAATATTAATTACTTTAGTTTAGATGTACAATATAAATAAAAGCATTAAAAAAATATGCAACTTCATTTATTCTTAAAACATTAAATATAGATAATAAGTAAAATATTGTATATTGTCACAGATTGCTTTGCAAGTAAAATCATTATAAAAATGCAGCAGCATAAAGACTAGATAAACAGCTTGGCACAGAAGGAAGCCCAGTGGGCTAGCGTGGGGTCACATGTATGTAGTACAGGCATCTCTTCGTTTCACATAAAAATGATATCGGTAGCAACGGTGGCATGTCTTGATACCACAGCGGTAGCTTAGTCCCCCTTGTGGCTTTCCTTTGCAATATTTTAAGCCACAGGGATACCAATTGACGCACACCTGAAAAAATTAAATTATATTTAAACACTTCTATATGTCTGATGGCTTGCGCCATGCACTATGAATAAAACAAGTATAAAATTCAATAATCTTAGCTAATTTAATTTAAAGCTTTATTGTATACCTCTAGATGGCAAATACAAGCTTTTGTGGCATTTGTTTCTGCAACACAAACTCCAACAGCGGGGGTCCCATCTACTGTTTCAGATGAAAGAGCATTAGCCGGGAAAGGGGTCACCTCGGCAGTGTATGATTGCTCAACACCTACAAAATAAACTGCATGTAGTATTGTTGTATTTTAATGTCTCTGATTTTTTTTTAATAGTATCAACCATAGTTTACCAATATGCTGGCCCAATGTGAGATGGAGACTTCACACACCTTCAGATAATTTTTCCAAACATCAGGTATGCAGGTTTCCTAATGATGTTTTACTTCACCTGTGAGCATGTGATAGTCTTCAAGACACCATAGGGGGTCAGGATCTAATCTAGACCTCTCACTCGAGGCCAAGCCACAGTGGATATATCCACAGTACCATTGTTACTTACAGGTTAGCTTTATTTCACTTAGTCAAATTAAATCAAATAATCAATTCTTTGGAATGATATACAAGTCATTCTAAAGCAAAATCTACTGAATACATGCTAATACAAACCAGGTCTAGGGGCCCATCTTGTTAAGTCGGCTGTACGCAAGTAAACATTATCCCCAGCTGGTGCACAATGACGTGCAGCAGGTGGGGACAGAAGACGTGTCGCATGGCCGGCCCATGCTGTTGCAGTAGTCTGCCTCCATCCTTTATCTTCTTCTGCTACTCTTACTGTTCCAGGATTTTTCTTTAAACAAACCAAATATGTCATGATGCTGTCAACTATTATATTTATTTATTTAATAACATCAGTTGCCCATGGCTTTGCCAACACTGAATTTGATTTATGGGTGTGATAATGATTATTTTCATAGCCTATGAAACTCCTTTTCACATCAGCTATCTGCCAGCGATAGTGAAAGTCAAAATTGGTCCAGCATTGATACAGAGATTGCTCAATAGAGAAAAAAATTGTAGAAAATATTATTTTGATGTATATAATGTGGATAAATCTTTATGCATTTAGCTTGTATATATAAGTATGTTTTTTTGAAGATCAAAACAACAGTCCTCCCGTGATGATGGTTGCTTTAAAGTATTCAAAACATTGGACATGTAAAAAACATAATAAACTGCAATAAAATCTGTAAAAGTTGTTTCATTACAATGAGTGAAATTTGCATAGGCATAAGAAAACAATATAGATCAAGGTCAAATCAATAACTCTATTGATAAATAATCAAAAAAAAATTCAAAGTCAAAGTCAAAAATTTTATTCAAAATAGTACAATCAAAGTATCTTTTTGAAAGTCAATTGAGTCTACCACCAGTACCAAAGCAAGCCAGGGAAGAACCGGCAAAACAAACTCAGTGGAACCATTATGACTACTTATATAAGCTTAAGAAATAGCTTAGTTATTTTTATTACAGAAATTGTTTAAAACCATATTACCATTGATATTTATTAATAGTAATATTTTTAATTAGTAATAATATTTTTTGATTGGGAGCAATGACCTGCTTAACTGACACATTTTGCAAGTACTAAATAAGTATTTTTTATTTATTTACTGTTGAATTGGTTAATCTGTATAATATAAAATACATAATATATTTAAAAAAAAGAAATTTCCTTTAAAAAAATAATAGCAAGTCAACATTAATTTATATGAGAATCAAATCTCCAATCATACCTGACGTAATTTAGCCATAGCATCGGGTGCTATAAAATCAGCCTGAGCAGCATGAGTAAGAAAACAAAGCGTTTGGTGTCCTGATTGTCCCAACTCCTCTTCGGCAGGGATTATTACTTTCATAGCTTCAACCTCCTGCAATTAGATCATATAATACTTTGTGCTAAGTTGTTATAACATGCAAATATTATCATAATGTATCAATTACGTGCATTAGTGAAGTCGACCAGTTGGGATATAAATACGCCATCCAATCTTAGAAACTCCAAAGTCACGGTATCCTCCGATACATTTGCCATAATAGCTTCTTGCATAACATCGCCACCCTGTAATATTATTATTGTTGTAATTGTTAAACGCATGATACTACTAAATTGCCTTTGTAGATGCAAATACTTTGTTTCATTACCTGATTCTTCACATTTATAAGGAGTTGTAAATTGGTCGGTTGGAAAAGAATATAAAAAAGAAGGATTTTTAACGTAATTTTTCCCATTTCCCTATGAATTATTTATTAGTATAAAATTATTCATCACTTTTTATTATTAATATCTATTTAGAAGTACTACTGTTTTTGTTATCGAATTGAGTGTAAAAAAAAATTAAAACATAACTAAATATGCGTTTAAATTTATGTTTATTTACTAAACAACAAGAGCGATTCACAACAAAATACCACCAAATAAATGTTGAGTGTTGACACTTGACATTTGTTTTGACAATGACATTGTTTTTTTTTTCGTATATTTGTTCCTGTTGGAACCGGCTAAGACCAGAGGCCATGCTGCCATGTCTGACGTAAACTACACATATTTTGTGAAGAAGAAGGAATGGCGGGAAACGCCAAGGGAGGGCCCCGTCCCTTACGTCACCATCAATCAATTATAATTCCAAATCCATCCATTCCGAAACAGTCCACCACAATATTTGCGAACCAATCACATTACAATATATGGATCGAGTTTTGAAGACAAACACTATAGAAAACCACCAGGACAGTCACTATATACAATACCGCCGAAACAGTCCCATACAGAAAACAACCCCAGAACAATTTTCCGCAGCATTCGCGAACCAATCACAATATAACAGATTGCGTTTTTAAACCAAGCATTATAGAAAACCACTCCGAAACAACAAAATTGGTTCATTCATTATACCGAATCCTTAGATTTGCGGCTTGCCGCAAACTTACAAGGCAAAAACATGAATATAGGGATGTTGACACATGTTACAAATTCATGTATTATAAAGTTATGTTTTACATATTAAATACAGTATTTGAAAACCTAAAATAACATTTAAAAAGTCTACTTATTTGTCTTAAAATTTAGAAAATTAATTTAAAATGCGTTATTTATCATGCATGATCACGTGACTGTAAACGCCAATGAGGCGATGACGTCACTGAACATTGAGCTAAGTACAAACTCACCTAACATAGCGCGAGCTCTGAATGCGGTGTGTGACGTAATGACGCTTGGAGCGTTTCAAGGGCGATTTTAAAAACCATTTTTCTTTTTTTAATTTTTTGTTAAAATTGGACATATTTCTTAACAAAAGTATTTTTTTCGTGTTCATCTATAGTATATCTATCAAATAAAATCAATTACAAAAATTAGTCAACATCCCTATTGTGGATGCGTCGTAAGCGCTTGCGGCAAATTCTCGTTGCAGTGATTTTGGCACAAAACCGACACTCGTCGGATCAGCCACAATTCACAAACCCTTGCAAACCTACGCAAGCTCAGACAAACTATATCCACATATTGTATCCACACGTTTGAATTTGTGAGAGTTTGCCGAGGCTTACCAAGTGTGCGGATGCCGCTAATAATTTTAATTATTATACGTTTGCTATTTTTTAATTCATTATTCAGTCCACTGTCTAGAAAGTTCTAACTTCTCTAGTTTCTAGCTCGTTCAAGCATGGCAGATAAACACAAGTTAAGGTGTGCAAATTACAATTATTATAATAATATAAGAGTGTCTGTCGAAAAGCGGTAAATGAGTAGCCAGTGGTGGCGCCACTGGCCACATTAATGACTAAAGCTGCAGATTTAAATATTATTATGAGTAAAAATTATATAAATTTTAAAGTTATTTTTCTGTTCTAAATATAGTTTTGAATGTACTTTTTTATAATAACTGAAGCTCTAAATTATCAATCACTGATCACGGTTATTAATATTGATAATAATCAGTATCACAGAATATGTAATATGTATAGAATATAGATCACAAATCACAATATAGAGGAAAGGGCGGGAAACCTTAAATCGGTCGCACGTAGTTTTTTATAATTTTTCATTTTAATTTGAATTTTATGTAAATTTTAAGATATTTAGATCAGATAAGTTGTAGTTTGTATATATTTTAATAGTTAGTTTGTATTAAAGTGTAAATTTTATTTAATTTTGTAAATTTCATCCTATTGGTAAGTTTTCTTTACCTTACTTTTCATTCATGACATGATGGACCCCCCGGGTGATCCTGGGGGGACAGCCCCCGAGCCCCCCGATATAGGTCATGTAGTGACAATTACAAATAATGACGATGGTAGTACAATGGATACAGATGGTTCTGTGTCTCAGACATGTAGTGGACGTAAAAGAGTGTCAGCTCGGCCCAGAATCTGCAGGCATTGTAATAAAAGACGACGAAAACATCGTGGTGATAAAAAGGATATTAAGGAATGTGATTGCCAATGTGTAGAAATTAGTGATAAACAAATTCTTTCCAAAGCCGATTCCTGCAATAATTCTTCTATAGTAGTAGAGACTATACAAAAAAATAACACGGACACTACACCACAGCCACAGCCCCCTGTTGCAAGGCTGTTATATAATTCATCTGATGCTGCTCCTTATGTTGTACATATTCATAAACAATTTTCATCTCCCGACGATAATGTTACTTTACATCCAGTTACATTTGGACGCTTTCTCAAAAGAAATTCAGTTAATAATATTGTAAATGGAAGTTTAAAAAGGATAGGCCGGAATAGGTTATCTATTTCTTTTTCTAAGCACCAAGATGCAAATGACTTTGTTGAAAACAAAAATTTAGAAACTGAAAAATATAAGGCTTTTATTCCATCATTTTCTGTGAGTAGAATAGGAATAGTAAGAGGAGTACCAGCTGAGTGGTCCGAAGAGGAAATAAAAGACAATGTTTCTGTACCTATTGGCTGCGGCCCAATCATAAAAATTAGAAGAATAAAACGGAAGACAATGATTGATGGACAAAACCATCTTAAATGTACTGAGTCTGTAGTATTTACTTTTGATGGACAGATTTTGCCTAAACGAATTTATATGTGCTACACTGCTCTTACTGTAGACTTGTATATTTATCCTACTATACAATGCTACAATTGTTGTCGGTTTGGTCATGTAAAATCTCAATGCAGATCTAAACCAAGATGTTTTAAATGTGGTCAAGGACATAGTGGTGATAACTGCTCTATTCAAGAAGATTTTATATCTTGTTGTTTATGTAAAGGTTCCCATATTGCAACTGATAAAAAATGTTTAGAATATGAAAGACAAAGAGCTATAAAGGAATCAATGGCTAAAAGTTGTATTTCCTATTCTGAAGCTTCAAAGTTACATCCATCTGTCTCTCGAATTTCTTATGCAGATGCATTGCTCTCATCTCCTAACATCACTCCTAATAGTTTTCCAACCCAGCATCAACATTCTACACCTAAAGCTATAAACAGTTCTTCATATAAAAAAACTGTTTTTGTTAAACCAAAGCCTCCACCTACACTTAGCAAAGGGTATGACAAATCAGCTCACCAAGAAATTTTAAGGGATTTTAATATTCCCCAACCCTCTAATGGATGTGCATTAATTAACAAAGAAAATGAAAACTCATTGGAATCCTCAGTAATTGATTTAATTATTTCTCTTATAAAATCTCTTAGTCAAACGAATGAATTTACACCGTCCAACGCTGCCTTATTAGTTTCCGCAATTACTCAAATTTATAAACCAAATAATGGACAAAGTTCTTCAATGGAATTGTCAAAGCATCACTCCTAAAAAAAGTGATCTTATTTATTTATTAAATAAATATAAACCTTATGTCTGTGCTCTTCAAGAGACATGGTTGAAACCAGGGTCTTTATTTAAGATTCGTGGTTATTCATGTCTCAGGGAAGATCGTGTGGATGGGCATGGTGGAGTAGCCATACTTGTGAAACACCCTCTTTCCTTTTCTCTCTTCTCTATTCCTTCTCACAGTAATGATTTTTCTATCATTGCTGCTTCAGTCGAAAATATCTGCTACATATCTATTTATATACCTCATCCTTCTTCTGCAATCTTGAATGAAATTAAAGATATTATTTCCATTCTTCCGAAGCCTTTTATTATTCTTGGTGATTTTAACTGTCGCCATGAATCCTGGGGTTACTTATCTTCTAATAGTTATGGTAACACATTAATAGATATATTTGATTCAGTGAATTTGTGTATATTAAATGATGGTCGTCCTACTCGACGTTCTCATCCTGACGAGGGCCCAAGTGCTCCAGATTTAACAGTCACTACACCTAATCTTGCTTCTTCTTTGTCCTGGGATCCATTGCAATCTACTTTTGGTAGTGATCACTTCCCACTATTATTATCATTTCCAACCTGCAATAAGAACAATAAAGTATTACATAAAACTTATTCTCCTCGTTTAAAATATAAGCTTAATGATGTTGATTGGGATTTATATAAAGATCTCATAAAAAACAAAATTATTACACTTCCAAAAATTAATCCAGGTACAGAATCTGTGTGCAGATTCTTTAGCAAGAATCTTTATTGAGGTTGCCAATGAGATTTTTCCTATTAAAAATAGCTCTTTGGGTTTTATTCCTTATCCTCCTTGGTGGGATAATGAATGTACTGAGGCAGTAAAGAGAAGAAAATATGCTGAAATTACATACTGTGAATGTTCCACTGATGAAAATTTTGAAATTCTTACAAAGATAATGTCAGAAACTTCAAAATTTCTAAAGAAAAAGAAATTTGATGGCTGGAAAACCTTCTGCTATTCAATATCACCCGATGTCAGACCATCTCTTGTATGGCAAAATATAAGGAGGTTTAGATCTGCATACAGAGATTCATCTACAAAATCAATCCCTTCTCATTTAGTTAATAGCTTTTTAGATAAATTGGCTCCACCTTTCGTTCCTGAAGACTTAATAATTCGTTACCCGGTAATAAATATAAATAATGATAATTGTTTTGGTTTAAACTGTCTATTTTCTCTCACTGAATTAAAATGTGTATTGTCACATGTTAAGGATTCTGCTCCTGGACTGGACGGTATTCCTTATTCCTTTATCTCTCATTTAAACGATGATGCTTTATTTTATTATTTATCTCTTATAAATTCAATAGTGACATCTGGTAACATCCCCTCCACGTGGAAACGTCAAGAAATAATTCCCGTTCTGAAACCTAATAGATGTTCTTCAGACCATTCTGCCTATCGCCCAATCGCACTCTCTTCTGTTTTGATGAAAATTACAGAACATCTTATAAAAAATCGTTTAGAATGGTTTGTCGAGCATAACGGTCTATTATGTGAATCACAGTTCGGTTTCAGACGTGGGAAAAGTACTATTGATAGCTTAAGTATATTCATTTCTGATATTCAATTATCATTTTCAAATAATAAATCAGTAATAGCTGCATTCTTAGATATTAACTGTGCCTATGATAACGTCGTGATAAGTATTTTAAAGAGTAAGCTTTTACAACTTAATATACCACTGCTATTAACAAATTTTATCATAAACATGCTTTCTGAAAGATACATAATCCTGAAACTAGATGACGGGAAGTCAATTACTCGTCTTGTTTCAAAGGGCCTCCCTCAGGGATCAGTACTTAGTCCAATATTATATAATATTTATACACAAGATTTAAAATCATCTCTTAATAGTGTAAATGTTCTTCAGTATGCTGATGATCTATTAATTTACTGTTGTGATAATTCTATTGAAAAAGCTAGTTCTTCTGTAACACAATCGCTGATGATTTTAAAAAAGTGGTTGGACTTAAATGGCCTTGATCTATCACCTTCAAAAAGTACAATAGTTTTATTCACGAGATCAAGAACTCCTCCTCCTATTTCTATATTTTATGAGGATAATCAGATTCCAGTTAAAGATAATGTTAAGTTTTTGGGAATTATCTTAGATTCGAAACTAACTGGTATCCTACATTGTGATTACCTAAATACTAAATGTGAACGTGCTCTTAATATTTTAAGATGTCTATCAGGTGTTTGGTGGGGTGCTCACCCTTTTTGCATGAAATTGTTATATAATGCTCTTATAAGAAGTATGTTAGATTATGGTACATTCTTGCTGGAGCCTGGCAGTGCTAAGGCTTTTAAAAAACTAGATCTCATACAGTCCAAAGCTTTACGAGTAGTTTCTGGTGCTATGCGGTCAAGTCCTATCAATGCTCTTCAAGTAGAATGTGGTGATCCTCCACTACATCTACGTCGTCAATATTTAGCTGACAAATTTATATTCCGATCTTTTCAGTTTATTAATCACCCTCTTTATAACAAACTTCAGCAACTTTCTCATTGTATAGATTCATCTGCATATTGGACACATAAAAAACCACCTTGTCTAATCAATAGTTTTAAGAAATTTATTAACATAAAAGCTCCTATTCATCGATCCATTAATTACCCTCTTTTCAGTACTAGCTTTGAAGCATTAATGTCTCTTCCAGAAATTCATTTTAACTTAGATTTAAATAAGCACGATATTTGTATAAATTTTTCATTTAATTTTCTTAAAAATACTGTTTGGGTTGATTACCATCATATTTACACAGACGCGTCTAAACACTCCTCTTCTGATCCTGTTGGTGTAGGTGTCTATCACGCCCAATTTAAAATATCACAAAAAATCAAACTTCCTCCGGAAACATCGGTGTTTACTGGGGAATGTTATGGTATTCTTAAGGCTATTGAATATATTATTCTATTTAAACTTCCAAAAACAATAATTTTCTCTGATTCAAAAAGTGCATTACAGTCTCTCAATAGGTTCCCATTTAAATCAAAAAATATTTCTTCTATTATCATAGAAATAAGAAATCTATTAAATAAATGTAATTTATTTGGTCTTTCTGTGTTGTTTGTATGGATCCCTAGCCATAGAGACATTCCTGGTAATATAAAAGCAGACCAACTAGCTAATGAAGCCGTGGTCGATGGCGATATTTTCCCTTATAAAGTTTATTGCCAGGATCTAGGTGCTCTTCCTGTAGTTCACCTTCAGGATTGCTGGAATGGACTTTGGACTGAAACTGGTCAATCAAAAGGCAGGAGATATTTTAACCTTCAGCCACTTATTTCACTTAAACCATGGTTTTTCCGTGCGAAATGCAATAAGCTAGTATGTTCTTCTATCATAAGAATGCGTTTGGGTCACGTTTGCACTCCTGTTCATCTTAATAGATTAGGCATTGTATCTACTGACATGTGTGAATGTGAATCCGATAAATGTGATCTAGATCACATTTTCTTTTCATGTCCTCTATACGACCGCTCCTCATTCCTGAATGATCTAATATCTCTTAATGTTCCATTTCCTACCTGTATATCCTGTATAATTATGTATCCATGTAAATTTTATAAAATATTGTCATCTTTCATCCTTCAAAACCATATTAAAGTTTAAATATTTGGTGTGTAAGTATATATATGTATATTTATGAAATTTTTATTATCCGTTTCAAACCTCTTCCTACTTATCTGATCTTTTCCCGTGTTCCGTATCCTTATTTATCTTAGTTTCCCAATCTTTTAATTTACGTCATTGGCAAAAAGTAAACGCTATTGCCAAAAGAGGAAAAAAAAAAAAAAAAAAAATCACAATATAGATTATTGTGTAGACCACTAGCGACTAACATGTTTGTTGTTCTATGACATACAACATGTATTTAATGGCGTTTTATATTTTTGACCTATACATAACTTTTACAGTTCAATAAATAGGTGAATTTACCTAATGTAAGTGCTTGAAGACAATAGTTTTGTTTTGAAGTCATAAATATTTTCCACGAATATACCCGATTACCATCCGAACGGAATACGGAGAACATAGCTGTCGTCTAAAACGGAAAGAAGGGCGATGTTGTCCAAAGCAAAGACAGACAGCTGTCGAATCATTTTCAGCTGATTTTTGTGTACGCTTGGAAAGCATCGCCACTACTATTATTTCCATTGATTATTGTTCAGTGATTACTGTATAAACTTGTCAGAAACGAATCGTAAAGAGTGTCGTGGGAACAATCGAGAAGCGTTTACAAAGGAACAAAGAGAAATGGTTTATTGAGTGCGGGTGACGGACAGCGAGCGTGACGTCACGCCGCGACGAGGCCGATGCGGCTGGGATCGTGACTGGAGGAGCGCGGCGAGCACGCGCATCGGAGCAGGCCAGCCTGGCCTCCAGTGACTCCGGGGACGAGGGCCAACGGCCGCCGCGCAAGCGGACGCGCAGGCTGTCGCCGGAGCCGACCATGCACCAGCCGTGTGCGAACGGCGCCCACCTAAACGGGGATGCGGCCCGCAACGGTGACCTGCCGCTGGGCCTTCGCATGGGCCAAACGGACCAGGAGATCGTTCGCCTTATTGGGCAGCATCTGCTCTCTGTAGGACTTGAGTGAGTATGGCCTTTTCATTCTATCAAATATCCAGTTAAATTTTCAAGGTAAAATTATATTCCTTGTTTAAATAGTAGCTTTAAGTAGCTTAGTCATAAAGCATAAATGCAATATTTAAATTGACAAGAATGTTTCATTAGCAATCAAAACGGTACTATGTTTTAATTTATACAAAACAAAGATCATGACACAAAATTGCTTAGTCACCATTTATAATTATTAGTATATTATGTTCAGAAAAAGTATGTATTACAAAATGCTAAACCAATTTATCTTGTGAATGTTATTAAACTTCTCTAAGATAGGAAATTGGTAATTAAGTCAATAAATGTATGTAGGCACAGACTCTGTAGGTTTATACCTGGCAGTAGTATATACGCTTATTGTATCATACATATTTGATTTATAGGACCTTAACATAGAGTGCATTATTAACTCAGTCAAACATTTGCATCATCATCAGCATCTACTACTCCATTCCAAGAAACATAATGACAATGCCTTGCCACTTGCATCCAAAATGTACCGGTCACTGTATGGTGATTGGATATCGATTTGTTGTCTTTATAACCTTTTATATAATAATAATAATAATAATATAGCTTTATTTGTTCCATTCCAATTTTTAGATCATGTTAGTTTTGTTAGTATGTTTCTTTTCATTACCTTTTGTTAGTGTTTGTTAGTATTGGGTATGGAACCCTTTTGGGTAAAAGCCTCCTCCATTCCAAGCCATTTTTCCCTATCCTGAGCAATCTCTGTCCAGTTTTTCCCTGCTGTTTCAATGATGTCGTCTGTCCATCGTTTACATGGTCTGCCTCTATTTCTTTTGCCTTTTGGTCCAGACCATTTTGTTGTTTTTAATGTCCACCTTTCATCGTTATATCTAGCAATGTGGCCTGCCCATTGCCATTTAAGGCGTAGAGCGTGTTTAAGGGCATCTGTAACATTTGTTCTATTCCTTATATCTTCATTTTTTATTTTCTCTATTTTCCTTAGATTTAATATGCTTCTTTCCATGGCATGTTGACATGCTGTAATTTTGTTTTTTATTCTGTTTGTGTATGTCCAGGTTTGGCTTCCATATGTTAGGCTGGGTAGTAAACAGGAGTCCATTATTATTTTTTTAAACTTAAGATGGTAATTTCCTTTTAAAATCTCATTATGTAACCAAAATTTCTTCCAGGTATTAGTGATCCTTCTGTCCACCTCTTCTTCATTTCTTTTAGTATTAAAGGATATCTGTTTACCAAGATAGATGTATTCATTAACATATTCGATACAGGTTCCTGATACACATATTTGGTCTCTTGTATGATTTGTCATTACTTTAGTCTTACTTGTGTTCATGCGCAATCCTACTTCTTTACTTGCGTCATCCAGGCCCTGCATCATCTGGTTCAGTTCGGTTGCTGACTCTGCAAAGAGAACCATATCATCAGCGAACCTGAGGTGGCTTAGGTGTTGGCTGTGTATTTTAAGTCCCTTACTTGTCCAGTTTATTTTTTTGAGTACTTCGTCTAGCACAGCTATGAACAGTTTAGGGGACAAAGGATCACCTTGCCTTACGCCCTTTCCAATTATTATGTCTTCTCCTTTCTTTTCCAGCCTTATCCTGCTTGTGCTTTGCTGATATATGTTTTTTATGATGTTGATATATGTTGTGTTTATTCCACATGAGACAAGAGCTTTCCAGATGGAGTTGTGACTTATGCTGTCAAATGCTTTTGAGTAATCAATAAAACCCAAATACAGGGGTTTGTTATATTCTTTGTATTTTTCAAGTACTTGATCTAATGTATGCATGTGGTCTGTAGTGGAAAACCCAGAACGGAAGCCTGCTTGTTCAATTGGTTGTTTGCTATCTATTTGTGGAGATATGCGGCTTAATATAATAGAAGTAAAAAGCTTATAGATACTAGATAGTAAACTTATTGGCCTGTAGTTACCAATATCTGTTGGGTTTCCTTTCTTGTAGAGAAGTATTATGTCCGAACTACACCACTGCTTTGGTACTTTTGTCGTTTCTAGCACTATGTTGAACAGCTGTACTAAGTGTTGTGACAAGACAGGTGCTCCGGCTTTTAATGCTTCATTGCTTATGTTGTCCGGACCAGAACTTTTGTCCGCTTTTAGTTTTTTAATATGTTTTAACAGCTCATTTGTATTTATAGGTTCTATTTTTTCTTGCTCTATGTCTTGACTGTTTGTGGATTCTTCTTCAAATAGGTCTTCCGGTGGTTTTTTGTAAAGTTCTGTATAAAACATTGTTGCGTGATGTAAAATGTCTGCCCTGTTTTTTATTTCCTCCTGAGCATAATTAAGTTTATGAATCCAAGTTTTGTGTGTGCATAGTTCCTTATTTGCCCGTTTGGAGCTTCTGTACTTAGTCAAGTTTTTCTCTATGATTCTCTCTCTATGTTTGTTGTAATCTTCTTTTATGGCCTTGCTGGTTGATTTGAATATACTTTTTAACTCTTCTTTTTTTTTCTAACCTAACCTTTTATATCAGTTACTAAATTATTAAGTTACATATAACAAAGACAACAAAGAAAAATTTATAATTGACATTTGTGAATGAAGATCACTAACGAACTGCATATTTAAGTCTATTATTATTTAAATGTATTTATGTTATAATAAGAATCAATAATATAAGAAACAATATATATGAAGGATATCCTCCTCAATGTGGCCCAATGTGGATGAACTTCACATATTTTCAAAGATTTAATCACATCCAGCATGCAGGTTTCCTCACTGTGATTTCCCTCAGTGAGTGAATGTAAGGATGAAACTCGGTCCTCTCACTCAAAAGTCAAAAGGCTCCTCTTGTAATAAATGGTTCTAAATTTATTGGTTGACCAATAAGTTGTATATTGATTTTTATTTTACCTCTAATAACCCCTTGATGTCAATGCCCTTATCACTATGTACACATGTGAGACAGTTCTTGCCAATCATCTTGATATCATGACCTATGTGATATTGATAATGGAAGGTGAATTAACTAAGTGGTATCTTTTAATTATATGGGAATCTGTAACATTATACATTATAAGTTTTTATTGTACGGGTTCATATTTTGACTTTAATACCAGTCTTGCCTTTTGTACAGCTAACAAGCTACTCTTATAATGAAACTTTCCTGATTCCTTTCCAATTTTGCATTTATTTATTTTAATGCACAATGTAGCTCACTAGAGTAAGAGCATACTCATATTAAAGGCCAGGCCATGCACCTGTTGATCCTGTAGTGTACTTGGTGTCTATGGACGTCGCTTATCAATTACCATCCTGGAGAACTGACTGTTCTATAAAAAATTTATGTTTGACTCATGGGGGTTACGAATATTCGCATCCGCATCCGCAGAGGCGGAAGATTCGCATTAATTCAGACATCTGCATCTGCATTTGGAAGCACATCAACCAATGTGGAGTTTTTACGGATGCAGATTCACATCAACAAGTAACTACATGTAAAGACAGTGGGTGGAGCCAGAGTGGCTCGTGCTTCGCGTTTGTTTTGGTAATCGCTAAATTCATTTGGTAACTCACAAAATATAGGAAGGCGCACATTGGTATTTGGTAATAAGATCCTACAGGTCTTGTTTATTGTGTTTATTCTCATTGTCAATAAATTAAAATTACAGCGTGTGTTCATTGTGTGTTTTGTTGTTTTTAATATTAACAAAAAGCAGTATCTGGACTAATTTTACAATTAGCAAAAATAATCCGGAGGAGTCGGAGTGTAAGATATGTAATAAAAGTTACTCGCAAGGGACGCACAACTACTACTTTGCAAAACCACCCAAAATCAATACACCCGGAGGAGTTAAGAGTAAAAAGTTAAAATTTAATTGATTTTTAGTTAGATATGCACTTGAAATTTAAATATTATGATTTTCATATCCCAACATCTGCATCCGCATCACATCCCCGGACGTGAACTTCTAATAATCCGTATCGGCATCTGTAACAACCCTGGTAATCCAAACCTCTATACAGTGTGATACAGTCCATGTTTTTGTAAATTGTCCTAGTTATTATGTATTTATCAACAGATAGTTCAACTTTATTTAACGTGTTTGTCATTACACAGCTTCAATGACGCGCCCTACGTCGTCCACCTAATTAATGCTCTGTAATGACAAGCGCCAATAAAGCGTGGCGCGCAAAGTTGAATTGAACTATGTTTACATAAATTGGACCAGTAGATTTCTAAAATATGATTATCACAATCATTATGACGTCTACACATTAGCTTGTCCAGGATCCAGTGTGTTGCCATATTATACACTGCATAATATTAATGTTACACACATTGGACCAACCATTAATTACCAAATTGTTGACCACACTTATTGTTTGTAATCAGGTAGTGGCAACCGAATCGGGTCGGTACGACGGGGTACCTCTCGATTATATAATACCGGCGTTAAGTGACAGCTATGCTGTCTCGTTTCGTGCACTATATGAGTTTCCGGTGGCCCATTGGGAAGGGGGAGATAGATAATAGGAGTGCAACGGATCTGCATAATAACCTTTGGTCTATGGCCGTCGGTAGTCACCAGAGGCTGCTCGATTGCTTTCGATGACATATAAATGATTGGACAGAAATACAGAATTGATATAGATAATGATGGTTATTGGTGCAGTCAACCGTGGATCTGGGCCGCGTGGTCGTGATGATTCTAGCTTCAGTTATGAAGCCTCGAATTCACCTGAGCCGCTGCGAACAATAATAAACTTATCAGAGCAGTTTTCCTCATAATGTTTTCTCCATTGTTTTGTAATACTCTTCAATAATTATTATATGTATTGACGATAGCTAAAAGTTAAAACTGCAATGAATGATGGTAGCCCATACGATACAGACTTTATTGTAGTAGTGATTGAATGTTACCGATTTTATATTTGGTATTGATATTGACGGTAGAATATTGTTCGATCGTTGTTTTAGTCACGTTGGTATGATGTTAATGTTATCGTACAATATAAACATGCAGTTTTCCGCTTTAATTAAAAAACAATGCCACCACAAACACGGCCTGCTACCGCGGCGCTGCAGCGCCTCCCATCACGCGATAAGACCTCGAGCAAGGTCTCACTGCTGCTGTTGACGCACAAAGTCATTATCATAACTGGAGGTCGGTGGGGGTCGAAACTAGACCTCCATTTATTGAATTTTCATTGTATGTATTTAATATTTATTATAAAATATGAATTAGCTTTTAGAAGTTCTTCATATGGGAGATAGATGGCGCTTGGCACAAGTAACATCGGATCTGCAAATAAATTACATTTTAAAATATATAAACGCGATAAATAATATCAGTTTCTTGTTTAGTGGAATTATAAGGTTACGAACTTATAGTGTTAGTGTTATTCAAATAAAATATTAACGGATAAGTGTGCAAAACTGAAAATAAAAACAGTGATTATGAATTCTAAGCAACTGTTCTCTAATAGTGAAGTTTGACATACTGTGATTTTAGCCGGATAGACTATCAATTTTATAACAACAAACATTAACAAATTAATATAATAATACTACAAAATTGTGTCAAATAATAATAAAGTGACTGTTTTGGTGATAAGCAATAAATGTCGGTGGTGTGAAAAATAAATAACAAATTCAAACAGTCCGTATAACGTTCACTGCATAACTAATATTGTCATAATACAAAGACATTTTAAACATATACTCGTAAAGACAACTAGCTCAATTTGTAACACACTCGCACGTCAACCGAGCACCTTAAGTTCGATTCCCACATATTCAGTTTTGTTTTTTATTTTTTATTTTTTTTTCCGATCCGAATTCTGCAAGTTTTTCAAAAAAAAATTTCTAAGATTATTATCATTATTTTCTATTTAAACAAAACAAAATATATAAATATACATTTTAATTTCGGACAAGAAAAACATAACAAGGCTTGGACATGAATCCCGTGCGTTGCGCTGGGTGCCCTAATAAATTAAATGGAGTATCTTTCATGCAATGCTGTCGGTGTAATGACAAATATCATCATATTTGTGTGAATATCACGAAGGAGCAATATATTGGCTTTTCAAAAGACTTCAAGGATTCGTGGGTGTGCCCCTCTTGTCGATGCAAGGAACAAAAACGCGGTGATAATACCAATACACCAGTTCGTAGTGCGTCTTCCGTAGTGGCCGCGTCCAAACAGCCTGGAAACAGTAGTGTAGTTGACATTGAACACGACAACGTAACATTACGCGCAAAGCCTCGTGGCACTGGTGGCTGTCACTGTCTTTCGGCAGACCTCATTAGAGAAATTATAAGAGAAGAATTAGACAGAAAATTCAACTCCCAGATAAAAGATATTCAAACCAAGTTGGCTTGCATTGAAGAATCTCTATCTTTTCACAGTGCTGAATTTGATTTGGTTAAGCGCGAGACAGAGACTCAAAAGCTAACAATTGCGAAATTGCAAAAGGATAACGAGGAATTACGTTCCTTAAGTTGTGACCTCTCTCACCGTGTGCAGCAACTGGAAGTGCTCTCTCGTGCCAACAATCTAGAAATACAGTGCGTACCGGAACATAAAACTGAAAACATCTATAAAACTGTGCAACAACTGGGTAATTCCATCAAATGCCCAGTCACCGACTCTGATCTACAGTACTGTAGCCGCTACTGATAATGATGAATACTGATAAGATTGGATCATTTTAAGGGAGCTGGCTCAGATGGCTTACCCTCAATCTTTGTAACAAAATGCGCAACAGCGCTAGCACGCCCGCTTTGTCTAATTTACAATAAATCGTTAAGCACTGGCACTTTTCCTGTACTATGGAAAGAAGCGTTAGTTATACCTATATTTAAAAGCGGGGAGACTAAACAGGTTCAAAATTATAGGCCAATTTCAATTTTACCTGTATTCGCTAAGGTCTTTGAACAATTACTTCATCCGATCTTATCATGGCATTTTAAACATATCATTGTTGCTCAACAGCATGGGTTCATGAAGGCTAGGTCTACGGCAACGAACCTAGTCACTTTTATAGACTTTGTTTCATCGTGTCTCGATAAACGGTCTTCGGTCGATGCGATTTACACTGATTTTAGCAAGGCCTTTGACCGAATTAACCATCAGATACTCCTGAGAAAACTTTCCATGAACGGTATTTCCGAACCTTTGCTATCTTGGTGTGGATCGTACCTCTCGGGGAGAAAATCTAGGGTTGTAGTAAATGGATTCACCTCTGAACATTTTGTGGCTAAATCCGGGGTCCCGCAGGGTTCTCACTTGGGCCCTTTGTTCTTCAATATATTTATAAACGACATAAGTAGCTGTTTTCTTCACTCAAAATTTATCCTTTATGCTGATGATTTAAAATTGTTCAAGGAAATCAATTGCACAAATGATGCATTCCTCCTTCAAGAAGATCTTTGCCGGTTAAGTACATGGTGTGCAGAGAACGACTTCAATTTAAACACGAATAAATGCTTTTTCATAAAATTTTCAAAAAAACATAATAGTTCCTCGACCCACACCTATTTTATAGAGAATGATCCCCTACTTGAAGTAAGTCATATAAGAGATCTAGGTGTCATCGTGGATAATAGGCTACGTTTCAACTTCCACATAGAAAACACGGTTGTTAAAGCTTTTAAAAGTCTTGGTTTTGTTGCACGCAATTTCAAGGAATTTCAATCAACTGATTTAAAAATACTATTATACAACTCTTTTGTTAGAAGCAGCCTTGAGTACTGCAGCGTCGTATGGAATCCGTTTTACGATGTGTACAAAAAGAAACTGGAAAGAGTACAAAAAAGGTTTTTACTACACCTTACTTATTCATCCCAAAAGGAAAAAATTCTGCTTACATATAAAGACAGGCTACAGTATTTTGGGATGATAAGTTTATCAGACCGTAGGTTATTATTGGATAATTTATTCCTTCATAAGCTCGCGAACGGATCCTTGGACGCTCCGGATTTACTGGCCTCCCTCAACTTTAATGTACCGTCTAAATTGCCGAGGGCATCGCGGTTTAACGTTTTTGTGTGCAACACTGCTAAGACAAATCTTGGCCTAAATGCTCCAATAAATAGATTAACTCGCCAGTATAACATAGTGGCTAAAAATAAGAAAGTTGATATCTTTTCTGGAGCTATTAGCGTGTTTAAGAAGTGTCTTGTGTCCGAATGACTTATTGATCATCTGTTATGTACTGTACGCCAATGACATTTTTGTTTTCTATATATAAATAGGACATGAATATCAATATTATTCTATTTATTATTAATTTTATTTAATTTTGCTTCTAATTATTTAAATTAATGGTTTCATGAATATTCTTAACATTTTTTTCTTTTTTATTTGTCTCAATTTTTGACTTTTTATTTTATGTGATTTGTTATTGTAATTTATTATATATTATTACCTGCTTGTTGTCTACTTAGTTAACTGTGTCCAAATAATATTTTTGTATCTTGCATTCATGTATTTTATGCTTGCTTATTCATAATTTTCTTTTATTAATTCAAATTAATGTTGCTTTCGTGTATGTTTAATGTTTTTTTTTTTTATTTTTAACTTAATCTTGACTTTTTAATGCAATTTAACTGTCATTTTTTTTCTTTTGTTACAAGTGCATGTTGTCTGTCATCTTTAATTAAAATAACACTGAAATGATCACCCCTGTAAGCGACTCATGTATTAGTGTGTTAGTGTGTATTTTGTTGATGACTCTTTTTTAAATAAATAAATAAAATAAATAAATAAATATTATGACATCACAAATTACGAAATAAAATGTTAACGGACGAAGGGGATTGACGATAATAATTTTTTAAACATTTTTTTTTTGTTATTTCTTTAAAGGAAACAAGGCAGCGTTTACACCATAAGCTACCAAGCGTCTTAAATTTTACTATTTTATGCAAGAACCTCGGTAAACTATGATACTATACCGATACCTGCCCCACGGGTTGTTTTTCATGTTGTATTTCATGTTGAAAACATTATGAAAATACATCTATATACCGGACAAACTCGATGTAGAATGTTTGTGAACAGACTTATAGGGTTAGATTTCAGACTTTATAATAACACACTTCTTATAGTTATCTATATATCTATCTATATCTTATAGTTATACTTTTATAGTTTTACGATAAAAAACTTATAGTTTTACGATAAAAAACCAATCGTGCTATTCGTAATATGAAGTGTAAAGACAAGTAAAAACCTTAAAAATTGATAAACATCCAATCAAAACAAATCAGACGTAAGGGATCATTTTTTATCGTTTTATTTATAACACTTTTCATATCAAACCTGAACAGTGCTAGGGATTTGAGTGTATCTTTTGAATTTTCCCCTCGAAGTTTAATAAAATTGATCACGCCCGCCACGTGAATAGTCGCACGAGTCGAGTCCGCTGTAGAATGATTAAACATTCAATAATATGGGACGTGGCCGTTGCAGGCGCAGCGCCGCGCTGCTGATGGAAGAGTCGGGGCTGCATCTAGAGCACCCGGCTGCGGCCACCTTCCGCCAGCACGTGCTGGCCGGCGACTGGGGCAAGGCCGACCACGACCTGCGCGCGCTGCACGACCTGCTGCGGGACTCGCCGCACGTCGACCCGCACAACCTCGCCGTCAGTACCCCCCGCCCCGCCCCGGCCCGTGAGTATAACCCGCGACGACGCGCACTCACCGCGATCTCCGTGCGCAGGAGATGAAGTTCGTGGTGCTGGAGCAGAAGTACCTGGAGCACTTGGAGGCCGGCCGCGCATTGGACGCGCTGCACGTGCTACGCAACGAGCTAACGCCGCTGCAGCACGACACGGCGCGCGTGCATCGCCTGTCGTCGCTCATGATGTGCGCCGACGGGGCGGAGCTGCGCGCGCGCGCCGCTTGGCCGGGCGGCGCGGCGTCGCGCGGGGCCGTGCTGGCGCGCGTGCAGGCCGTGCTGCCGCCCGCGCTTATGATGGCGCCGGGCCGGCTGCGCGCGCTGCTGTGGCAGGCGGCGCAGCAGCAGGCGGCGCGCTGCCGTTTCCACGCCGCGCCACGGCCCGCGCCCGCCGCACCCGACGACGCGCACCGCGTGCCATTTTCTCTGCTGGCCGACCATGCGTGCTCGGCGGACGAGTTCCCGCTGCACCCGCTGCAGGTGCTCAACGAGCACTGCGACGAAGTGTGGTACTGCAAGTGGTCCCCGGACGGCTCCAAGTTGGCGTCCGGCTCGAAGGACAACACGGTCATGATATGGGACTTCGATCCCGTCGCTAAGAGATTGTCTTTCAGGTGAGTATGCATTGAGCTCACCGGACTAGAGACGAGTTCGAGCTTACTGCAGAATTTGTTGACATTATATTATTTCCATTACCCATATATAGACTAACTCTTAATGATTCACATGACTATTTAAATTTGAGTATTTAGCATTGCTACCACTCTTCTTGAAAACTACTTGAAAAGTTCGCAGCCTGCATTATTTAATTTGTAATTCTCTTAATATAAAATTTTACAAACAATTTAAATACAATAACAACGTAAAAAGATTTTGTTGTTAACAAAGAAGATCCTCAATAACGCGCAAACATCATTAGGGGACTTACCCGACTTACACCACTTTGAGAAAATTGGTTGTAGAATTTAAACCTTCTAATTTTAATTAGACGCCCGAGATGACGCTCGCTCCCGTCAATAAACTCGCCTTTCATAAGGTTTCTCCAGATTGCTTTCTGTGCAGGAGAAGCGAATTCAACTCACGGTTCCCCGCGTTCGGAGATGTTCGAGACTGATCCGTAGGTGACAGTAATGAGCGGGTTCACCGCTATACCTACATCAAAGTCAAAACAACAATCCAAAAATACAAGAATTCTGTCGGGTGGCAATGTAATGGCTTTAGTTTTTTGGGATGTAAGATGGGAAAGTGTGTGAAGTTCACTAACCCGCTTTGGGACAGCGCATCGCTGAACTATGGCCCATTACCCTCCTCGCGTGATTTCGAGGAGGAGATCCGTGCCCAGCAGTGGGACATATTTTTCTGATTTGGCACTTTAGTACTTTCGTCTGTTTCCGAACTTTAAAAACCATTTCAGAAAATTTCATTGAATGAAGAGAGTGAAGCCTCCGTAAACATGTATTTTGTAGACTATAGACAACCATTTTTTAACTGATATAGTTGTTTTGGAAAGCAGGTACATAGAGCATGTGATACACGGTAACATGCATTTAAACAAATAAAAAAAACCGCTGCAAGTAGAAGTGTTTAAGACTATATAGTAGACTCTATAGGAACACCCAATAGGGCACACAAGTAGCGAAGCGAAAGTGAACTGCCTGCATTAAGGCTTGTTTCTTGAGGAATACTAATACAGCTAGTGAAAACTGACAAGGCTCCACTGCTTGCTGCTACACGGTCCGTAGCGGCACTACAAGCTACAGGCAAATGTTAATAACGTTGCAGGAAATCCCTCGAGGGCCACTCGTACGGCGTGTCGTTCCTCGCGTGGAGCCCCGACGGCCGCTACCTCATCGCCGCCGGGCCCGAGGACTGCCCCGACCTCTGGATATGGAACATGGAGGTGACTATGGAGACGGTTCTGTTCCGCAGGAAAACATTACTCCCCCCGTGGCAACGGCCCAACAAGTACTCCACGTTACGTGACTTACACGCCAACTAGTGCCATAGGATTATTTTTATGAACTTTTACTTCAATCGCTTTTTATATAAAGCAAATTCGCTTTTATAGTAACTTTGCCCACGAACACGACCGAGCCTGTCACGATCCACGATGAACCCAATGTATTGCCATCAGTGCCTTAGTGAGACGTCCACAAGTCGAACCCCATAGTAAGGGCGCCAATTTTTGTCCACAGACGGAGCAGCTGCATCTCAAGATGACGCACTCGCAGGAGGACTCGCTGACGGCGGCCGCCTGGCACGCCTCCTCCGACAAGTTCGTGTGCGGCGGCGCGCGCGGGCAGTTCTACCACTGCGCGCTGGACGTACGTACCGCCCCGCCCCCCGCACGACCGCCCACCCCGCCCCGCCCACTGACCGCCGCCTGTTGCAGGGCTCGCTGCTCAACAACTGGGACGGTGTGCGCGTCAACGCCCTGGCCTGCCGCGCCGACGGCAAGGTGCTGGCCGCCGACACACACCACCGCGTGCGCGCCTACGACTTCGGCGACCTCTCCGACCGCAACCTGTGAGTGACGCCCCCAGCCGCGCGCCTCCCGCTCACCATGATCATCAGCTATTTTATTGTATTCAATGATTTACTTTTAACTGGAGCTAGTGGTAAGAAGATATTTGTGCTTAATAACTTCCAGCATCCAAGAGGAGCACGCGGTGATGGCTATGACGCTGAACGCAGCCGACACGCTGCTGCTGCTCAACGTGGCCAACCAGGGCGTGCACCTATGGGACATCCGTGAGTACCCATCGCGTCCGTGGCGTGCGCGTGTACCGGACAGGCAGTAATGGCGTGCGCTTCGCAGGTGCTCGCGCGCTAGTGCGGCGCTTCCGCGGCCTGTCCCAGGGCCACTTCACCATCCATGCGTGCTTCGGAGGCGCGCACCAGGACTTCATCGCATCGGGCAGCGAGGACAACAAGGTGCGCCACTGTTCCCCCGCCCCGCCCCGCCCCGGCGCTCGGACAGCGCGTGACGTGTGCTCGTGTGTCGCAGGTGTACATATGGCATATGAACGGCGAGGAGCCGGTGGCCGTGGTGGCGGGCCACACGCGCTGCGTCAACGCCGTGGCCTGGAACCCCGTGCACCACGACGTGCTCGCGTCCGCCTCCGACGACTACTCGCTGCGGCTGTGGGGCCCGCGCTCGCACCAGTCCTAGCCGCCGGAGCCCGCGCGCGCGCACCCCGCCCGCGCCTCCTAGGTGCCTACACGTACAACATTATTTATTGTTTACATAATATTACTTTATACCTAAAATTAATTTGTCACTACTATAGGTAGTCGCAAATCGCAATATTTAAAGTCTTGATCCGTGTCAATAATACATATTATAATAAAATGAATAAACAAATTTGGGCCGACCAAAGTTCGACTCAAGGAACCAACGCACGACGTCATTCTTAACCATGAACTATGTATAACTTGAGTTTGACTAAAACCATTTTTAGATATTTCTTCTGATATCTACATTTACATAACAAATTTAACTTTCATTGAAAATGTATTTTAATGTTGTCAGTTAGTAGCAATCGAGTCTTGGATTCTATTGATTGCTGCGAGGTACACAGACCATGTGTGTCGTTGTTGCAGGCGAGTCGCCGCCCCGCCGCGCCCCGCCCGCCCGCCAGGCCCCGCCCCCAGCGGCCGAGCGGACGCGGGCGACGCCGGCCGCGGTCTCTCCGGAGGTGTTGGACGTTTCATGCCGCACATAGTATTGAAAGACTTACTTTTTTTTTCAAATCGAGTGCAAGTGTATTGTTTTAACGTCCGCCGTTTTTTTTGAGTTTATAATATTATATGGTTCGGGTGTCGAGGAGTCCGGGTCTCGCGGACGGCCGGCGATGTTTGACGGCTGCAAACGACGTTTGCGAAATTCCATGGAGTCTACGTTGAAACTATATAGAATGGATATCCGCTCTGCGTCTCAACCGCGACAGAGTAAGGGTCGGCTCAAACGGGCGACCACAACTACTGGGGGTCAGCGACACCGAATTAATACACTTTTGTTATATATTTCACTGCTGGAGCGAGTGGCGGCCGTAAAGTGTGTTAGTCGCCGTCGCAGGCCGCAGTAGCTGTGCTCGGTCCCCCGTTTAAGCCGAAAACAACTCGAATGGAACCGACACTTATAATTGCAGATGCGTAATACATTCGAAAAGTTCCGAGACATCAGGCCAGTCCCAGACACTTACAAAACGGCCGGAGTCGTTGGCGCATAAAAATCAAGAGATTCGATATTTCAATATTCGTTGAAGAACCGCACATCTCGTGCTTTTAAGGGTTTATAGAGCGTAGACTCGCCACTTGTAAATAGCTGGTCGCGCGTGCGCAGGTTTAGGTTTAATTTAGTATTCGTTCCCAGGGGGCCGAGCCGCCCGGCGGGGGAGGGGGAGGGTTCCTCCGGCGCCTGCGACCTCGCCGCGGGGCGTCGGTGTGGAGCTACATAGAGATAGATGCGTGGTATGCTTTCGTCGACGTTTAGCACCTAAGGGCCCCGGGGGCGACTTTGATGTAAAATTATTTAAGATATTTCGACTAACGCAAAGTAAGCTTACGATTAGGATCTAAATATATTTTTGTATCGACCGCTGCACCGGCGCGGGGGGCGCGGGGGGCGATGCCGGCCGTCCTCGCGGTATGCAAAGGGTCCAAAGTAGCGAGGCGTCGCCGGCCCGGCCCGCACGGGACGTCGTGTCGGGTTATTGGTTTGTTTTGGACCCTCCGGCGCCGTTTCTGCGGAGTATGTATCCGAGAGGCCCCGAGCGCTGCGGCGGGGTGTTGTATCGTGCAGCGGGCGCGGGGCCGCCGTGTTTCGTGTGTGTGATAGCGTAGCGCCCGACTCTATTGTTATAAATAATTATATATCAAATACATTTTTTAACTTAAATTTTGTTTTATTCTGGTTTCTTCTTCGACTTCAACAAATTATTTTATCCGTTGGCTGTGATATTAAAATAATCCCAATCACATGGAAATGGCTATGCTTGAGAACAGCAGCTGCAGGTACATAGCAAATCTGTTTCAAAAAATGTCCTTTTTCAATAATTTGTGAGAGCATTTTCGAGTGATTTGAAATAAAAATTCATCAATTTAGCAGAGTTGGACGTGCGTCTAATGCAATAAGTAAAATTAATAAAGGCAAGAAACATATTCAAGGAAAAAATCTAGTTACAGAGTCCTAGATAAAATAGTCAGGAGAGGTACATTCATGCAACATAGTCACAGATAAAATAACAAGATAAACACTGAGGCCCCGTTCGCAATAGCGCGTTTCTATCCGAGGGCTAAAAATGTAAGGATGAGACAAACGGGGTACCCGTGTATTTATTCACACGAAAGAGTTTTTAAAGCATGACGCCTTTTATCCAGCACTATTGGATTTCCGTCGTCAAGCGTTGGACGTTACAAGCTTATTGTAACGTCCAACGCTTGACTTGCGGAGTGCGCAGCTCGCGCCAACGTCGCGATTTATCGCGACCGGCGCCTAGCAGTTACAATCTTTATAGCAATTATGTGTGTATATTATACTGTATGTTTATCGCTTAGCGAAGCTTTGCATGTGTGTGTGAGATATGCGTCACACCGCACACGTGGGTTGCGGTGGACACGACCCCTGTGCCTCACGAACACGTTAGCATCGATAGACGTCATATTTGTATTTTGTGTACATCTGCTTATCAACGTAAGTCACGTAACGGCAAGTTAGTGTCCATGGACAGCAAAAAAACCCCAAGGGGCGAAGACAAAGTAACATTTAAAAAACGATAGCAAAATTCGAAAATAATAAAATGTATGGGATTGACACAAGTCACGCAAAATCACGTTAATCGTTATCGTAACAAAATCACAAACTGGCTATTGGTTATCGATCGTTATTGTCAATGTCTTATTGGCTAGGAAATCGTCATTGATAACTCAGAGACGATGACGAATTTCGGTATCTTACCGCTACAAAACCATGTTACCCTCTGAATAGCCTCCGCGCGCCGTGGTTGCCCACGCTAGATTTTTACATAAGCATGTGTTATTTGTGTACTGCAGGTGAGGCATAGACAGCTAAAACAAGCAGGATGGGTAGCAGTGGAGCACTGCCTTAATAGTAGACGAAATCATGCGAGTTTTCTTATCAAATAAGAAGACATGAATGGGATAATTTAAAATAAACGACAATAATACCAATGTATTTTAAGGAAAACAAATAGTAAGACTAGTAAAAAAGTTGTTTTCGCTTATATTAAGACTAATATTTATTGTTAACTCATTTTTTTTAAGTATATAGTGTAGTGTCAACTACTGTAGTTCAATTTAAGCAAACAGATATATGGCAAAATAACATAATATACCTTGATAGTAAATAGTTCACTAAAATAAATACTCTTAAAGATAAAATAACTGACATGGTTCTTTCTTACCAATCATAGTTAATATATTATTAAATAAAATAAATCTCACAATTATGTAGGTAACTATAAATTAGCAGTTCCTGACTTCTCCACCAGCTCCAGTAGGGTGTGCAGCGACGTGTCAAATAGTTCACATCGGATTGGCATGTCCAGAGAGTAGAAGGGATTCTTCAGGGCATAGTCAGAATATAACTCATAAATTCTTTTGAGCACCACATCTGCCCCTTGCATATTAGGATCGCTTACTATTATAAATTTAACACCTAAAATTTAAATAAACATTAATTAGTTAATATTTTAAAATTATACACATAGCCTTATCCTAACCCCTTGAACTGTGAAATATTTAATTGCAATTTATCCAGATTTATCTACTCAATGAAAAGAAATAGAAATTTAATTTTGTATACTAAAATATTTACTAGAGTCATCGCCACTTTTGAAGTCCTGCGACTAATGCCCGAACTAAATTTGACAACATTGACATCTTGACGTCTGCCTGGAGTAAGAAGTTGTGATATTTTAAATTGTTTTACGTGAAATATGGAGCATATAATATAAAGTGAGGTGTAAAAAGTGAAGGCCGTATAATGATCATTAAACTGATGTGATGTGTCAAGATGTAGACATGTAGATCAGGGTTGTTAAAGAAAACGTCTTCTCGATCTGAGGTCCCATTTATTAATAATTCCATAAAGTACATAATTTTTCATATTCACAATGTATTGAAACAGTTGCGCAATTATATGTCAAAACGCTTACTTAGCAAGGTGTAAAGGTAATAACACATAAAATAATCTAAAGACAGTTACTCACTACACTACACCATCCCCCTTAGTGAAAAGAAAAAAAAAAAAAAACAAACCTAGATTATTATTATTATTATTTAAGTACTAAACTTTTTTTTTTTTGTTTGGTTTTTTTTTTACTAAACTCTAATAAACTTATGCTAACTGCGGTATCTTATATAACTTAGTTCTATCCTTATGTACTATAACATGCTTACCATCTAAATTTATTTTAACATTAGGTGCCAGGTCTTCTACTACTACATATGGACCCTTATATAAAGTATCCAATTTATTTTCAGTTTCATTTTTTAATAATAATGTATCTCCTGGTTTATAAAAAATAGGATTAATTGACAAATCATAATTACACTTTCTACGTTGCTTACTTAAAATTAAATTAAAGTTAAATTTTTAAGGGTATCAAAAGCATTTTGGCATTCTGTAGTCCATTGGAATTGAACATTTTTTCTACATAAGTTGTTTAAAGGCAAAACTATTGCTGCAAAGTTATTTATAAATTTTCTATAATAGTTGCTAAATGCAACAAAACGCTTGACATCGTCAGCGCATGTCGGTGTCGGATAACTTTCAATGACTCGTATTTTCTCTGGGTCCGGTAAAATTCCGTCCGCTGATATTGTATGACCTAAGTAAAGAATTTGTCGCTTTAAAAATTCACATTTTAATGGGTTTAATTTTAAATTTACTTTGCGGAATTGCGGAATATATTAATTTATTTTTAATTTTATTTTCAATTTAAACATTTAATATTACGATATATAAACCCATAGATATATTATATTAACGACTTAAACTTAGATAGAAAATAACAATTTATTTTTAATTATTCCCTTAGAACAAAGAAAAAAAAAATCATTAGAAAATAAAATTAATAATTATTGTATTATAATACAAAATCATTGCGGAACCCTAATCACGCGTTTCCTTAGAATTGAAGTCATATTTCGCCGAGGCGGCGTTACAACGCTCCGGCGAGGTCATGCGCACATATTACGAACACTTTTAATTATTGAGTTATAACTATTCATCATCATTATCACCATCATATTCCTCATTATAACTTTATTTATTCTCCATAAATTCCTACTTTCTCATCATACATTTTCATTGGGTTTCACATAATATTATAACCCTTACTTTATATCTTTACTTTTAAATTCCTTTAGTTTATTTTTCGACCTATACGGGCTACATATAACTTCATTTATTCATCTTATTTTCTAACTCTTTGCATACTCAAATACATTTTATTTATTTATTCTTCGTATATTCCATTATTCTTAAACATTCTTATAACATCTTTTAACATACTATACTCTCTTTCTACATAACTTGTGGTCATCATTTAAGTCTCTTTAGACTCCAACATATCTCACGGAGGAAAGCTCGTTCACACCATGATCGAATAGAAGGATTCAACACACAATTTTTAGACAATTTAAATGTCTACTACTCCACTATATCAACATTTCTATCAATGTCTCCCCTTTTATTTCTTTTCTATACCTTATTATTTATTCTCAAAATAATCCTAAAACTCTCACGAAAACGTCTCGCGTTTAACATGATCAAGTATTTGGACTATAATATTTCATAAAAACAACTTCTAAAATCTCGTCTCTATCAGTTCCATACAATAATTCTTTGATATTTTAAGCATTTCCAATCGACGCGCGGGTGATCACTCCGTTCATCGAAGGAAGTGTTATTTAACAAAGCACTTTATATTATATATTTTTGTCAATTTATTATTTCCTACTTTCTTTATTTATCGAAATAATGCGTTATTCGTAAATTTAACCAACTCCTTTTTAATCATAACTACTTTCCATATTCACGACTTTCCGGTTAAATGCATAATCAATCTACACAATTTTATAAATCAAGAAAATCTATGAATGTCATAAATATAAGTTGAATCTTAATTTATGTAACTCATAACTAATTTCTTCAAAATTACTCATCGAATTCCATTATTTTTTAAATTTTATTTTATATTAAATTAAAGCATGAGAAAAAAAAAATACATCTATATTATTTTATATTAATGGCTAGGATTGCTATTGCTAGAATGGCTAGGATTTAAAACACCATAATATGAATATTAACTAATAAAATATTGATTTTAATGACAATTTTCTCTAGCTTTACTTAAATTATTATAAAAGATCATAATATTATAATTAGGCTATTTTTTTTATACTTTAATCTACTGTACTTAACTATTTTTGATTCTGTTAAATTCTGTGTCTGTGTTATTTCTTAATTTCTGATACACATTTTAATAATATAGGCTAAATATAACGATAAAAAAAAATATACCTAGTGCTCGATCAAGTTAAGAAAGAGTTGGGCCAATTTTTCTCTTAAATCTCCCAGCACCTTTCCTCTGGACCTTGGACACCAGCATCTCCCGGCACCTTTCCTCTTGATCCCTTGGGCAGCAACGTCTCCCAGTGCCTTTTCTTTGAATTTCTTGGAGACCATTTCTTTTCCGATGCATCTCTTTATTATTACTTTTTCTTCTTACTTCACTTTATAATTTTATTTTTCTTCTTATACTTTAACATTAATTTTTTGATTCTTCTTTCTTGAATTTTAGTAAAATATTTTTTTTTCTGTATTTATTCTTATTATTTATTCTTCTTGGATTTAATTTAAAATTCTTCATTTTTCGTCATTTGCCATTATTATTTTATCTTCTTATTTATTTTATCTTCTTTTTTCTATAATATCTTCATTATTTAATTTTATATATATATTATTTATTTTTTATTCATATATATTAAATAATCTTGAAAGGTACAGCGCTGCCGCGAGGCAGCACTGGCAGGGTCGCCATGTGATGTGTCAAGATGTAGACATGTAGATCAGGGTTGTTAAAGAAAACGTCTTCTCGATCTGAGGTCCCATTTATTAATAATTCCATAAAGTACATAATTTTTCATATTCACAATGTATTGAAACAGTTGCGCAATTATATGTCAAAACGCTTACTTAGCAAGGTGTAAAGGTAATAACACATAAAATAATCTAAAGACAGTTACTCACTACACTACACTGAAATAATTTTGTGAATTAGAAAGTAAAAATAAACAACAATTAACCCCGTTGAATAATATGTTTATAAATGTCACTGACATGACGGGTAAATTTTAGAGATGCCAGAGTCACTTATTTTTGCCTAATTTATGGTTAAAATATTATCATTAACTCTATACCTACATTTATTTTATGATATTTTATATGAATATAAATACCAGGTAAAAGAATTAAATCCTTGCTCAGAGGAATTATATTTTCAGGTGTTTCTGTAAAAAAGGTCGAATAACAAAAGAAGTAACAATGGCAGCAATTACTTCTGAGAAATTCGTCACTCCTGGCAAAAGCCGAACACATCCGAAGAAGCTTGTTTTAGATGAATTCTACTAATTGGTTATACGTAAAAAATACGAACGAAATATTTACAAAAAAATGTTTTATTTTACTAAAACCTGGCAGGGAGATTTTTATTTTGCTGCTATAATTATTTTTGTCATTATTATCATCATCAGTCTTTAACAATCCACTACTGACCATAGGCCCTATAATTATTTAAATTTTTTATTGTACTAGACTTGGTGGAAATTCATTACACTATAAATTGGCAACATTGAGTTATGAGACTGCAGCGCCGCGTCTATCGGACTTCTAAAGTGGCGAGGACTATATATATAACTTGACACCCAGTTTCTGGAAGGCAGATCAACAAACAAAAAAATCAACAAATCAACTGTCAAATCTCTTGTTAAGTGTCAAATGAGTGGGTGGTAAATCAGCCTGTTATTTTACATAACAACTACAATGCAAAGCAGTCAAATTTGACTAGAACCATATGTTAGTCGCCATTAACAGTCATGTTAGTTACATACACTTTGACCAATGTTTCAGAAACCAGGTGTAAATCTACAAAAGTAACAATTGTTATAGTATAATGAATAAATTATTTAACACCGAACAGATTACATTATAAGTTAAAATTCCACACCTGTCAATGTTTGGAAGCAAGACAATTTAAATGTGTCGGCTGTTAAGGTTTCTATGCCTGATGACTTGGGAACAGGACTCAGTTGACTAGCGAGAGCAAACAACGGATAAAACATACTAGCAAGTACAATCTTCTCATTTGTTGTGGCTCTCTGTCGCCCGAACTTTAAACTTAAAGGGTAGTTCTCCTGAAATGTAAAAAAAAATATAATATAATTACAAACAATACTAATTTCATACAAGATGAGAATAAACTGATAAGGATCAGCTGTATATTATCAGTCCAATGTCCCTGCAGTCAAATAATGATACTGAGGGATAACTATTAATTTCCTATTTGAAGTTAATTATGAATTTACTGTTTGAGGATAAACACAAAATTACTCTTCTACCAGATTTGACTCATTGAAAATTGATAAAATAAGTATCACATGCATAAACGTTTGAAAATGAAAATATGATATTTCAACATTGTTTTATGAACAACTGACGAAGATTTAAATATGCATTAAATAACATATTAAAATAAATAAGTGGTAAATATTTTGTTCAAATATCGCTACAATATTGGCTTAGCATATTCGTATTCACCATGTCCGAAATATTATACTTAATATCCGAAAATATTTAGAACCAGTGATGATAGATGCTACAAGCAATAAGTGGTAATAGAAGTTTTTTACCTTAGCAGAGATTAGATCAAACACATCTTTTCCGTCTTCTGTCGTACGACCGTTAACTGGAGATCCATTTACAGAAAGTAAAACGTGCCCAACTGTATTAATAAATTTTAAAACTAACATTAGTTTACAAATTCATATTTCAATACCTTAGTATATACACCGCTGAAGAATATCACGTACCATTTATACCATCTCTTTGACCAAAAACTACGACAACTTTCTTGTTTTCATATTCAAGTTTTATGTCTAAAGGGTATCCAAAAGTTTTTTCCGTTTCAACTCTGGGTATGTTATGGTCATAATTAAAAATCAGACCACCAGACTTACTAACAATGTAAACTCCGTAAATAACCATACTATTAATAATGAATTTATTATAATTGGCTATAATTTAAAAAAAATGTAAATTTAGGTAGTTTATTTACAAATACTGGGTTTTCATTGATTTTGACACTGATTACAAATGACAATTTACAATAGCTTTTCTTTTTTTTAAAGATTTTATGGCCTGGTTGCTAGACCTTTAAACCAAGACTTATTTTCAGTCACAATTTTTAACGTTTATGTATTAAGACTTCTTCACTGATTTTTTATTTTAAGTATTTTAATTTTTCCCACTGTATTTTTAACGATTTACAATAGAGTCCTCGCCACTTTAGAAGTCCGATAGACGCGGCGCTGCGGTATCATAACTAAATGTTGCCAATATCTAGTGAAATCATTTTCCACCAAGGCTAGTACAATAAAAATTATGATTAATTATGAGGCCTATATAAAGCAGTTGAAGCATAAAGACTGTGATGACTGATGATTAAAGTAATTATGGCAGAAAAATCAAATTAAAATAATAAGAGTTGAAAACTTCAAAATTTGCAAGTTTAGACATTCCAGGGGATCTCTGTACCAACGCTTTAGTAAAATAAAACAAATGTTATAATTATTTTGTCTATATTTTAATACAATAGTTCCATAGCAAGAGGTTTTATTCCGAACATAAAATCGCAATCGCTGTCACTCGTATCTGAAAAGTCAGTACCATCATCCGACTCAGTTTCGCTATCACTTTGCAAACATATGATGAATCTTTCCCTTCCAACATCAATAAATCTATCGTTTTTGAAGTATTGATCTTCGACATTTTTAACGTGACCGCATTGAATGCGCCAAGCATCTGCTGTGATGCTGGCAAAAGCAGCTTCTGTTAGCTTAATTATTTGTTTTGGGTCTTGGGATACATTTTTATCAGCGACGCGTCTTTTGGCAAGGCCCCAAATTTTTAAAAATATATAAATATAAAACACCTGAAAATAATATAATTCATCTGAGGAAGGTTTTGTTCATTTTACTTTGTAATTATAAAATGTATACTTAATATGAATACATTAATTTTATTTTGAAATTCATTTCTATTAAAAATAGAAGACAATATTAATAAGTATGTAAAGATAAAGATATATTATTTGTTAGCATGAGTATTATACGATGTTTTATTATGTAGAATTAATGACTTTTATTATGTAGAATATTTTATTCATAAATAAGGCAAAAAAGAGTGACTCTGGCATCCCTAAAATTTACCTGTCATAGCAGCGACTCATCTGAACACAATTTAACGGGATCAATAGTTCTTTAGACTTATTTTCTAAATCACAAAATTCTTTCACTTTAAGAATCATCTTACGCCTTTCACTTTTTATCACTTTTACCTCCATATTTCAGATTTATTAATTTTAAATTCTACAATTTTCTCTCTGTAAGCACTATTGACAGACATCAAAATGTCAGAAATTCTGCAAATTCTGACTCAGAATTGTCAAATTTAGTTCGGGCATTTGTCGCAGGACTTCAAAAGTGGCGCGGACTCACCTGACAGTTGACAGTTTCCATCCAACCACACCACAAACACAATCGTGGAATAAGTTTTTTAAACAAACATATAATTATATAACCGCTTCAATTGAATAAAATATAAAATAACCGTTACTTAACGGTAGACCAAAAAAATCAACACAACCGCATTGTCCGATGTTTTACGTTGTCCCCCATTTTTGTTCCTTTTAGAACAGGTCATGCTGCTAAGACGTAAACAAGAATGGAGAACTCTCATCAACACTTAACTTTCTTGAGTGATTAAATTAATTGATGGAGACTGTCCGTCCATCAATCAATTATCACTTACACTATATTATTATATAGATAATGTTTAATGTTAAACACTATAAAAACCACATAAAAACGCTCTGAATAAATAAAGTACAAAATAAAAATTAATTAACGGAAAAAAAAAATCATTTTACGATAATAATATTAGGACAAATCATAATTCACATCTTGTTATAATAATTATCCGCGGTAAGTTTTGAACGAGATAATGATATTTCTACCAGCTTTAGTTCTAGTTTGACATGGCCTCTTAAAAGCGAGATTAACGGAGACCAGCTAACGCGCGAAGATCATAGGGTGGAGGTACCTCCACTACCCAGAGGAGATAATATTATGATATACCTATGCCATCGAACACATAACTCATAGACTCCTAATAACAGGGAAACGGGGCGACACATCTGACTTATAGTTCCGATGTAAGCCGTAAACAATGTACTCAAACTATCGTGTCCTCTCATTCTTTCCCGTTGCGAAATATATCCATTTCTTTGTAACGTTCCGTGATTGGTGATGTATGACATTGAATTAGCTAATCGCAGCATTGCAACCCCTTTCGTCTCACCTCAGCTAGTTGCCAGAATGCATTTAATACGAAATATCAAACATTCTATAGGCTATGTGGTCGATGTCCTATACCTTGGGTGGGTGGGCCCCTAGCTGTGGGGGGTAGGGTGGGGCTAAGTTCTATGATTGATTGATGGGAGCCACTGTAAAGTAATGTAAACCCATAAATGTCGTACTGGGCGCGGGTCTCCTACTCGAAATTAGGCGAGAAAGGTAATGGGCCATAGGTCACCGATGCTTTGGAACAATGAGGGTTGGTGAACTTCACACACCTTCAAGGACTTTCAACTCTCATCAGGGAAGGGGGTTTCCTCATGATGTTTACCATCACCGAGGAGCGAGCGATAATTTCGTGTTTAGATTGGAGAGTCAAAATGATATTTCCTCCCAAAAAAGTGTGAGGGAGTGATAGGGAAAGGGAAAGATTATAGGACAGGGGGTAGCATACGTGTTGGTGGACGAAAAATCCATTTTGGCTAGGAATTGCATAAAATCCGTTGTAAGCGCAAAGCTATTATTGTGACTGGCATCATCTCCTTAACACATGTAATTATACATGTTCATATTTGATACATTAGCTTTTGTTCTGTACATGTGCCCTGACGACGGTCTACATAATACTATAGAGACATACTCTATGTATGAGTAGAGCCGGTGCCATCGCAGGATTGACGTGGCGTATTCCTCAAGTCCACGCTGCATGCTCGCTGCGCACATCTTAGTCGCCACAAACAATTCAAATGAATGAGTTGCTATAATATTAAAAATATATACTTTTAAGACAAAATTATCCATATCAATCCGGATAATAACATAAGGTAGATTATAATTATTATCATTGTTCGGGAATTTGTAATGCTTTTTTTATTTTAATAGAAATATTTAAATTTTTAAATATTAATTTAGTTTAATTTTTCAAAATAATTAAATATTAAAAAAAAATACAACAAAAGAAAAATATAAAATTAACATTCGCTGAGGACAGGATTCGAACCTGCGCGGGTAGAACCCATTGGATTTCAAGTCCAACTCCTTAACCACTCGGACACCTCAGCTACGTCGAGAATTGTGAAAATATTAATCAGTTAGTTGAATCTATGTAGTACATATTTCATGAGTCATTTAAAAACGGAATATTAGTTTTTTTACTCCCTTTTTATTTTTATTTCTCTAACGATGATATTTTTTTTAATAAGCATTTGCTTTATAGTTAAGTAGTAGATCATTACTTAGAAGCTAGTAATTACCATTTTCATAGATAGCGTGTAAATTAGTTTCATACATATTATAAAAATTAGTCAATAACATGTAAAAGCTCCCAAGTCGCGCGTGTGGAGATGCGCGGGCGCAGCTTCCCAGAATGCGTTTTCCTCGTGCGGCGCTGCGCTGACGAATCGCGACGTCACCGGTGACGCGCACCGCAAATAAAAAGCACACGTGAACCGCGCCGCCGGCCATAGTGACTCTCGCCTCGGCCTGGCCACAGTGGTGCTGGTAGTGGTACAGGGTACTGTGGTGCTGTGTACTGCGGTGGTAGTGCCAGTGACGAGTGTGTTGTAGTGTTGTGTCGCGCAGTGAACCCTGGCGCCCCGCCATGCCTGCATGGAGCCCGACCCGGCCCGCGCCGCGCCGCCCGCCGCCCACCACCCCGACGCGGACTCCGGGGATGAGTCCGTCCCAGCAGGTGATTGACTAGTACTAACAAGTGGTACACACTACACACCACTCGTTAAACACCACACCACTTACAATGCGCTCGGGACGAGAAATAATGCAAATAGTCGAGGTAGCTTTTAGTCATTTTTGGTAAAACTTATTTTATATTAATTGTTCTCAGAAACTGACCTTTCAGTTGTGCTTTAGTCACTAGGTTCTGTTGCAATTGTAATTGTGACTGTTGAAATACTTACGTCGGTATTAATTAGCTATATTTATGGAAATTATATTATAATATTGTCAATTTTTTATAATAAAAATTAAACACGCAAATTGGGCGCTGGTAAAGTCTTGATTCTAAAACTCATGAGCGTATCATGGACCGCGCCGGGGCCCCCTGAGCCAAATATATTATAAAATACCTAGCTACTAATGGTATTATAACTGTTCCAAAACAGTCAGTACAAAAAAAAGTGTACTGAGAAAATTTAGTAGTCAGTAGGTAACAATTGATTTCACTATAGGTACCTAACATACCATATCAAATGAAAGTATGAAAGCGTTTCCGTCGGTTTACATCTTTATATATATTTAAGCCTCGATTAATATTTAATAAAATAATAATTATAAATTAGTGAAAACAAGTGATAAGTAAATTAGCCTTATAAAATACTACAAAATATTATCTGGGAAAGACACCAAAGTTTGTCTACACTTAGGTTATGTCTGGTCACCTAGTGCATGTAGGCCTGGTTTCTGACGTATCGTCGTTTGTTGAATCTGTGGATTTACATTACGTGTATTTGTTTTGTGAATTATATTTTTACTGCAGTAGTGAGAAAGTTTTATCTAATATTTTGAAGATACGTATCTTGTGACTCATGTAAAGATATGATTTAGGTATCTGCATAACCTACTGTTTACTACTATACTTTAGACTAAACCTCGTAAAGAGAGACTCCTCGCCCGCCACTGGATAGTTCCCGCGAGGTCAAACCGGAGCCAGGTTCTCATCCCGAGCTCGACGCGAGGGGCGTCATCCTCTCTCACCCGCTCGTCGGCCTGCTTCTGGAACATTTCTGCCTCGCAGAAAGAAGACAATCGCCGTCCAGGAGTTGTCGCCACTGAGCATTACGAGGATGACGCTCGGCACTGACGAATCCCCTCTGATGACCCACCATCATCGCACGTCAGATCGGAGCAAGCCTCGAGGGTGTGCTGGGCCGAGTCCAGCGTCGGGCAGTGCTAGATTTACGCCTAGGCCCATGGGGCCCGGGCCTAGGGCGGCATGACTAGAGAGGCGGCAAAATTTTTGAAATTCCAAATTTTCAGAGACGAAAAAAGTAAAGACGACTCAGTCTCCTTTGAAAATAATTTTTGATTAGTTTATAAAGAATTTTCCATAGAATAGTTTTTATTGACTTTTCAGTGTATGAATAAGATTAAATTTTTTTAAAAGATTAATTATAGCCTTTGCCTACCGAATGATATTCTTTTTTTTCATTACTGAAGTTAATCATATTATGCTTAAATCCAGCTTTTAAAATTGACTAAATCTTAATACTTAGTAGGTAAGAGGTTGTGCCTTGTAGCCAAATTAGGCCGGCACCACCGGGGAGGAACACATAAAATCGGAGTAAAGTGACAGTTTGTGAGTTTCCAGTTGTCCATTCAGGGATAGGGAAAAAGAGGGCAACGCATCTGCAAAACCCCTGGTTATGTGGGTGTTAATGGGCGTCGATAGTCGCAAGGCTTCGACTGTTCGTTTGCCCTTATATATATAAAAAATCTCGCAAAACATACTGAAGATATTATGCTTGATGATATATTAAACAAGAAACGTCCCGCGGCTTCACCTGCGTATTTTCCATTTCTATGGGACTTAGGGGATGAATTATAGCCTTTGTTATCTGACGTGTAAGCTATATTATTATACTATAGTTTCATAATAATCCATTCAGTCGTTTTTATGTGTAAGAGTAACAAACTTACAAACTTTCGCATTTATAATATTAGTAGGATTAGTAGGATATAATTGCGGTATTTATTCAAACTTCAGAAAAAATATTATTAACTACAAAGCTGTGTATTAAAATATATTTTTTTTATTTAGCCTAGAAATTGGACGGTAATTATAAAACACTGATTCACTAATTTGCTACGTTTCGGATTTATTGTTAAGCCTTCATCAGACATCAGAACATGAGAGACAAACAATTTTCAAAATATGAAGAAAAAGCCAAAACACTATTTGGAGTCCTAAATGATTATCGTTGTGATACTCGTCGCAAAAAAACTGGAAAAAATCAACCAGAAGAGTCACGAGTATCAAAAAATAGTTTCTTCTGGACAAGAAAAAAAATTCACACAAATGTTTATAACCCTATTTTAGATACTGCGCAATTAGATAGTGTGCAACTGGGCGGACTTAAAATTGCATATGAAAAGCTTTACAAAAAGTTTAAGTCCTTCGATAATTTGTCTGAAATCGATACATTCGAGTTAAAAAAACTTGGTAATAAATTAGTCGACAATATAATTATATAATATTATATACGATTATAAATTATATTCTAACGAAATAAAGGTAGATTAGAATAAATTCTAATTTTAAAATAAAAATATTTCATCAAAATTAGTTAAGTTTATTATAACATTAAGGGCGGCGCGATAAACAGGGCCTAGGGCGGCATCAAACCTAAATCCGTCACTGACGTCGGGCCATAGTCGTGACATTCTGTTACCGCCGGCTCAGGTACTCACCGAAGCGACCGTGCCCGGTGAGCAGGCAAGCATCAATTTGAGGGGTTTGCGCTAACCGCGCATTCACTACTGGAGGACCGGACGCCGAGCAGCCGTTAGGTTTTTGCTATAGGGCTGTAGCGGCAGTTCCACCGTCGCCTTCGCATGAATGCCTCCTGCTGTAGTCGGATAGCCCACACGACTTCCGTCTTAGCCCCATAATACCGGACGATACAGTACCCCTCAGGATTACTTTTACCGCAATAGATGTACTGGTGATTAATCTTACAATAGAAAGCAATTCTTTTAAAAGTAGCTCTGTGCGTTATTACAATATTATCCCAGAATCTCTCTAAGCTGTTAAAAATTAGGTAAAATATTTAGGGATAGGTACATACACATAACACAACCATATACAATAAAACAAAAGATACAATGCCGGCCGTAACATGTCGCATGCATAATATGTTAATATTGAAACAGTTTCGGCTTGGGCTCGTCGCAGTTGTTCTCGTTTGTGTTGATGGGTGACGTTAACCGCTTACCGGCGCGGCGTGCTAGTCCGGTGAACAAACACAAACTATTGAACGCTGAGGGTTGCGGGAAACGTGTTTTTAGTGTAATAAATATTAGAACAAATTAGATGATTTCGGATTGTTATAATGTTTTCATACCTGCTTATCTTTTCCTAGTTGTAGCTGCACTCGTCAAAAGTCTAATAATATGTCAATTTGTTATCTCCATGTTATCTCTCATTCACAGCGATCTTACCAATTCGTTGATCATTCAGTAAGAACAGGTACTACTGAGTGATACAACTCAAATGTGTTCAGTATATCATATAAAGATGCTTACCTGCGATGTCGATATAACACCCAAGGGTTATATGGAATACCGCCAGCTACCTCGCCGTGAGGTGTAACGGGTGCGAAGCGTGGACGGTGGCAGTAGCCAGTGGCCAGTCTTTTTTTCCTTTAACGCCGGGAAATGCACTGAGGCATCCCGCTGGGGAGTGGGTATCCCCAGGCTGTGGGACTCGCTGCGCTCGAAAGATGGTAAGTGGACGCAGCTCTATCCACTAAAACCCGGCGAGTGCCATCAATGCCACTTTTGGTCAGGTGCCCCGGACCTGTTAGCAAACAGAGCTCCTCGGCGGCTGGTCAGTCCCTCAAGGTCGACCGACGCCACCTCCACAGAAGGGTTGTCCCGCACCACAAAACAACTAATCCCAACGTCCGCGTCGGGATAGTACAATGAGTTGACGTTCCTGTCCTCGCCCCTTGCCTCCTGCCCTTTTTTCCCCTCTTCTTATAGAGGCTTATTTGAGGTCAGGCTCGGGTTCGATCCAGAGTCCTGACCCTCTATGGAGTCTTAAATTATTTGTCTACGTTTCTAAGTGCTCCCTGAACACGAAATCATCTCCCGGTCATCGGTGAAAGGAAACATCGTGAGGAGATCTCCAGCCCTGATGAGAAAAGAAAGACTTTTAGTATTTGAAGGTGTGTGAAGTGTGAAGTTGACAAATCGCATTGGGTGCGTCCGTCGGTGATCTATGGCGCTATATCCTCTTCGTCTGATAAGGGATTATACCTTTTTCAACATGTATTAACAGTTTTATAATTTAACCAAGATTGCTTTATTGTCCTTATGAACAGTAGATAGTACCTACATATTTTACCATGTAAGCTCTGATTACCGCACTACAGCGCCTGACGCCTGTGCCGTCGGCGCGCGAACCGTGCAACTAAAGTGAAGCGCGCGAGCGAGTTCAGGCGCTCGCTGCGTGAGGCCGACGCTCAGGAGTCAGGACTCGGGGTTTGTGTTGACACGTTGTTAGCTGAGAGCTGCATCGGTATTCGGTACCACCATCCTACTAATTTCGTCCAAAACAGTTTTGTTTGTGTTTTGGAAAGCAGGGTGCTTTACTGCAAGTAGTATGTACTGTGAAAGCACCAAGACTTCAGATATGGCGCGAGCGCCGCGCAGTGTCGGTTCTGACGTGTGCCGTGCGTGTGTGCAGACCCGCAGCAGTGGCAGCGCGCGGACGTGGAGCGGTGTGCACGCTGGGTGTCGCGCACGTTCGGCGTGCCGGCGCCGCGGACGCAGCTGCTGCCGCACACGGGCGCCGCGCTGCTGGCGCTGGCCGAGGACGATTGGCTCAAGGTATAGGACACATATTTGAAAATAATAATAAACATCCTAGCTACATCGACTGGACCGATTTGGTTGAAATCATGTTTTTTTAATAAAAGAAATATTTATATTTCAAACGGGGCATTAGTAAAAAATACAAATGGGCGTAGTTTGCCTGTAACGAGGCGTTCGAACCTTTGGCAATTTTTCGCTATTGTAAGCAAAGTAAGTTAACATCGTGAATGAAATTTATTAGAAAGAAGATAAGTACTTACTTAAAAAAAGGAAAAAAAATAATCGTAATGAGGGTAAATGGAGGTTTCGGAACCGCCGGATTTATAACCTGAGGTACCTATTGTGAATAGTAGCGAAATTACCTTCCCATTCTAATGCCATTGTAGCAATTATTTATCGTAATGCCTAAAAAGACGTACCTATGTATTTACATATATAACGTATAATTTACATATTTAAAGTTGTAAAAGTGTCCGTATGTGTAGGTGTGCGACGGCAATCGCCAGGCCGCACGGATATTCCACGCGTACGTGAGACACGCGCACGCCGCCGCCACGGGCAGGCCTCCGCCCCCGCCGCTGCCGGAGCACCAGGCCTGCTCCTCCGCCGACGCGCCGCGTGAGTACTGCGCCCTTATATAGACGGTCGGCCGCCGGCTCACCCCTCGGTGATCGGACGACGGCCATAGATCCCTTGCGCCTGCGGACCAGCAGGTGTGAAGTCCTTTCAAATGCTCTCAAACTGCGGGCATGTTGCACAGTGCACACCGTTTACATACCTGATGGCTGATGGCTGCTGGTGGTCGGGCTTTCAGTTCATCTCGCTTGTCCTGAAAGTTTTGAACACTAGTTTATCCAGCGCCTTTAACTCGAGCCGTTGCCTGCCTGCTGCTCCCATAGAGGCGGGTTGATGCTGCACCTGTTTCCGCGCCGCTTAAGCACATCATTGTTCATGAGGAATTGACCGCAACGCTTGCCTTCCTCTAGCTCCGGAGAATAAAATGCCAACTCTTTGCTGCGCCATACGCGACACTTGTGACGTCCGCACCACCGACGCTGAGGCTGCACAGTTAATTACAAAGGCATCAAAAAGCGAACGAGCAAAGTGTGAATGATCTAGATAAACCAAAGTTTGATCATTGCAATTGACATGAAAATATTTATATAAACTTTATTTTAAAATTAATCAAAATACTTCATTTTGTAATTCAATTGTATGCCTGAAAGGTTCACAATTAAAAGAACGTGATAAAATAGACAACTCGGAAGTATGTTTTATGCTATCTGCATTCTAAACGTAATATAGTTCATAGCTTTTTACTTAAACGGCAAGACATCAATAAAAAATAGTCATTTTGTTGAGACAATCTTGCTTGTAATTCAGACCCATCTAGCGGAGCATTGTGGTACTAGCTAGATCTCGCGCCAAATTTTCATGAATGGCGACCGTGACTCAGCGCACGCGGCGTTCCATTCATGTGCTCTCGCCGTTGACTCACGCCTTTTCTTGGAAATTAAATTGTGCAAATGATAGAAACTAGAGCTTTGCCAGCGTCGCGGACCCGGCTCCGGGTCTGTAGAAAGTTCCAGTCGCCGTCGTGACCTTACGGGTCGGTTATTGTAGTGTGTAGATATAGTCAAATAAATTCGCGAATTCATTATTTATTACTTGCGTATCTCTACGTCTTATACTTTAATGATACTTTTTCATGCGTAGGTACAGAGGTTCATATTATATTGATTTAACGTAATAATTAACAATTGTTCATATATAAGTAAATTTTATTTTTCGAACGATCAACTTATCACATCTATGTCCGTAAGTGATACATAGCTGTTCAACTCAAATGTCGGTATAGAAAAAGAAGAAAACAGCCGCTGTCCTCCTGTACTCCTGTCCTCCTGTCCTCCTGTCCTCCTGTACTCCTGTAGGTATTGTGTCTTCACTTCGTTAAAGTAAAAGCCTTCATGGTGGGTGATAACTGATACACGGCTCATGAGCCTATACCTCGAAAAAAGGGGGTATTATCGAGATCTTAGGTTTGTTTGTATAAAATATTTTCAGACATTGAAATTTAAAAACATGAAGTTGTTTTCAAATTTTAATGATTGAATTGATTTTGGTGATTTCGTTCACGCCCATGTCCGTGGGAGGGGGAGGGGGGGGGGTGCCGCAGGTCAGGAGCAGCGGGCAGCCCGTGAGCGGCGAGGTGAACGCTCGGCGCGCTATGCGATCCGGGAATGTCACTTTTTTGTGATACTTTTTAATAGTAAACGATGATTCCCACACGCATTCCTCGCGCGGGTTATTTGGCAACGGCGCTAACGAGAGCGGACTCACGCTTGTGACTAAACAACCATCAAGGTAACATAAACACACGCGCGAATACCATTCCACCGTCGCTTCACCATGTAAAGGCTCTTTTGGAATATTTTACTCACAATTAACGTCAAATTAGAATTAAAAGAATCAGCGAATTTAGCCTCATAGAGCTTAGGCCCTGGTTCACGGGGCACGGACATCCGCATGTCTCGATCAATACTTGATAATTTAAATATTAATCTCACCTGTACTGCTGCTGCTCCAGCTCTTGGGTATGGTCTATGGACTAGGGCCTCATGAAGACCAGTGTTTATGGTGAATGGTAAACATGCACACCATCCCCGGGTTTAGTGATGATAATATGAACAATATTAATAACCTACTCTTTGCACCTGATTCGAAGGTTTGTTTTTCATTTTTACCGAAATTGTACGCCTTTAACCCTAATATATATAGGGTTAAATCTCGGGATCCTCAGAGGGGTTAAATGAGATCCCAAAAAAATAATGCCCTCACGGAAACGAAGAAAAGTCAGAGTTACAGAAACGGGTCGCCTCGACGGAGATTAATTATTTCCTACTGAGATAAGGTGCACGGGCGGCGACGGTCGCGAGTATCGCGGCATTCGGTGCGTGTCCGCCAACACGTACAGACCTACCGTCCTACGCTCTCTGCGCAGGTACAAGTTCTCGCGCTCCATTGTTCTCGTAGACAAAGGCTGTGCCCCAGTACTGTCCTTTGTCTATTGTTAGAGTCAGTGTTGCGTCATCCCAGTGCGTTTCGTACAGTTTACAAGTGCTCCTAGATATTGAGGCCGTCAGACGACTCAATCGCGTTTAAACCTGTCCGTTTTATCGCGCGCTTAGAACCGCGTTCGTAATTAAGTGGTGTTCCGGTGCCACATAGTCGCGTTCGTTGTGATAGTGCCGCGTTATTAATCGCTCGCATAGCGAAAAGTGTGTTCCCGAAGCCGAACACGTAAGTTGTTTTCGTTATTTACACACCTACTTGGGTTGCGTCCCGGTACCTGCCCAGGTAGTCGACCGTTTTAATTCCTTTGTTACACACCTCCCGCCAGGCGGGAGGGTAGGAACACAATGGCGTCTTAATGACGACCGGTTTTTGTTTAACATCGACAAACAATAAAACAATGGCGGAACTTAATGACATCCCCAAAGAGGCCCTTATGGCCTTCCTGCGGGAATACGTCCCCGACTTCGAGGTAAAAATAAAAGCCTACGCAAAAAATTCAGGCAGTAGCCACAGCAAACAAGTGAGGAGGTTCTCGACCGACTCACCTGCGCCCCCCGCCGCGTCAACGGACGACGGCCCGCTAGGAACCGAGTCCGGCACAACCGATGCCGGATCGGAAAAGACGCGGACTTCCCGCTCGTCAACTCCGTCAGAGGAGGAGATGTCGGTAGCCGGCAGCTCCTCCGAGGAGGAGACCACCAACAGCGGATTCACGGAGGTCCGCAATAAAAAGAAGAGGCGGCGCCCGGACACCGGGTCCGCGCCGTCCTCCGCGCCATCCCCCCCGCCTAAGGCTCCGAAGGTAGGGACCCCGCCCCCTCAGGGCAAGACAGCGGCATCATCATCATCGCCGCAGGTCACTAGGCGCGACCAAGTCGCGTCCCCCGCGCCCGGTACTTCGGCGTCCACCCCAAACGAGGGCATGGACACCGAAACGCGCACGAAAGCGCCCCCCCCGATAGTCGTCCAGGATACCAAAAGCTGGACAATAGTCTCAAAGGCTATATACGCGAAGCAGATTTTATACAAATCTGCACGTTCGTGCGCAGACGGCATAAGAGTCCAAGTGGCGGACTCTAATGACCACCGTAGGTTGACCGCTTTCCTAAGCGCCAACAAAATAGGATACCACACATACGCGCTCGAAGATGAGCGCGTACTGCGTGTTGTCATCGGCGGTGTCCCCCGGGATATGGACCCGTCCGAAATCAAGGAGGACTTGATCCTCCAGGGATACCCTGTGGAGGAGGTACATAGAATGTACCACCCCCGCAATAAATACAAGTACAAGATGGTACTTGTTATCCTGCCGCTAACGCCGGCGGCGAAAGCCATATTTAATGTCCGGGCCGTGTGTAACATGACCGGGCTAAAGGTAGAGTCCCCCCGTAAAAGGGGCATCATAGGGCAATGTCATCGTTGCCAATTATATGGTCATTCGGCAAGAAATTGCCAGGCGCACCCCAGGTGCGTTAAGTGTCTCGGCGACCACGGGACCCCCGACTGTCCCCGCGATAGGGCCACAGCTACGGAACCACCTAGCTGTGTTATCTGCAGAGGCCAAGGGCACCCGGCTAACTACCGCGGCTGCCCGAAAGCCCCCGCGGTGGTAAGGAAAGGGAGGAGAGCCGGGAAAAAACCTGGTCCTGCTCCCAGATCCACCACCCGACCCAGGGAGGAGAAATTTGTCCCCGCTCCGCCCCCTAAGACGAACGCGTGGCATGACAGAGCGGCTTCCCAGCCGTCTGCACCCGCAAAACCCGCTCCGGGCCCTCCAAGCCCCCCAGCGGCAGTAAGCAGGCAGCAAGCCCCCCCTGCAAGTACGAAGGTACGAGCAGCCCCCAGCTGTCCCGCTTCCCCCACTGATGAATTCGGGATAAACCTAGCGTTTGTCTTTCAGGCTCTCTGCGATATAGATCCAGAAGAGCTAGCCGTCCTGGCCCGCAAACTACGCGTCGCCACCACCATACAGCAGACATGCCAGGCATATAGTGAACATGCCACCCTGGTCGCCAAGATTAGGTCCCCTCCCTCTCAAAGCCCTTAAATGGCTACCACGGCTAGGACAAAACCGCGTTCTCTCCGACTAGTGTCGTTCAACGCGAACGGCATTAGCGCGAATTTAGAGGAAATTCGCATTTTCGTAAAAAAATACGATGTTGACGTCCTCCTTGTGCAGGAAACGTTTCTAAAACCATGTAATAGCAATCCGCGTATCCCTAATTATAACATCGTTAGGAATGATAGGTTGCGATCCCGACTCGGAGGTACACTAATTTATTACAAAAGAACACTCCATTGTATCCCATTAGACACACCGCCTCTAGCTTCACTGGAGGCATCCGTCTGCCAGGTGAGCATGACCGGCCATCAGTCGATCATCATCGCCTCGGTATATCAATCGTGTAATAAAACATTACTCTTCAGCGATCTCAAATCGCTATTAGAACTAGGCAACGCCGTCTTTATAGCCGGCGACCTAAACAGTAAAAATCAGGCATGGGGCTGCAGAGAAAACAATAAAAATGGTATAATTCTCTGCCGCGCCGTTGATGATCTAGCCTGTACAGTAGTCGCCCCAGATGAGCCAACACGCTACGACTTCGCAAACAGCGATAGGAGTAATGTGCGGCCATCCATATTAGACATATGTATAATACGCAATGTATCCCTTCTGGTGCATTCTATTCAAACAGTACACGAGCTTAACTCAGACCACAGACCAGTATTAATTCAATTAGGTAACCCCGAGAATAATACTAAAAATCAAAAGAAAAAGATTATCGACTTTAAATTACTAAATGAAAATTTAAATTCACTTCGCTCGAGTCAACTCGACAACATCCCGGACACTATAGAGAGTCCCGAGGCGGCCATTGCGGCCAGTTCCGACCTTACCGACCATCTGGTAGCGACGATGGAAAAGTCATCTAGGGAGATCTCAACGTCCAGCGATGGACACTGGGAGCTCCCGGATGACATTAAAGCACTCATACGCGCCAAAAACACCGCAAGGCGCAGATACGCTCGCTACCCGGCGGACGAGTACCGTCGTGACCTCCGTAACCTCGAAAGAGACGTTAAAACACGCATCTTAGAGCACAAAGCCGAAAAGTGGGATCGCCTCCTTAGTGAAATCTCACCCTCCCATGTGGCCTACTGGCCACTCGCTCGTTCTTTTAAAAAGAAAACGGAGGCATCTATGCCGCCATTAAAAAGACCAAATCGCGCGCCTGCACTAGAGGACGCCGACAAGGCGGAACTATTAGCCGACACACTAGAGAGCCAGTGTACCCCCAACATCACTACCCCCTCACCCTCCATAGGCTCCCACGTAGAGGAGGTAATTAGGGTAGTAGAGTCGAAGACTTCTGCGCCGCCGGAGGGGGATCCTATTCCTCCGACGGATGTAGAAGAAGTCCAAGACATTATCAAACGACTTCACTCCAAGAAGGCCCCCGGGCCGGACGGGATTTCCAACAAAGTCATTAAAATACTCCCACCCGCTCTTGTTTACCTCATGGTTAGCATTTTCAACGCCCTCCTAAAGGGCTGTAGGTTCCCAGACCAATGGAAAGAAGCTACGGTTATCGGCATACCTAAGCCCGGCAAACCGGGCACGGAACCGTCTAGCTATCGGCCCATCAGTCTACTAAGCTCGATTGGCAAAATCTACGAACGGGTTCTGCTTAAGCGGCTCAAAGCCGTTATAGGCGAAAAGAACCTGTTCATAGACGAGCAATTCGCCTTCCGCGAAAACCACTGCTGTCCAAGGCAAGTCCACCGTATGACCGAAGACATACTCAGAGGTTTCAATAAAAAGAACTCCCGCGATACGTGCGCCGTATTTTTCGATGTAGCTAAGGCCTTCGATAGGATATGGCACGAAGGCCTCGTGTACAAACTGTACAAGCTAGGAATACCGGATAGGCTAGTCATCATCATCCGCGACTATCTGTCAAACCGGTCTTTTAGGTATAGGGTCGAAGGCACCCTCTCTTCCCTGAGACCTCTGAGGGCCGGAGTCCCCCAGGGCTCCGTGCTGTCCCCAACTCTATACAATCTGTACACATCAGATATCCCCAGACCTCCGGACGTCAAACTGGCTCTCTTCGCTGACGATACAGCTCTATACGTTACCCACCCTAATGCTAATAGAGCATCGCTATTTCTCCAACGTGCCGTCAACGAACTAGGCAACTGGTTCGCAAAATGGAGAATAGCTATTAACCCCGATAAAAGCGCGTCGATTCATTTCTCTCGGAAGAGAAAGACACGCTTACCTAAACGCAGACAAACATGGTTCACGATGAAACCAATCTTGCTAAATAACGTCGTTATTCCCAGAGTTAGACAGGTCAAGTACCTGGGGGTCACCCTTGACAGGTCGATGTCGTTTAGACCACACATCGCCGCGATTTCTAAAAAAGCCCGTTTCGTCAGTAGTAGACTGTACTTCCTCATAAACAAAAAGAGCAAAATGCCCCTCAGGCACAAGCTCACCCTCTATAAATCATGTATCCGCCCCATCATGTCATACTCCTGTGTGGCATTCGCGCATGTGCCTCAGCATAGACTCAGAGGCCTCCAAACGATCCAAAATAAATTCTTACGTGTGGCAACCGGTTGCCCGTGGTACGTAAGAAACATCGACCTACACCGCGACCTCAGACTAGATTCGATTAGGGGCCATTTCAAAGCGATGTCAGAACGTCACTTCGAAAAGGCACTTCTCCACCCGAACCCACTCGTCGTGAGTGCGGCAAACTACACCCCCGATAGCTTAGCACCTAATAAGTCTAGGTTACCTAAGAATGTCATAACCGATCCTGTTGATAAAATCACAGAACTGTTAAAGCGCGACGCTGAAGCGCGACGTAAGCTACAACACACACTCAGACATAACACAGCCGGTGTTAGGCACACATTCACACCGCATGGGCCCCGGGGTCGTATGCGACGTCGAACCCTACACTCCGTTGACCAGTTGATCCGGATCAACCGCGACAGCATAGGCTCAGATCAGCTACGAGTCGACACCAATATAGACCGTGTAATCACCGATAGCACTCTGCTATCGGCAGCTTGCTCGGGTCCCGCGCTTGACCCGCCTCCCCCGCTACCGGGGGAGGGGAGGGCCGGCCCTCACGATAGGTTTCTAACGTCACCCGTTCCAAACCAGTCGACCGTAGCTGACCAAGTTAGGTACAAACCCGACGCCATGAACATGGCGGGGGGCAACCCCCCAAATTTTTAACGTCATAGGATGATCCAACCGGATCACCCCATTTCCGATGACGCATAACGGTCACTAGGACCATTAGCATAGATCCAACCGAAAAAAAAAAAAAAAAAAAAAAAAAGAGTATCGCGGGTTCGATCAGCGCTGATGTCTGTCCGGGGACTGGCCCGGATTGAGCGATTATTGTCTATTAAACAAGACGTTCTGTAGGGCTGAGTACAGCAGCCCTTGCAAGAATATACTGGCCTAAACAAGAGTGGTCTAAACGAGGCACGCACCATAAACGAACGGTCAATTTGAAATGCCTAGATTATTTATAAAATTAGTTATTAGGTTATTAAATTTAAAATAATTAATAAAAATTAAAAAAAGCCTCAAATGTCATAACTTAGATCAGATAAATTAAAATAAAATACCTATATTTTTTACTAAAGTTAAAATGTAAAGTACTAAACCTACAAAAAAGAGTTTTAGACGGGGGAGTTTTGTCTATGCTCGATACTCGATAGTGTTTCACTTTCCTATTTGTTTTCAACTGAACTCTAAAGCTCAGCTTCTTACATAACGTTATCGTGGCCCGCGGGATATTTGACATTACAGAGCGGCCACACATTTTCGACACGACAGAGCTAAAGAATCCTCACAAACACAATTTATGCGATACAAATGAATTTTAAAATATTGGAATCTCGTAATTGAGATCTGCGTAGCGAGCCAAAAGCCAAAACTAATGATTCACGAGAATGAGTAACGCGGCGCGCGCCGGCCATGCGGGGCGCCCACCGTCATAGCCCACCGTCACCCCGCCGTCACCCCGCCGTCACCATCGCAAGTCAGTTTCACCATCATTTTGGCAATCACATGATGCAGGATATGACCTACATGCGAGCGTGTGCCGAGTATCGAGTCGACGGAGTATGGTGACGGAGCCGGAGGGGATCGGCACACGCTCGCACGTGGCACGAGTGTTGGGATTTGGCAGCGGAAGTGATTCAATGTTTGCTAGGAACCGCTGACTCACGGTTCCGACTCACGGTTCCGTGTTGAGTCAGAGCATCTCGCCACTCATCACCCGCCCGGTATCTCCGCGGCGCCTCCGTCCACTGTCGCGCAGATTACCAACTACTCACACGTTGGCGCCAGCCGTCGGAGCAATATTTCAATAGCAGTCGACAACAACGATACCACGTAAAAATTAGCCCCGCGGTAAGAAACTAGGAATCGATATTTATATATTATTATATAAATACATACAACACATACTTACACGTCCGCGACACGGTGCAGACATGGTCTATATTCATTACTAGCTTTTGCCCGCAGCTTCGCCTGCGTTAACTAAGATTTACAACGGGATCATAGTACGCAAAATAAGTAACTTTTCTGATTGATTTTTACTAAAATTTAGCCTATGTTACTCGTGGATAATGTAGCTTTCAAACGGCGAAAGAATATATGAAATCGGTCCAGTAGTTTTTGAGCCTATTCATTACAACCAAGCAAACAAAGTTTTCTTCTTTATAATATTACTAGCTGTTGCTCGCAGCTTCACCTGCGTTAACTAAGATTTACAACGGGATCTTAGTACGCAAAATAAGTAACTTTTCTGGTTGATTTTTTACACCTTGTGTCCGAAAAACCCAAATATTTTTTTCCAGAATAAAATTTAGCCTATGTCACTCGTGGATAATGTAGCTTTCGAATGGTGAAAGAAATTTTAAAATCGGTACCGTACTTTTTGCGCTTCCAGTAACACCCCTGTGCTCGTGTCGGGCTCGGGATGGGAACCCGGGCCCCGTTAAAGATACGATATCGTGGGGACTGCCAAGTGGTAGCCGGGCAGTCTCGGGTCAGCCCCTATTGTTGAGAATCTGGTCTTTCTGGGACCAGTCTGTCGCTGAGGGTTTCCCGTTGCCTGCGATCCGGGTCCCTCAAATAGCGGCTGAAGCCACACTAGCGGTTTTAGTGGGGTAGTGCACCCAATGAAGTCCCCGCACACGCCAGCGCGCCTACCCAAGGCCCTGGGATGATTCGAATCCTGCAAAGGATATCCACTGCGTCATCAAAAAAAAGAGTGAATTAGATGTTATCCTCATCATCATCATCATCATCGTGTATGCAAACGTGCCATAATCTGAAAGCTGTAAATATCTAAGTAGTAAGACTCTCATATATTATACGATTAGCAACTCGAACTTAGAAAGGAAATAAATAGCCTCGCTCTAAAGTGGATCCATATAACATACTCGAAGGTCGTCGAAAATGTATTGCGAGTAAATTTCGAGGCGAGACGACTTAATTGACATCAATAATTAATGCAGTATCTAACTCTAATGCTGTTTATGTAAATGTTAAATAAATTAAAAATAAATAACGACCAGAGCACACGTAGCCGGCAGATTTCCGGGCTGGCGAGATACATTACCTACATGCAAAAAATACACTCGCTCTAAAAGCTCAGCTATAACGTCGTAAATTAAAGTTTTAATTCCTGATAATACGAACATTAATTAATTGTGATGGACCTCTCGAGTCACATTTTAATTTTGACCGCCTCTTGGGCGCCTTTTTGTCGAACACGTGTTCGGCGCCATTAGGATGCGACTCGTAAATTGCGGCCTGGGTTTTCGGTTGCAAATAAAAACAAATATAATGTCCAACGTTACATCCTGGTGGGGATGGTGGAGGGCCACCATTGGCCCGCGGTTCCCACGGCTCGCTACGGCATTGGTACTTGTTTGCAACAAAACATTTGAAAACGAATTTATTTTGAGCATAAGTTTTAGCGTTTTTTTATAACAAGTTCTTAGAAGTGACGTCTTGTATGTATATTATATTGTGGGTCGCCATGTTTTTTGTTTTTTATGTTGTTCGTGATCGTTGATATGGCGTGGTACTTGTCGTTGTAATATCTAGACTCATAGCAAAAATAGACAGTAACTTCGATAAATTAACCATTGAAGTAAAAAATATGGATTTATTTACTTAATCACTGATATAAACATAGTTTGCAATTTTCCGCGCTAAGACCTTTTTATCGACATACTAGCGAACCGCCCGGGGTTCGCCCGGGCAAACATGTTATAGGGTACCTATGTTACTCCCTGGTAATGCAAACGACTTCTGACGCACCGCACACAGCTCCAAGCAGTGGCCGGTCTGTGATGAATGCGAGTGCCGAGGAATCAAGGGATGCAGGGATCGGATATCTTGACTTTCATTGAGGGAGAAGAATATTCAGCACTGGACGGCTAATGATGATGATGATGAATGGCTAGTACACTTAAAATAACAAAACGACTGTTTTTGCTTGGACCATACCGCGGTCTATAATTCCGATCCCACTTTTGTATTGTAGGCATATATGTTTGAGGGTTAATAGTTAATACTGATCAACCAATCATGAAATACAGATCCAGGTGGAGCTTCGAAGGCCATCTTAAAAAAAGTTTGTGGTCCATAATCCATATTACGGAAACTGTGGACAAAAATTATTAAGACCATTTTGATATAGTGTAACGTTATACGTACATAATTTATTTTACTTCATTAAAATACACTTAAATCTAATATATACATTACCTAAAACTAATAAAAATCACTATTAAATTAAATCATTACATCACATTAAAATCTAAAAGTTTAAAACACAATTTTATTATAGCTTTAACATGAGCGATGCAACATTTTAGCGCTCCAAGTAGATCCTTTGTTTTCACGAAGTTAAAACTGCAGTACCGATCGCAGCGCCACTTTTTTACTTGTCATAGTTTAAGTGAACGCACGTCACACTAATAATAACGGTCTCTAATACGGAAAAGAATATTTTAATCAAATCAAATAAAAGCCGTAACCGTAATTTTATTATCATTATAATATTTCGTGGTCGTCGCTTGAGCGTTCCTCGTTAAACTACAATAATAAATAGATAGTGAGTGTTGATCGCCCCAAAACTGGGGTTCAACGTTCGGATTACTAATTTGAATAGTATTCCCTTACGCTGCCAAGACGAGAGTACTCTCTGCCGGGTTTGGTTACCTGTTCCTGCCGTCACCGGTCACCAGCGACGCGACTTCCCCGGGATCATCTACCCTCGGCGTGACGCAGGAGAGTACCTACCTGGACCGTCAACATAGAAGGGGAACTTGTGTGGATTAATTGCTCGACCCCACCTCTCATGAGTTCTATTTAACGAATCGAATTTACTTTAATAAATTATTTTAAAAGCACGGTATCCTGTTGTCTTATTTCCTTCTTAGTAGACCAGGGTATACCCGCGACAATAGGATCAAATTTCTGACAGTTTATGATTTTAGGCACATTACACGCACCGGTTCTTCTATCGCGTCTTGTAACTCTTGATTAGTCCCCGTTTAAGTCCTAAGTGATAAATCGTAAACGGTAAGTTTTACTAAAAGTTAACAGGTGACGTGAGGTGTAATATTAATAACATATGAAAACGATGCCAACCAGTGTTTAGTAATTACAAATATGTTTATCCCATCAATAATATGTTACATATTAATAATATGAGGTTTATCCTTTCACAGCGGGTAGGTAGTAGGTAGTAGGTATCTACTCAGTACACAATCGTCTATTTATCATCTCAATATTATTAACTCGTAGAGGTAGTAAAGCCTTCATGAAATGTGAGATACAATTCAAATAGTTCCAGTTGAGAGCCGTAACAACATACGTTATGTCATATGTGGATTAACGCAGTGACTTTGTCTCGGGGTGTTGGAATTAATAACCGCCGACCCGGCGCGACCGAGCCGACCTCCCGCCGCGAGACCCGCCCTCCCGCTCCCCGCCATCCCTCGGCTCCGAGGGCTTAGGGAGCTACGACTGTTGTCTACGGCTCTCTGTTGGAAGTCGCTTTATTACCGCCTCCCTGGCTGAACTTCATGAATATGTAGTGGCATTATGGTCGGTATTATTATGTGTATTCTATGAGCATTGAGTAATCTGGAAGATTTATTATTGATATTACACAAAACTATCTGTCGCCCGCGGCTTTGCCTGCGTCAACATCGTCGGCCGTGTTCGGATGGATGATGATGATAATATTATGTCACTCACAGAGAACAGTATTAGCAGCATTCTGCTATTATAAATAAACGGTTGTCAGACTAGCGGCTTTAGTGATACCGACAGTAAATAGGATTTGATGATAAAGTTGTTTTAGCGACTTATCTGGCGACTTTTAGTTTTAGAGCCTAAAATTAATAACAACAATGAGCTTGTAATGAATGGGTTCTCGAAACGATGACGAGGAGGTTCTCATTCCGTCTGAAAATCTTTATCAACCTTGACGCCAAATCATAAGTTTTTGGTAGATAGCTCTTATTAAACAAGACTTCCGCAAGACATGGCTATAATGTAAGATAAAAGTACAATTAATATACAATATGTATTTAAAAGCAGAAGAGTTTGTTTTTTTGAACGCGCTAATCTTAAAAACGATTAGTCAGCTTTGAATGATTCTTTCTCTTTCTAATTCGTGTTAGATAGCCCATTTATCGCAGAAGGCTAAGGCTAACAGGCTTTATATCATCCCGCTAGGATGCCGTGGTAAAATATCTTAGTTAACGCAAGCGAAGTTGTGGGCAACAGCTTGTATAGTATAATATATAATCCACGGGTAAACTGCAGGTGAGTGGTGACCGCCGCTTTCACATTCCCGGCCGCTGATTCACGCGCAATACAACCTGCTACAGCTTTCAGTATCCACAGGCCACAGGCCACACGCCACACGACGGCACATATTTTAATATTTCATACCTAACAATTAACAAAGAATAATAAAGTATATTACAAAGCAGCTCTTAGTCTCGATACCAAATACCAAATAAACTTTAAATTGTCAGCTATTAGTATATTTTTGTAAGAACTTATCTGGGTATATCCATATAATATTTTATCTTAAAACCTGAATCCTTTTTCTAAGAACCAAGGTTACAATGAGTTTGCCGCCTGATTAAATCCAGCACGCTAACCTTATTCAACATAATGTTACCACGTACTATTGTACTATAGTCTATAACGCTTACGACCATTAGTTACCTACTGCTAAGATATTATGTTTGGCGAGAAACAGGTGTTATTTTTATCTTTGTTTACTGTGTTTATCTGCTGCGTTGATCGAACAAACATTTTGTCTGTATGTATGTTGTAACTTTAGTTTTCGACGAGACTAACAAGAAATACTTATCGTTTTCAGTGTTTTGTACTGACGGTACTGTATATAGAATTTAAAACATTGGTGCTAAGAGACCTTGCCCCTTACTAAATTTAAAATGTTTCTTATGATTGACTGGATCCTTCCAATTGGATACGTAATTCCGACCACGATGATGAGTTTTTTTTATGGACTAGAAACCGTCTAACGATCCATTCATTCGGTTTATTTTTGTAGATGATGTCTTACCTCATACCTATAGCAAGCACTCTCGGCGGCCCGACGCGGCCCGACGCGGCCGGTGCGCGCTCTCGCGGAGGTAGTGGTGGCGCCGTGCACTCGGAGACCGGAGTAGTTGAGGGAGGGCGGTGGGCGGACCCGTCGTGACGCCGCCCGCCGCGCCCCGCCCACCGCCTCTCATACAGCCTGTGGTACAAGTCACGGTAATCTTGCTTGTAGACCGAACTTCGCTTTTACCCGAAAACTTTTCAAATATATTCACATTAGTAAAAATTTAAATTCGTTAATACCATATTAAATTACTAGTCTAATCAACATGTTCCTTTTTGGCCTGTTTACCTTTATCATATATGAGGCGTAGTTATGGTCAGGTCCCTCTTAAACTCCAAAAAAGATTCGACATTTTAATCTCGTTCGGAGCCGTGTCCAATCACACTCAGGTTTATATCATGAAGCGGTACGAGCCCAGCTCCCTCTAAAACACACGACAAACTCCAAACGCATTGAGAAGACCTCACAAAAATCATCTAGGTACCGACTACCACTGATCAAAACCTCACTTTGGGTCATTTGGTTCAATAATAGAACAAAAATATAAAGGACTGTACCGACTTTCTTATACTGTATACTTTGCATAAAAAGTTAATTTTAAATGAAAAACCAAAACCGACTTCAAAACTATACCTTAAAATTATGTGCAACTAAAAATGTTTAAGTAAATAATGTTTAAATATTTCGATGTGAAGTTAGTTAACAAAAGTATCAATGAATATAATGAAACTTATATGTTCTACTCTTGTCTTACTTACCTATACTTTTTTAAATTAGTTATTTTTGGAGTCGGTACCGGTCGGTTAGGCAAATATCCGGATGGCCTATAAGAGATTCAGCCGACTATCGTTAATTTACTCCTAAGAATTAAAGAGTTCCGTTACTTTGTTATGGATTCCATGACCAGAACCCAACCAAGTTTTCACCAAACTACCCTTGAAGTACATTCTTTCAAATAAACTAATAATCATCGAAATCGGTTGGCGTGATATTCAGTTATTCATCTATTTGTCGCGGACGTACCTAATGCAAATTTAAGACTTTTATGGTTTTCTCATGGATACCATCATCAGAACTGGACTAGATTAAAATGGGACCACACGGGGAGCATCAGCTTTCTAATACAAAAAGAATTATCAAAATCGATTCACCCAGTCAAAAGTTATGAGGTAACAATTATATAAAAAAAAAAATATATAGTGTAATTGATAACCTCCTCCTTTTTTTAATTTCGGTTAAAAAAACATTTTAGATATAAGTAGAAGGTAAAGAAAGGAAGGTTTATGTACTGACTTTTAGATAATTATTATTACAAGTATAAAGAGCATTATAATAAATATACTTAAACGAAACCAATATCAGCTGTTGTTCCATGATTGTTGTAAAGTATCAGGAATGATATAATGTGAATGTAGGTAAAAATGTAGTTAAACACATAAAAGCGATGCAGGTGATATAAATCTCGTGCAATATACTCGTCCGCTCCCGCTCGTCGCCTGCGCCCACGCCCCGATCACAGGTTCTAGGCGACACTCGACACGATATCCTGATGTTCACTGCTCACTGCTCACCGGTGACCGTCGCCTGCCGCTCGCCGCTCGCCGCTCGCATTGATATTGGACGTAGAATCAACCCAACTATACAATTAAACCAAATAGAAAGAACATTGTTTTTAAATGTCTCTCACAGTCTCTCACGTCAAGCCTTTTTTATTATATGCAACATCTGAAGCATTTGATTACTGATATGATCTATCTTTTCGGCTGGTAATATTAGTATAAACATTATTGTAGATATCCACAGTCCTACATGTTGGGGCTCCCACGCAAAACTGCCATGCGATGCGATGCGAATTCGCATCGCAGGAACTTGATACGATTTAGTGCGGCAAACCGTTTGGTAGGGCGACCATTCCTTCAAGTGTAGTCAGCCGTACTGGACGACGTAATATCGCAGGAATGTGCGATTCGAAGCAGATCGGAAATTCTTGCGGTGCGTTCGTGCGAATTCGCAGATATTTGCGATGCGATGCGAATTCGCGGTTTCGTGTGGGAGCCCTTACTACCACTTTTTGGACCATTTTAATTTAGTTGTATTTAAATGCGATATTTACGGACATCAGCTTCACAGACCATATTAACTATAGCTAGAGTCGCGATAAACCACAATCAATCAAACAAACGACGGTTTCGACCTCAGTGTCGCGGGGTCCCGGGGGCGGGCGGCGGGGCGCCCTGCATTATGCACGCGGGCGCCTGCTCTCTCGAGACCCGGGATTATGGGATACAGATAGCGCTCCTCATGAATGTATATTAACACTTACCCTGGTGCGATAAATTTTATTAAGCATCGTTACCATCGTCAGCCCGCTGCCGTCCGTGGGTGTCACCCCAACACCGGGCACCCCGCGGTGGGTGCTCACGCGGCACCCCCGCTCAATACACTCATCGAGTGAGCTGTTGATTCAGATAACTAAAGTATGTAATTGCAATGAGAGAACATTCTCTCAAAATAAGTAAGACGTGTGTTTTCAACAATGAAATTATTCTATCTATCAGGGGATGGATTGTGTGAGAGGACACGGGATTATTGATCCAGGGCCAGGGCCAGGGCCCCGTGAGTATAAAGGACCCCATTCTGTTGGTAACAGTATAATGTAATACACGGACCTCCGTCCGGTATCACGTCTATATCGAGCTAAACACGATCTAAATACAAACATTTTTAAGTTTGGCCGAAATTCGAATTCCGTTCAAAAACAGATGATGGGATGATGATGATGATGATGATGATGATGATGCAATTGGGGATGATCTGCGGGTTCAAATCACATTCGGCTCATCTCGAATACAAACTTTAAAACTTAATCTGGTCGGTTATGAATGTGGCGAGGATCGAATGTAATACCTACTTAATAGCCGACTACGGCGAGACCTCGTCGGTCCCACACGATGTCTTATATTCAATGAACGCGAGTGGAGGGGTGGCGGGGGTGTGGGCGGGGCGCGGGCGGGGGTGAGCGGCTCCTCGCGCGGCTCGGAGACACTCAGCGACTTCCGGACGCACATCCGGACGTAATCCCGCGGGACCCGCGCCGCGCCCGCCGAGAGCCGAGCCGCCGGCTTGTTGATGGACAAGTGATGTGATGTGATGATATGCGGGTGATGTGCCAGCGACGCGCGAGCGAGTGGGACAGTGAGCTTCGCTAGCATGCTGTGGCTGAGCGCGAGCGAGCACCGCCGGATACAACAACTATATCACGGTAATACTTTTTAGGAGATCCCTTGCGGGAATGATACGGAAGTTATTATGTTACTATTTATTGGGTGCAACCTAACGTGTGCACCTCCACCCGACGACTGACTCTATTCCACTTACATATTATATAATATACAATACACTGTGTATGCGACATGCATTATCATTGAAGTACGTACATAGAATACCCCTACCACTCATATGTTACGCTCAAGCCAAGAAAGCTGGCGCGTGTCGTACCCTCCGTGAGTTTCCGGTAGTGGATCTAAGGAGAGCCACGCACCCGCATAACTTCTGGTTGTGTGGATGGGTGTCGTTAGCCCTGATGCTGCCTTAAAGGCTCCGACTGGTCATATAATATGTTTTTAGCTCGCAACGTGCAGTCGCCATTTCCTATACGATACCTACGATACGACGGCCTCTGTGGCGCAGTGGTTAGCGCGCTGGCGCACAAGCCGGAGGTAGCGGGTTCGAATCTCGCCAGGGAACAAAAAAAAAAGTTTATTTGTTCCTGGGTCATGGATGTGTATTAAATATGTGTATTATATAATAAAAATCTTAAATATAAGTATTAATATAAAAAGTATTAAATATATGTACTTACTCTACTTCGAGTACTTACCACGGGACCAGATTGACGTGGTGTAAAAAGCGTCCATAGATATTATTATTATTATTATTTATTTTTTTAACTTTCTTTTGTTCTAGTCTTACGACCGAGCTAAAGGTGTCCACGGGCCTAAGCCAAGTGTACATCTTGTTTAATTGTTTATGTGATGTCTGTATTGGTGTTGTTGTGGAGAAATCTTCTGACTATCCGGCACGTGTTTAATATTATGGCTTTTTGTATGATACTAGATGTTAATTTTTGTAAGTTGAGGATTCTAATGGATTGCTGCAGCGAGGTCGGTATGACACCCGTTGTTGATACGACTATTGGTACTATTGTTACTTGACGAAGATTCCAAAGACGAGTGATTTCATCCTTGAGATCTACGTATTTACTCAGTTTTTCGGCTATAGTGCTCTGTAGGTTGTGTGTGTTTGGGACCGCGATGTCTATGATAAAAGCTGTCTTATTTTGTTTATCGACCAGTGTAATATCCGGTCTGTTGTGATGTACTGTTTTGTCTGTTAGTATGGCTCTATCAAAATATAATTTGTAGTTAGAATTGTCTAAAACATTGTTAGGTGTATATTTATAATATGGTATAGCGGGTGGTGGGATTAAGTTATATTTGAGTGCGAGTTGCTGGTGGATTATGTTAGCTACCTGGTCGTGTCGATGTTTGTAATCTGTCTGCACGATTGCCTTACACGCTCCAGTAATATGCTGAATAGTTTCTGAGCTCGCGCTACATCTACGACAGAGATCTTGTGTACCGGGGATTTTTAAGACATGCTTTCTGTAATTTCTGGTTTCTATGACTTGGTCTTGAATGGCAAGCATAAACCCTTCGGTCTCGGGAAACAGCTGTCCTCGCCTGAGCCAATCGTTCGACGCATTTTTATCGACGTAGGGCAAATTCAGGTCGTGATAGTGTCTACCATGGAGAGATTTCTGGGACCACTCGTATAACTTTGTTTGTCTGTCAGTCTGTGATTCGTTGTTTTGTATACTTACGTCATGTAAATTAAGCGGTGTAAATTTACTGTCATTAGCAACTATTGCGCGGTGTAGGGTAGAGTTTGAATTATGGAAGTATAATCGTACTGTAGGGATGGCGATTCTTTACGAAAAAGATCGATTTTTAAATCGATTCGAATCGTAGTCTAATGAATCGATTCACGAAAAAATCGAGGCCTACAAAATCGATTCTTAAAAAATCGATCTTTTTTTCAAGTTTGCGTTTACAATGTAAATTTGTATCAATTTTACTAAAAACAAGATTTATATTGCAATTAGTGATATCTTATCAATAAAATCAGGGAATTCAAAAATAACAATTATTTTTATTACCGTATCAACTATAAGATCAACTATAAAAAAATAAGTATTTATATACTGAATGTTTTTATTGATTGCAAAAAAGTAAAAAATAAGGTAAGAGTTAAAAGTTCAAATATTAAGCATTGGGAATTATACCTGGGAACTATAGTTCCCAATGCTCAATATCTAAACTTTTTAAAAACAACAGTCTGTCAAGCCTTTTGGGATCCAAGCGGTTACGCTCATCACTTGCGATGTTTCCAGCAATTGAAAACAGGCGCTCACAAGGAACGGATGATCCAACGATACTCATATACATCATGGCGATTGGGTGAACGTGATGATAAATGGAGCTCTTTTGTTCTTGCCAGTAAAGTACAGAAATCAATCATGAAAATACTTATATTACGCTAATAATAGTATTCATTAAACGACAACAACAAATGAATATTGCAATATCAATCGTCACAGATTATAGATACATAAAGTCAAAGACTACAAACGTAACTTTTTTATAAAAGAGAGGCGAGTAAAGGATACTAATCATACAGCCATCTCGCGAGTTTATGAGTAGTTAACTCTTTAACCGGCAGCACTCTTATAATTCAGGCACATTCAACTAAATGCAAATAATTGTATGGTTTATATCAAAACAGAAAAAATCGAATGTCGATTTTCAAGGGTGATATATCGATTCAGTGAATCGATACAGTACTTTATATCGATTTAAAAAATCGATATTTTCTGCTCGAAAAATCGATTCTTCGATTAATCGATCTCAGATCGCCATCCCTAAATCGTAGGCTCTTAATTTGTTTATTGTGTAAATTAACTATGTCAATGATGCCTCTGCCTCCGTCTTTCCTAGCCATCGTCAGCCTTTGGCTACAGGATCTTGGGTGATGTTTTCTATGATGAGTCATGGTTGTATTTATTAAACGTTGCAGGGATATTAGATCTGATTTAGTCCAGTTAATGATTCCAAAAGAATATGTTAAAATTGGTATGGCGTATGTATTTATTGCTTTAGTTGTATTACCGGCGTAAAGATGGGATTTAAGAATTGAATTTAACCTGTGTTTGAATTTAAGTTTAAGTGCTGATTTTATTTCTTTGTGGTGTAATTGTTTTGATTGCATGTAACCTAGATATTTATATGTTTCTTGTTCATTGAGAGATTCTATGCGTTCCCCTGAACTACAATCGTAATTATGTTGGGAAATTACACCCGCGCGCATAGAATTTATCTTGCATTTGTCTATGCCGAATTCCATGTTGATATCTTGTGAAAAGTTTTCTGTTATTTCAGCTAATTTTTTTAAATCGTGTTGTGTAGAGGTGTAGAGCTTAATATCATCCATGTACATGAGGTGATTAAGTGTATACATTTGTTGATCGGGCTCATCGTTTGTTCTTTGGCAAAGGTTATCAAAAAGGTATCCTGTATTTGAGTTATTAAGAAGATTACTTAGAGGGTTTAGTGCAAGGCAAAACCATAAAGGGCTTAAAGTATCACCTTGAAAAATACCCCTTTGTATATTAATGAGTTTTGTTTCTATAACGTTACTAGAAGAAGTTAGTTTTAATTTAGTGGTCCATTTTGACATTATGTTTTCTAGAAAAGTTGTTATTTGTGGGTGGATTTTATATATCTCTAAAACCTTGACAAGCCAAGAGTGGGGAACAGAGTCAAAAGCCTTCTTGTAATCTATGTACATTGTAAATAAATCTTTCTTTTTTTTATTTACTTGTTTCAGGATTATAGAGTCTATGGTGAGTTGTTCTTTGCACCCTCGGCTGAATTTTCTACAGCCCTTTTGTTGTTCAGCGAAAATGTTATTCTTATCTGTGTGCGTGTAAATTAAGTGACAAAGGCAAGATGTCATAATTTTGTAAATAGATTGCAAGCAAGTTATAGGTCTATATTTTTCCGGGTTGATAGACTCTGATTTGTTTTTACACAACATATATGTTACACCATTTGTAAAGTATTCTGGCAAATTTTTTGGGTCTTTAATAAATCTATTAATATGATTATGCAGGAAAGGGTGTAAGAATGTAAATTTTTTGTACCAGTAGTTATGTAAGTAGTCAGACCCTGGTGACTTCCAATTATGTAATTTTGATATGACGGACTGAAATACTTTGGCTGGAACAAATTCGAATTCCATTGCTGAAATGCTTGAATACCTCTCTGCCTCTTGAACTATCCAAGTTGCTTCATTGTTATGCGTCACTGGATTTTCCCATATTTTGGACCAGAATGAATATAGTTGACTTTCAGTAGGGTGTGCATTATCGTTGTCCTGGGTTTGATTATTATTAGATGCTGAGAGTACATTACGGTAAAACTGCTTTTCATTTGATTTAAATTGGTTGTTTTGTTTTTTGCGCAGTGTGCAGGCTTTGTATCGTTTGAGGCGACTGCTGGCCACTGTAAGTTTTTGTTTAAGTGTGTCTATGAATTGAGGAATTTTTGAATTTGGATCTTCAAATGTACTGTGAATTTTGTAATTATGTAGAATTATTTGCACGTGTCTTTCTAACTTATTACTTCTGTGTCCTTTGCTGTAATGGGTTAACCGTGAAATTTTTGTTCGCAGATCGTTTACCCTATTTTCTAATCGGATTTGCCATCTAGGCTTATATATTTCTTTTCTAATGTAGAGTTCTGACGTATTCGGGATATTGATCTTAGCTCCATTAACTTTTGCAGCTGTCCAGGCTGCACAGTATAATACTGTCTGTAGAAAACTAAAGTCGGAGTCTATATTTATATTCGCTGGAAGAATGTTATTATTTATGAATTGAACAATTAATGCTAGTTTCTTTGATGTTTTTTGTTTTGGTATATAGTGTCTTTGTAAAGGTGTAGTATTTATGTAATATTCTAACGCTAAACTAAATGTATTTTGAATTTCTAAGGATAAAGTGTCTCCAATTAAAATACTGCTTTGCTCATTATTTATTGATTGGTTATCTAGACCTACATAGATGATATTATTTTCTGTAGAGGTACCTAAATTTATGTTATTAGTGAGAGGTTCATCACCTTGAGAATTATTATTTGTTGTCATATCATTAATATTTTGAGGAGTTCTAATACCATCGCTTATTTCCTTTTGTACTTCATTTCTTAATGCTTCTAGCCTGTCATCAGAGAGATACTTATTTTTAACAATAACTCTTCTTTGGTCAGCTACTCTTTGTTCACTGACGTGGTTCAAATTTGGATAGGTCTCTATGAAATTTTTGTGTAAAGCTTTTCTATATGCAGTTAAATTAGTTTCTAGTTCTGTTAATTTATAGTATGATCTCATTATTGTTTCATTATGTTCGGGTAACCATTGCATACGTTGACGGTTATGTTTTATAATGCTGGTTTGTGTTGGTGGTTGGGTCGAGGTGTCTGAGTTCAGAGCACTAGATACTTCGTTTTTTATTCGATCCAGTATTTCTTGTGGTATCATTTTATTTCTTATAATAGCCCTAAATTGGTCGCCTAGTCGCTGTCTAGTTACATTAAAGTCGGGGAATTTAGTGGTGAAATGATTGTATAATGTGTCTAAGTATCCAGATTTGCATGTGTCTAATTTGGTAATTTTATAATATGTGCGAACTATGTATTCATTAATTTCTTTTGTCCATTTTTGTCGCTTTTTACCTAACGTGGGTGCAATATTCATAGCAACTGCCGATTGCACAACACTGTTAGGAGTAAATGAGTGTACATTATGCGTAACATCAATATCATTATTGCATGCTTGAGTCGATTGATCACTGTACTGACTTTCATCAAAATCAGTACAGTTACTAAGACAATAAGCGGTTGGAGATCGTGATTTTTTACTGCGTTTATTCCTGGTTATTTGTTTTCCTGTTTTTGAAGACGAGACTAAGATGGTGATATCTTTCTGCGGGACATCAAAATCCATTGGAGATGGACACGAACTAGCTGTAGTTGGAGATGAATGTATTGATGGTGATGATTGTAGTGATGGAATATATGATGTAGTGCTCGGGCTGTATGGTTCAATAGGGCTATCAGTTATAATGTCGGTTGGTCTGTCGTCGTCGGCTGTAGTAGTTTGAAGAAACCTGGTGGGAGTCCGCCTGTTCAACTCCGTGTTTCCATGCTTTTGATGGTGATCTGCAACAGTCTGTGACTGGGCAGATAGCGATACGGTGCCCCCCCCAGAATACGTGGAGCTGCCCGAGGCTAATAGCCTGGGGCGGGATTCTCCCGCGTCGTTAACGCTGGTACCCGCCTGGGGTAATATTCTATTACTTCTTAGACGCATCGCTTATTTTTTACTATGGCTCCGTTGGTCACTAGGTAGTAGTTAGCGAAATGCTGCTAGTGTCCGCCCCTCACGTGGACACAGATGGTCGGTCCGGACGTGGAGTTAGGTTTATGAGGGGCTTATTATTATTATTATTATAGCATCGTGAAAATCGTGTTCCTTCGTGATAGGCATAGAATGACCTCTGTCTCGTGTCTTGTGGCCCATGATCGACTGCACGACCACAACGCGTTGATTATAGTGGCATAACAATACCACTTGAGACCCCGCGCTGGTGTGGAGACTGCAGTAGTGTTTTGTTGGTAGGATGGGTGAGCTGGTCTAGTGTTGGTGTTGGTCTATCTGGTGATCACAGACAGCCGTGGCCCGCTACCCTCCCGTGCCGGTGAGGACGCGTTGTACTGGAGGTCTTGGTCTAGGTTCTAGGTCACCTAAATATATTTGTCATCGAATACCACGGGCAGGATTTTAACCGGCGACTTGTCGGTGTTTATCGCGAGCATACAGCAGTACCGACAAAGGTGCATATCATCGGGAGATCTAGGAATAGCGTGACCGTAGCGGGAGGGCGAGTCCACTCCCCCGGGCTGGTGTTGCTAGTGATCTGATGTGTGAGTGTATCGGTCGGTCGTGTTCGCCCCGGCCGCCCGGGAAACACGAGGACTCGCTGCGATGGCTGATTGCCTGCCGCCGGCACGACTGCAGCGAGCCTAGTGGTGTGCACTACCAGCACTTACTATCGTTAAGGCTTAGGAAATATTAGGCAACCCGCAGCGATCCCCAGCACCCAGCCACTAGCTTACACCCAGCAACCTCACCGCCGTAATTTGAAGTATGTACATTCCTATAATAGTCAGGTACATACATTGTTCGATTTTATATCTACATTATTATTTTATTCATCTATGCCTACTAATATTCATCATCATCGTCAGCCGTTGCATGGAGGTCGTTTTTCCACCTGGTCAATGGCCTACTTTAACGCGGCCTCTACTCTCAAACCTTATTGGCCCATCGGCCATCCGTTCTCCTGAGTGTGTGACCAGCTCACTGCCAGTTCAACTTGCTAATCCTTCGCATGAAACCGGTAACTCTAGTGGAGGTGTGGTGACAGGAGACTGGTTATTGTTGCAGAGCCGTACGGCGCGGTGGTGGGCGGCGGGGGCGGGCGGCCGACGGGCGGGCAGGTGCAGCTGTGGCAGTTCCTGCTGGAAGAGCTGGCGGCCGGCGCGCCCGGAATCTGCTGGGAGGTGCGCCCCTTTCATATTATAGCACAATAATTAGTACACCTATCATGAGGACTGTACTCGCGAAAACCATCGGTATCATACACCTATACAATAGTCCCGCTCCTCCGTTACAACTGTGTTGTCTAATATATGATTATTGTGATGTGTTGCCGGCGCGCAGGGCTCCCCCGGCGACGGCGAGTTCCGGCTGGCCGACCCCGACGAGGTGGCGCGCCGCTGGGGCCGCCGCAAGCAGAAGCCCAACATGAACTACGACAAGCTGTCGCGCGCGCTGCGCTACTACTACGACAAGAACATCATGACCAAGGTGACCCGCTCGTCCAGCTCCAGCCCCGGTAGCGAGTCGGTGGACGGTATAATGATGAGTTCCGTCGGCAGGTGCACGGCAAGCGGTACGCGTATCGGTTCAGCTGGGCGGGGCTGGCGGCGGCGTGCCAGACGCAGGCGGCCGACGCGCCGCCCTACTGGCCCTACCTGCCGCCGCCCGCCCTGCCGCCCGCCCCGCCGCGCCCGGCCTCGCCCGCGCCGCCCGCCCCTCACCACCGCCACACGCTCTAGTCAACGGCGCCAGTGACATCGGTCGCGGGGATCACGTTCTGCTGTCAGAGGGCAGACTCTACACTGGCAGTTACATTCTACAAACAAGCATCAGATAAACGTCCGGCACATTGCGTGTGAGTGTCGTGTGTACAAGTTGCGTGTGCAGTGTCAAGTGCGGCCCAGTGCGAATGTTCAGTGGAACTCTTCCAGTATTATCGGTGGCTGGAGCACTCGGTGGTGTAGGGCATCGTGACTGCCGTCTACCAGTGCACGGTGATAGTGATCTAGAGCCGTGTCGGCATCAGTCGGCAACAGCAAGCCCCAAAGCGTCCGTCCTGTGAGTGTGCTGAAGGGTTGTAGCTGTGAGACGGCGAGGACACACGCGTCGCGTCGGCCGTCGGCTGCCGGGCGTCATCTATCCGCGCCTCGGCAGCTGCCAGTAATATCGACTCAATATTGTTATAACGATTATTGCTATTAGCCAATTAGTATTTGTAAATATGTATTTATATATATTTCCTAAACGGACGTGTGGCGGTTTATAGTTTAGAGATGGACTTCAAAATAACTCGGTAGTCTGTAGGAACATACGCGGCTATAACCGCGGCTAGGTTTACTATATTCTAGTGTTGTTAGCAATATTGTAGATTTAGGTTTTAGGTTGTACTAGATATAACATATTATAATAGGCACGCGTGTGCGGGGTGCGGAGTGCGGGGTGGACAGGTTACCATGTTTATAATTAATATGATCACCGCGACCCTGACTAGACATAATATGGCAGGTATGAGGTATGACTTCCTATAGGTTAATGTTCATTACAGTAAGTTCTGTGGAACGCAATAAGTCCTAACTATTGCGTATCTAATAACGAATGTAATATTATATAATAATAATATATTAATAATGATAATATCCATAATAAATCATTATTAGAGATGTATTGTTTGTTCCAATGCGGTCGGTACCTACGAGTACTTTAACCTAATCCAATTAGGTAATAAGCAATTATAATTGAGAAGTTGTCTCTGATGGGGAAATTGCCAGGCCACCAGATCCTCGGCGACTAGAAGCCGGGCACCGGGCGGTGCTGGGGTCTGTTATTTCGGCAGCAGCCCCGAAAGTATATATCAGGTAAAATAAACTGTACAAGTGAATAACCAGATTTTTCTCAATTCTCTAAATAAGTAGCATTAGGTGCTATCCTTTATTATAATTTGGAAATATGAATACAATATAATACTGTTTATTGTAGTATCGGATTAATCATTAAGTATCTATGTAAAACAATGATTCTCCTTTAGAATTAACATCTATCGGGAAACTTTTATGAAAGGTGTTTTCCTGACTCAGTTCGTTAGAATATATTATGATGAAAAATAGCATACCTACTAAAATTTCATTCACGTAGTTAACTTACTTTGCTCACCGTGGCAAAGGTATATTGCCCAAAATTCGGATGCCTCTTCTTAAAACTAGAGATTGCATTGCGAATGTTAAATTAATAAATTATTTCTTTATATAATGAAATTATAATGAAACAACTTTTACGGATTTTATCGCGGTTTATTTAGTTTTTTACAATCCCGACGTTTCGGACACTTTACAGCGACCATGGTCACGGGAGGACTATTATACACTAGCTACTACTACTACTACTATTTCTTTATATTTATACACTAGCTGTTGCCCGCAGCTTCGCCTGCGTTAACTAAGATTTACAACGGGATCTTAGCGGGATGATATATCTTTACCGATAAATGGGCTATCGAACACTGAAATGTTTCATTAAAATCCGACCGACATGTCTTGAGCGTTTAAATAAACAAACTCTTTAGCTACATATCTTAAGGATTAAAAGCATGAGTAAAATAAACTCGTTTAAATGTAGTCCAAAAAAATCAAAATTTCTGAATAAAAAATCGTTGTTGCGCCTCACTCGACATAGATAGGTATAACATGTCGTGGACTTTTTTGTAGAAAATTAGAAGATCTACAATAAATTAGAATATTTTATGGTTCTATCTTTTATAGTTTAGGCAGCGTACGCAAAATAAGTAACTTTTCTGGTTGATTTTTTACACCTCGTGTCTGAAAAACCCAAATATCTTACGGAACCCTGTTTCTTTCCAGAATAAAATTTAGCCTATGTTACTCAACGATAATGTAGGTTTCGAATGGTGAAAGAATTTTTGAAATCGGTCCAGTACTTTTTGAGCCTATTCATTACAACCAAACAAACAAAGTTTTCCTCTTTATAATATTAGTGTAGATATATAGTACAGATAGATTTCGCCATAACTTCAAAACCGAACGTCCAATTTTGATAATTCAAAGTCGAAACATTATCTACATAAACTGTACTTAGTGATGAAATAATTTATTTTGATAAGGATCCAAAGCATGAGAAAAATAAACGCGTTTAAATGTAGTCCAAAAATTTTCAAAATATCTAAATAAAAAAATGGTTATTGTGCCTCACTCGACATAGATAGGTATAACGTATCGCGGACTTTTTTGTAGATATTTATAAGATCTACAATAAATTAGAACATTTTATGGTTCTATCTTTTATAGTTTAGGCAGCGTACGCAAAATAAGTAACTTTTCTGGTTGATTTTTTACACCTTGTGTCCGAAAAACCCAAATATCTTACGGAACCCTATTTTTTTAGAATAAAATGTAGCGTATGTTACTCGTGGATAATGTCGCTTCCGAATGGTGAAAGAATTTTTGAAATCGGTCCTTTTTGAGCCTATTCATTACAACCAAACAAACAAACAAAGTTTTTCCCTTTATAATATTAGTATAGATGTAGATTATAATAGGTATTGTACTTTCTTATTGTAATGTGTACTGTACATAATATTTATGTAGATGTGTTACGGACATGTGCCACACTGGGCAAGCTGGGGCACTTGCCCCACCCTGGCCATAAGAGGCGGCGGCAATAGATTTGGACCTAATCTATTGCCTCTGCCATAGATAATTTCATCACAAACGTGAGCCTGGATCCGGAAAAGTGTGTGGGGCAATGGCTGGTGCTCCACAATGTCGAGGAAAGATGGATAGGTTGACTGCTGCCCCACCCTGAGACCAAGGCTGGCTACGCCATGTGACCCGACGTATCGCCGACGGTCGCATTTCGAAAATACTGCAATTTCTTTCTCGGCATTCGGCAAGCTTTAGTGTTAGTCTAGTGTTAGTTTATAAGTTTATCATAGCTGCATCCTTTTTTGACAAGTTCTTTGCCCGACAGGATGTAAAGTTGGACAGTGTTGCCACGGCAGAGGATTTTCCACTAAAATCGGTGGTTTGCAGACCTTTTAGTGGCTGGCGGATTTTTGTGGATAAGGAAAATTCTATTTTAAATACCACTAAATATACGATCACCCATCACACAACCAATAAACCTATCTATTACATAACATAAATGAAAGGCCCGATCAATGATGTATTTTTATAGTTTTATGTGTTAGTGTTAATTTTATTATGGTGTGGAGTAAATATGTAATAATAATTATTTTTATATTGTACATAATATAAACATTGTATACTATTCCTGTTACAGTGCATTTATAAACATAATACACTCTTTACCAGTTACCTATACTAAAATGATAAAGATGCGCACCATTCTCGATTGGATTTCTCCAAGGAATAAACTCCAGAAACATAGTCACACATACAGCGCCCTTCGTCTTAGGTCTCCTAAGGAACAATGCCGTTTCTCGAATGAAAACGTTAGTCGTTATGTCTGTTAATGTATTTGAAGCTGTTTATTTTATTTGTAATATTTGTCTTTGTGAAGAGTAATTAACATTTATATTTGTTTTTATATTTTGTTAACGCGTGAGCGCTTGTTGTTATAATTTGAACGATCTGTTAAAACACAATAAAGTTCCCTTTCAAACTGTGTTTTTGTTTTTATTGCACTGGATAGTGAATAGTGAATACCATACAACCCTCCCGGAACACACGGACAGAACACATGGAGTAGGTACGAAAACTGGTCCGAGAGCCAGGTGAAAATTTGGTCAATCATTTCCTCCCGCGAGATACTTCGTGAGACGTATCAGAGAACAGCATCATAAAGCCTCGTGAACGTCAGCTGGCTATCAGTTGGGGGGATGAGCGGTGGGAGCCCCCCACGCATGAAGAAAAATGAAATAACAATTCAGTCACTTCCTCTCAGCTCAACGAAAAAATAATCAGCTGGTTATGACATGGTACATTGTACGTCAGCTGGTGACTAGAACATGAAATTTTTTTTTCACTTTAAGTGGAATGGTTTATATGGATGATAGCTTAATATATAAAGATACCTCGTTGAAGTGGCAGTGGGCTAGTCAAACACTCAGGAGAACAAGTGGTCGATGAGACGCCAAGGTTTAAGGGCGGCCTCATTTAGGTAGAAGAAGTGTTGGACGTCCATTAACAAAGCCGAAAGACGATCTCTGTGCATTAGCCGGTTCGTATTGGACGACAGTGGCAAGGGATCGATCGTCTTGACGTCCATTGAGGGAGGCCTATGTTCAGCAGTGGCCGGATCAAGGCTGATGATGATGATGAATATATAGATACGTCTAGGATGTGCCGAAGGTTTTCCAGCGATTGCTTAGGAACTTAATAAGGTTTTTTGAATACTTTATATCCTATTACTATGGACGTTAAATGAGTATAGACCAGATCATGCAGCATGGAAAGTATGGAGATTGGTAATAAATAATAATTGACCTTGAACACTCGTGAACTATCCAGGACGCAGGCGCCAGGACAACTCAAACACGCGAATTGAGCGACCTACCGTCCGGTCCATGCGTGATTGTCAGTCCAAGGACCTGCTTGTCCAGTAGCCACGTGGACGGGATCCCGGCATAAGCACCGGTCCATCTACTACCGCAGTCTACCTCCTCCTTGGGGCCAAGAGGTTTCGGAAAAGTTACATTTAACTTGAATATTTGAGTCGAAATATAATCGTCGGTGTCGAGCAGCTAAGTGTAGCGAGAGCCAGGAGTCCTTCGTGTGGTGGGTGAGTTTGAGGATCAGTGTGTAGCGCGTGCGTGATATGGCGCGGTGCGGCTGGAGCGGGCCACGCGGCGCTGGCCTTGCGCGCCGGACGCACGGCCGATAGCGGGCCCACGCACCGCCGCCGCTCAAACTTTGCCGAATAGTATGTTTTATTATTATATGTATTCCGCACGACTATGAGTATGGAACGTCTAGTCCAAGTATTCTGACTGTATATACCGTATATATGGGAACATCTTACAAATAATATGGCCGCGAGCTAACTGCTAAAGGCACCCGTCGACAGAGTCTCCTCTGGTCTTACTTAAGCGAGTGATTCAAGTCATCCATGTCTCAAAAAATATGTTAATCATGATCATATTTATTGTGTTCAAACTTCAAAGCATATTTCAGAAAAAAACAATCTCGATAACAATAAATCATAATGTAAGTCCTCCATGGTTGCTGCAAAGTATATGAAACGTCGAGCTCATAGAAAACTTAATAAACCGCGATAAAATCCTATACCTATTGAGCATTACTTTCATCAGAAAAATAATCTAAGTTACTAAGTTTTATCAAAGGTGTGAAGAGTTTGTTTATTTGAATATACATATTATTGTTGTTTCCATTAAAACACAGTAGGAATGTTGAGAGCCAGCGCAGCCGCCCCGCGCCCCCCGCCTGGCGCCAGCCGCCGACTTCGGCAGTCGTCCGGAGAACATGGCAGCGATGGCAACCGCGCTTGGAGCTCTGCTCCTGCTCTCCGGTAACGTACTACACAATTTAAATCTAACGGCCAGGTGCGAGTCCGACAATCAGTCAATAGCTAAGTGAGAACCGGTGGCTTTAGCGGTAGATGCCCACCCTAAAGTCCCTTATGTTCAGCTAGAGAAAAACGAACTTTATACCAGCTTTCAGTCTAGCCGTGCGGAGAACGAATATCCTTTTAGACAAATAAATATATAATATGTTATATGTAAATCAATGTTTGTGTCGGTGGGTGTGGCGTGTGCGGCTGCAGGTGCGCGGGGGGCGGCTGGCGCGTGCGACAACACGACGCAGCAGGCGGCCTTGACAGAGGCGCTCGGCGCGGTGTATGAGAGCGGCGCTGCGCCGGCCGCACGCGTTGCCGTCGCGGTGCGCCTCGACGTGCGCCACGCCGCCGTGCTGGAACCTGAGGCGGCGGTGCGCCTGCTCGCCACCCTGCACCTGGTGAGTGCCCACTGTACATCCCTGCTGCGTCAGGGAAGCCATTATGCATTTATTAGAGACGCTGTGTCTGGATGATGTCTCGGATTGTGATGCTGTTTATCACCTTCAGCTGCTCGTCATGGCAGCTATGGAGCCCTCAGGTAGAGATGGCGCTCCTCTGACCGTGAAATTATAGTAATCAGGGAAGTGGAAGGAAGGGAGTGGAGTGCGAGAAACCGACTGGAGTTTTCTCCTGAGAAGTCATCCACGGTGATCATCAATGGTAAATTCCAGCGTCCACCCACCATCAGATGCGGGAGTAACTCGATCAGGAGCGTCAGGTCAACCACGCTACGGGTTGTAGCGGACTCGAGTCTGCCCTTCAAAAAAAAGCAAACAACTTTAATTGCAAGTGTTGAGAGTGTCGGCGTGCTCGTGGGGTATTCGGTATAGAGCCCTCAGGCTCAAGATCCTGTGACGAATGCTATTGAACATCAATCCACATTGGCAGTGGCCAGGACCGACAGCTGCAGCGCACTGAATTTGCTCGCTAAAGTTAGCTTTAAACAATATAATTAAAGTTAAAATTAGAAATATCATTCAGCATCGATTTCTAGAGTTGGCGTGACGCGCGGCTGGCGTGGAACGCGAGCGCATGGGGTTGCGACCGCGCGCTGTTGGCCGCCGAGCAGCTGTGGCGGCCCGACGTGGTGCTGCTGAGCTCGGGCGGGGCGAGTGACGGCGCGGGGGGCGGCGCGGCGCTGCGGGCGCGTGTGTCCAGCGACGGCACGGTGAGCTGGGCGGCGCGGCTGGACGTGCGCGCGCCGCTGACCCTGGACCTGTACGCTTGGCCGCACGACCAGCACGAGGCCGTCTTCAAGTTCGGCTCGCGGGCGCACTCGGCCGACGAGATGGACCTTTCCGTCAACGAGACCGAGGTACGAGACTTTTACGTTGCTATTATTTTTAATACGTGGGTACGTTGCTTTTATGACAACAAAAATGTTACTGCGAAGAAACATTAAAATCACACATAGGTATAGAACGCGAAAATCAAAATGATTATGATGATGTAGCTGCTACACGGCGGTCGCGCTCGGTGTCACGTTACTCAGAATTCAGAAACATGATAAACGATTTCAATAGACTTTTTAAAAATTTATAACCCTAACTAAACATAATTCGTAGTTCGGGTTAATGTTCGGCTCGAGCTCGTGGCGCGCGGTGTCGGTGCGCAGCTCGGTGCAGCGCCGGGACGGCGCGGGTGTGGAGAGGAGCGTGGCGGTGTGGGCGGTGCGGCTGCGGCGCGCGGGCGGGGCGCACGCGCTGGCCGCCGGCACCGTGCTGCTCGCCGCAGCGCTGCTCCTGCTGACCGCCTCGCTGCTGCCGCCGGACGCCCGGCCCGCGCTGTGCGCCGCGGCCGCCTTCACGTGTGCTCTGTGGTTGATGTCGTGCGCGGGGCGGCTGGCGGGGTCGGTGCGCGTGCCGCTGATACTGTCGCTGGCGAGCGCGCAGTGCGTAATGGGGTGCGCGGGCGCGGCGGCAGCGGCGCTGGTGCGGCGCGTGACCCGCTGCTCCGCCCCTCCGCCCCGTCTGCTGCGAGCGCTGCTCACCGCCACGTCGTTGCACTGCCAGCTCACCCCTACCGAGGTACTCTTTTACGCGCTATTTTCCGTTGAATCATTTTGTCTTTGTTGATGTTATGTTGGGTCTCATTTAACATGGTCGTGTTTCAGAGCGGGCAGGCGGAGAGCAGCGCGTGGGCCGCGGCGGCGCAGCTGCTGGACCGGGTGCTGCTGACGCTGCTGCTGCTGGCCTCCTTCACCATATACTTCATATACATATCGAATTGCTAACGTTCGTGATGCGTAATGACGCGTTTACTTGGGTAAAATGTGTTCGTTTAAGGAGCTCTCGTTTAACCATCTGGAGAGGTTAGCTCGGTCGATATAAGTATGTTTGTTACTTCCGTTTCGTCACGCGAGTCCTTATTTCCTTACTGTAGGAATTTTATATTCCTCATCACCTTTTTTCCGTTCGTTCTTTAATAAAGCGCAAACTTCCTAGCATTTTTTTTTAATTTGACGAAAAAATTATCGTAAGGAATAAATTAGGTGAAGTATAATAATATCTAGGGACATCATTGGTCCAGATGTTGGTGTAAGTCCAAGCGATCGCGTTTTTCAATATGATGTTATAATTAATACTTATTCATACTTTTTATTATTAATATTTATTTTATGAAAAGCATTTAAAAATACAATAGATATCTATGTGAATCATATGAATCGATGTCAGCTATTTACGTAATTACGGAAAATAATTCATGACTTCAACAACACACTACCTAGTATTTAAATACCTACAGTAAAATATTGTAAAATATTCATGGGAATTGTTGGACAAAGAGTGTTTTGTCTGTGTCCTTATAGCGTAGAGTCTTCCATGGATGATATCGAAGCGGCCATCTTGAGACTCGCTTAGACCGAAATGGCGCCAGCGGCAGTTCATTAATTTGTAATTTATTATCTGGGTATAATATATTAGTTTTGGTAGTATTTAATATCCAGGACTTCTTACTAATATGACAACGCCGAGAGAATTCCAGTAAAGGTCATTCTGTGCTTATAATATATACATATTATGGTACCTATATCTAATAAATTAAATATACAGATATTTTTGCTCCTAAAATATATTGTTTTATTGTTTGCTATAATAAGTTCACTTATGTGCCTAAATATAATAAACCGTGCACTATGAATGTATTATTGACATTCTAATTTCATCATTAAAGATCTACTCGCGAGTCTCGCCGTGTGTTATTGTGGACATGAGCTTCTGTGTAAATAATAGAATAATATGGAATCGCTAAGGCTAAGAGTTCACTGAGCGCCTGCATGCCGCGCGCGGACGCGAGCGTACAGCAGCTCCAGCGGCAGCAGCGCCAGCGCGAGCGCCGCGCCGGCCGCCAGCGCGCGCGCCGCCGGCAGCACGTCCGCCAGCGACACGCTCACGAACCCCCCGCCGCCCGCGGCGCAGCGCGGCCGCGCCGACGTCCACACGCGGCGCGCGCGGTCCATCAGCCCAACCTCGCGCTGCCAACGCAGCCGCGCGCCCAGCAGGTCGCGGTAGCCCGAGTGCTTGCGCACCGGCACCGCCACCATGGGCAGCGTGAACGCCTTGATCTCCTTCAGCCCGCACTTCTCCCGCTCCGTGTACGTCTTGCCGATGATGTCGTACGCCGAGCTCTGCTCCACCTGGAAGGCGAACAGGCCGGTGCGCACGCGCGCCACGCCCTCCACCACACTGAGATACGCGCGCTCGCCCAGCGGCTGCAGCTTGCGCCGGAACAGCGCCTGCGTCGCGGGGTCCGTGCTCTCCTGTTTAAAGGGAATGCGACCGATCATCGTCACGGCCTCCTCCTATTCCGAGGTCCCGACGGACACACCGACTAAATAAACGGAATATAAGTATTCGTTACTTCCCCGGCTTACTTACGGCAAAGTAAACTTTTTTGTAAGTAGTCTCTTGCACGCCCATGTCCATCGGCGAGCGCATCAAGTCCGGGATAGTCCGGATGGCGTCGCTGGGCGCCTGCAGGATCGCCACGATCTTGGCCGAGTACGAGGTGAAGGCGAACAGCGACGCGAGCAAGCAGCAGAACATGAGCAGCCGCACCGACACCAGCCGCGGCGACAGATCCGACCCTGGGGGGAGCGACGGGCTCGGGACATCACACTCGTACACGAGTAGCGGGGGAGGGTACGGGAACGACACGGGTGCATCAAGCCTGGAGGATACCTTGTTGGCAGACCGTTCCCACGGCGAAGGTGAAGCTTTCGGCGAGGGTGAGGCGCGGGAGGGTGGGGTCTGGCGCGCGGCGTGCCAGCCTGCCCGCCAGCGGCAGCAGCGCCGCAGCGCCCGCGAATACGGCCGCGCACGCCGCCCACACGCCGCGCGAGAATGGCAGCAGGAACACGTTGGACACGGACGCGCGCGACGGCTGCCGGAACAGGAACGCGCCCCTGCACACACACGCACGGCGATCACACGCGCGCTCGGGCGGGGCTGGGCGCGCGGGGCGGGACGGGGCGGGCCACCCACTTGAGCTCGACGGTCTCGGCGCTGTAGTGCAGCACGCGCCACCTGTCGGCGCGCATGAACATGGAGGTGACGCCCACCTCCAGCTCGCCGCGCTGCATGCCGCCCACCAGCCCGTCGAACGTGCCGTTCCGCTCCTCGCCGTACAGGTCCACTTGCTTCAGATTGTACCTGACGACAATAATAATGGTGTCCTGCATCCTGTTTTTGTTTGGATTACTCATCGCGATCTCCAATCCCAAATTCAAAGAACCCCAACATCGCTCAACGGCAGCACTGTTTCTGTTTAAAATACGACGTGTGCATAGTTAAAAGGAGCAGTCGCAACATAAACCTGAAGTGCAGGTCCTCGGCGCACAGCATGAGCAGCGGATAGGTGAGCTTGGGGAAGGTGTCGATCTGGCGGTCGGTCAGCTCCGTCCAGCCCTTGAAGTACTGCGGCTGGCTGATCTATCGACGGGACACGCATACGTATTATAATATGTATATACACGGCATAATATTATGTGGATTCGGCTAGACACAGTTCAACACACGCACCGCGGTGATATTATATGTGACATAGTATACTTGACATAACAGTGTAACAACCGAATTGTATCACCATATTTGACCAAATAAATACTATTATTATTATTTATAAAAAAAAATATAAAAAATTTAAACCGACTTCAATATATAAAAACTAAAATGTAAAAAAATAATAATCGAGTTTCTTTAATGTCTGTGCCTATAACTTACCACGTTATTATTGTTACTTTTGTAGTCAGTTTCGTATTTATTACTGCAGGAAAAATAAAATTAACTAGTGGAATACCACCGCTATATTATAAGCTAGCTGCACACGCGGAATCGAACACGCGACCGCTGCCTTGAGGGTACTGGACTAGCCTGACGGCTGACCACTAGATAGAACATAGAAACTCCTACTAAAATACACAACCCCTTTTGTAATTCTCACGATAGTAGCAGAGTTGAGGTAGACGTTTTGGAGGTCCTTCCTCCTGGTGACCGCGGTGGGCCGTCGGCTCCAGAGGCTCGCCAGCGGACCGCGGCCCGCGCGCGGCCCCAGCCGGCCCACCGCCAGCGGGCGGCCCAGCTTGACCCGGTACACGTCGGCCAGCGCGTCCGCCGCGGCCCACGTCACGTCCGCGTCGGGCAGCACCGCGGCGGCCGCCAGCACCTCCTCCATGTACGCTACACTGAAGTTGCCTTCGTCCAGCAGCAGCCACGAGTGCCGCAAGTTGAACGCCCGGTTTTCGGACGCCTGCCAAAAATAATTATTTAGCTCCGAGTGCCAATAATTAATGATAGTTAAATATATTGATTTACCTATCTATATATTATTATACAGATGAAGTTTTCAACTGGCCGTGGATGCCCGAATTCGAAAGGAATTGCGAAAAGGAGTCACGATTCCGATTTTGATGAAAATTAAAATTACATTTTTGGATTCCTGATTAATCTATCTATCTATCTACGCGGAAACCGCGGGGCGCTCCTAGCTCTATATTCCTTACCTACTATATAGAAAAAGAAAAGAATGTCTAAAAAGAGAGATGGAAAAATGCTGTATTATCACACCATTCTATAGTGTCGCTAAAACGGGACGCATTCTGAGAAGTAATAATATACGGCAAACTTAAGAAAAAAAAAAAACATTTTTTTATAAGATACGTATATAATTCAGTCTGCCAAAGAAGCACCGCGCAAAGCACGTTTCATGGCACGTTTAGCGCTACTCCATAGGTCATTTTAATGACTGTGTCTTCAAGCTCCGCAGTATATGTAGAACTTAGAAGTCAGAGAATTGGCTTAACTTCTTAAATGCTGTCCATCCCAATTGAATCCTCCTAATGTAAAGAATGTCAAAGATACTCATATACGACTTGCGAGAGGGAGAACTTGTTCTGTGAACATGACTTTAGTTTCTCTCACGTCGGGAAGATACTATAAAATAATATACGGCTATTGATATTTTAATAAAAGCCCCACCTAGTGCCGTTGATTGTTATCTCTGCCACGATTAACCTGATTTAAAAATATTCCAATAGATGTCGCTCTTAAGTTTTACGAGTAGCTAGCCATACATGGGCTCGTTAAAGTCAGCCCCCAATAATTTTTTTTTTGGTTTCTTGCATTTTTTATATCATATAGTTTGTTCTTGATTGTTCTTCATGAATCGTCGTTTGTTCTTCAATAGTTTAATTATAAAAATATATTCAAATATCAGCCTTCTAGCTGGCCCCCCACTTTTCAATTTCCTATTTCCCTCGTCATTATTGAACTTTTTATGATTGCTTTCGTTTGTTCTTAGATGATCTACGTTTGTTCCATCGAAAATAGATCCACTTTTTGCTTAATTATCAATTTAAATCACATTTTAATTTAGCTACTTTTTCTTAAAATTTATTCCTGTTCGAACAGGCTAAGACCAAAGTTTATACAATAATGTCTATGTAAAATATAATAAAATATTTTTAATTCCAATTTTCGGAGTGAACAATCTAGAGTACGAAGGTACAATAATAATTAAATCTAACATTTATAATAATCGAATTATACTAATTTTCAAAAAAAAAAAAGAAACTAATATTACTTGTGTTTTCATGGCCAAGTCATGCTGTTCATTACATCTTTTTAACCGACTTCCAAAAAAGGAGGAGGTTATCAATTCGACTGTATGTTTTTTTTTAAGTGTTACCTCATAACTTTTGACTGGGTGAATCGATTTTGATGATTTTTTTTTTATTAGAAAGCTGATGCTCCCCATGTGGTCCCATTTTAATCTAGTTCAGTTCTGATGATGGTATCCATGAGAAAACCATAAAAGTCTTAAATTTGCATTAGGTACGTGCGCGACAAATAGATGAATAACTTATAATATCACGCCAACCGATTTCGATGATTATTAGTTTATTTGAAAGAATATAGTTCAAGAGTAGTATGGTCAAAACTTGGTTAGGTTCTGATCATGGGATCCATAATAAAGTGACGGAACTCTTCAATTCTTAGGAGTAAATTAACGATAGGTACGCGGCTGAATCTTTTATAGGCCATCCGGATATATTTTGTCTAACGTAACGTCTTTAGAGTCAAGTGGTCAAGTAACTGTCGTAGCCCAATATTATGATCAATTCCTCAACAGCTAACAGTAACGACGCGATCTGTGGCAGAAATTCTAACTGTCTGTAATTTGTGTATGCACTCTGCAAAATTGTGTATGCAATACATAAAATTATCATCATCATCATCAGCCTTTCTTTATTCACTGCTTAACATAGGCCTCCCTCAATGAACGCCAAGACGGCCGATCTCTTGCCAATCTCATCCATCGTACATTTACACAATTCCAATTTGGTTTTGGCTGTGTGTTAATTTAAATCTTTCTTCGTTTGTTTTTCATTAAGCCTTGATAAATTTGTGTAAGCCCTCTGAGAAAGTTTACTAGCCTTACTGGCCCTATACTTAAAACTAAAAAGTACAAAATAAAGTTAATTTTAAATAAAAAACAATAAATATTGTAAGTATATGTCTTACTTATACTATTTAAAATTAGTTATTTTGGGAGTCGGTGCCAGCCAAGAAGGACAGTTTAATCACAATTCACAGCATTTGAATACATAATATTATACTCTCACGTCTATTATAAATTTCTTTGCAATTATTGATTTTGTACTCATACAAGTACACAAAGTATTGAATAGATGTATGTTAAGGTTATCTTTGCTTTGGCTGGTACCGACTCCAAAAATAACTAATTTTAAAAAGTATAAGTAAGCCATATAAATTTCATTATACTTATTTATTGATTAATTATTTTTGTTAATTAACTTCACCTCGAAGTATTTAAATATTATTTAAAAAAAATTTGTTGTACATAATTTAAAGGTATAGTTTTGAAGTCGGTTTTGGTTTTTTATTTAAAATTAACTTTATTTAATCACAAAAAAGATTTTACGTTACGCATTTGTATGCATTCTTCCAGGTGATTTTGAAGCATTTTAATTTTGACGATTATATTTTATTTATTGAGCCTTTTTCTTTAATTTCCATGAAATTAAAAAAAAATGTAAATTATATAACATTTACATTTCACGTATGCCGTTAATATTAGTTTGGGCCTGTTGTACCGACCCGCTGCAGCAGGCGCGCGGCGCCGACGCAGCGCACGTCCAGCAGCATGCCCTCGCGGAAGACGCGGTAGGGCGGCAGCTCCGGCGGCCGCTGCGGCCAGCCCGCCGACACGCGCAGCCCGGCCTCCTGGCCCCGCCGCATCAGCTCCTTTGTCTGCTCTGACATATTCAAACACAATATATTTATTTATCTGTTTGTGTGATTGCACTCTGTTAATAGTAGCGTCCTATGGGGTTTTATTTAATAAAGTTTAATAAACTACTTTAGTATGAGTATCGATTACTTTAAAGTCTGTACTTTGATTCAAAAGACAGAGACGGAGAGAGGAAAGACAGAAAGAAAAATGATGACAAAAAGCGATAAAATGCAAGGCAACGCCGCCATAATAAAATTGTTCCTAGCGCAATCAATCCAATGGCCAGAACACCTGTGGGCTGTGTGAACATTGGCAGCTTTTATCTTCGTGTAAGTGAAACCAAGCCACCGAAATTTTTCACTCTGGCGCTAACTCATAGAGTATAATATATTATAGTTACGCAAACTCATAAAGGTTAGAACGTATAAAATCTGGTGTAAGGTAATACTCGATACCTGCTTCCCAACAGAGAAACGCAGCCAACATGGACAGGTTCTTGGAGGTGAAGAACGCCACGATAAAGGCGACGACGTCCATGGCGGCGTGCGGCGCGGGCTCTGCCGCTCGCTCGGGCGGGCGTGTGCTGACCGATGTCCGATTATCACTCGTGTTGATTCTGCCATTTGCTGCTCAATAATGTACGCTAATGGTGGCCGGTGCCGGTTATTAGCGACCCGTCTTGATGTGATGAATAAGTACGTCGGTAATTTATATATATATAATATGTTATTATCCTTAGATAATAATATTATGGTGAAAAATTAAAACTATAATTGCGTTGCTCTGAAAAGAGATATTTTATTTTATAATACTTATAATTTAATAATTTTACAAAACATTCTTTACAAATAAATATTTACAAAAATCTTACCTGAAAAGAGAAACAACATTTAAAGCTATTGTTTCACCAGTATTAATTTAACAATATATATAATTCCAAACAGCTAAACTAAAACATTAATAACTAATCTTATAACTAAACAGCTCCATGGCAACAGACGAGTTCTATCTTTAAATATATATACAACCTATTTAAATGAAGTGTAACACTTTATTTACATCTCCCCCCCCCCCTTCTTTTCCTACATTACTTCCACTACTGGAATAATTTTTGTAATGTGGAAAAGATTTGATTCTGTCTTTTTGTGACCTGTATTTACTTTGTAAATTGTATTAGATATTTTATCTATTATTTTAAAAGGTCCTATCTTTAATTCGTCTAATTTTTTTCGGTTTAATCGGTTTCCGTTTTCGACATATACCGAATCTCCGATTTCGAACTCATACTGTTTTCTGTTTTTATCAAATCTTTGTTTATTGTAATTATGTGATTTCATACTATTTTCTAAGGCAATTTTACGATCTTGCAGTAGATGATTATTTGTTCTATTTTGTTTCAGTTCCTCCGGTAAAAGGTCAACATTTTTTCCCTCCAGTAAATATTTTGGAGAAAAGCCTGTAACACTATGTTCTGTTTCATTATATTTTTCTGTGCACTCGTGAGCAATAGTTGTCCAAGCAATTTTAGCTTTCCTTTCATTAATTTTACAACGAATTTTATTAACTAACGTTTGGTTTAACCTTTCGTTTAATCCGTTTGAAAATGGCGCATTAACTGCAGTGAAAACTATAGATATATCTTCTTTTTCTAAAAATTGTTTAAATTCCTTCGAATTTATGCCTGGATATTGATCAGATAGAATCAAGTCTATTTTATAATCTTTTGTTACCTTTTGAACAAGTTTTATAAAATCATTCGCATTCTGAGTTTTGGATGTCAAAATATAAGCGTAACGAGAAAAGTGATCTACTAGGAGATGTAAGTATGTTTTGGTTGAACGAGCACCACCAAATCCCCCTATGGTGTCTATAGACACTATTTCGAATGGATAGGTAGCGGGACCTAAATACGACATTAATCCAAACTTGTTTTTGCTTCTAGATTTATTTTTTATACATACACCACAGTTTTCGCAAATCTTTTTTATGTTATCTAATAAATTTTCAGCTTGATAAAAAGGTTTAATCTTGTTTTCCAATTGTTGTCTTCCTATGTGACAGTAGTAATTATGTACATCCTTTATAAACTTTTTACTAAACTCCTCAGTAAGTATTATCTTTTCATTTTTTCCTATTTTTTTATAATATATATTATTTTTGCATATTAGTTTATTTATATTTTGCTTAATTTTTTCATTTTTATCTTGGTCGTTTAGTATGTCTTCTAACTTAACAAAATTTACTACTTTTAGACTACTTTCTTCATTTTCATATGACTCTAATAGATACCCCATAAATTGTTTGTTACCATCTTCATCACAGTATACAGCTTTCATCTCTGGATTCATGGATATCCACACCAGTCGTTTCTCGTGCCGTTTTTGTAATGTGGACCTTACTTTTTGAAAGATTTGTGTATGTGTAATTACATCATGTAATTTTACAGGTTGTAACTTATCGGGAATCGTAAAGGTCCGTCCGTCTAAATCTGTGATTGTCGTCACACAAATAATATTTGTTTTCATATCTTCGCTGGCTTTGACCATAAACTCAAATCTTAATTTATCCATTATTCCTGGTAAGCAGCAGCAGAAATGTTGTTTTATAATATGTTATTATCCTTAGATAATAATATTATGGTGAAAAATTAAAACTATAATTGCGTTGCTCTGAAAAGAGATATTTTATTTTATAATACTTATAATTTAATAATTTTACAAAACATTCTTTACAAATAAATATTTACAAAAATCTTACCTGAAAAGAGAAACAACATTTAAAGCTATTGTTTCACCAGTATTAATTTAACAATATATATAATTCCAAACAGCTAAACTAAAACATTAATAACTAATCTTATAACTAAACAGCTCCATGGCAACAGACGAGTTCTATCTTTAAATATATATACAACCTATTTAAATGAAGTGTAACACTTTATTTACATATATGAAATAAGTTCGCGGAAACAATTTCGATGTAAAAAATTAATAAGAGCTTGATAACCGCTACTCGTATAAATTTACTGACTTATTTGTATTAGGAATGTAATAAAAAAAAAGATTAACAAATTATAGTACCTACCTATAATATGTGTCCATGTAGAACTGTATGTGGACAAAAGTATCCGCCCAAAAACATTCTGTAAAAAACTAGCCAAGTCTCGATGGAGCTGCATGACCATCTCTAAAAAGTAATGAAATCTGGACAAAGTCATGCCAAGTCTAAGGTTCCTTACTGCGATTTTTTTATTATTATAGTTAATATTGTGCGACTTGGCCGCTGATACAAACCCGGGCACCAATTTGTCGCCAGAACCGCTACTCATTGGCGATGGAAATGCGATAAATGGCGATTGCCACTTAGAAAACGTTGATTCAATAACCAGTTAATTGTAGGTAGGCTTGATAAAGCTGCGTATTTCAATAATACTTATGTAAAAGTGAGCCTGAAACAAACAGTATAAAAAATTATTTCCAGTACAGATGGACTTCCAATCATTCATAGAAGTCCGTCTGTACGTCTATTTTATGTTAGATCGGTGGTCGATTTGATACTCCGAAAAGAAGAAGGCAGATGTCAGCATGGTCAAAGCTGAGAGCATGTGGTGCACCAACAACAACAGCCTAAAATGAGACACTAGCGTCCAATTACCAATACCAGTAGGGGCTATTTTCTCGCTTAACAAACATAGGTGGTTACTACTAATGTTCAACGGCCAAGTCACACTACATTAAACTTAACTTAACTAACTTAACTAACTAACTTAACTATAATAATAATAAAATCGCAGTAAGGAACCTTAGACTTGGCACGACTTTGTCCAGATTTCATTACTTTTTAGAGATGATCGTGCAGCTCCATCGAGACTTGGCTAGTTTTTTACAGAATGTTTTTGGGCGGATTTCACTTCTTTTTGTAGAAACTAGTGCTACCACTAGATGGTAGTGGCCTCCCGTCGTCGTCACTAGTGGTAACACTTGTGTTTTATATCAGGAACATTTTTAAATCGAATAATTAAGTAATAATCAGTAATTTTTCACTCATAATAAAATTCCTAACCTATTCAATTCTTCAAATTGTTATAATAACAACCTCCTTATTAAGCTTAGCAAGCCTCACCAATTAATAAGCGAAATTGACTAATTACTAAATGCAAATAAACGTTAGATTTGTAGCGGTTCGACGGGAGGCCACTAGATGGCACTAGTGGTAGCACTAGTTTTTTATATCAGGATCACCAAGTACTCCAGATCTTCAATTATCCTAGTTTTTATAGTTTTCCATTTGTGTAGCCATTAAACCCTAACTCTGTAACAAATTTCAGCTCTCTGAGTTTATGGGAAGTACTATTTCTATTTTGATGATCATGAGTGAGTGAGTTTCATAAATGCCAAACTTTGCCTTTGCTTAGCTTCGGAATTAAATGACCTACAGACTTGAAATTTTGGATTTTAAGTCTGTGATTATAGCTCACTAGATGACGAAAATTTCTACGTTCTGGTCCTATCGCGAGGCTCTCAAATAGGGGCCTGAAAATGCGGCGAAATAGTTCCAGTAAAGATAGTACGGCAGTGTTTGCTGCGCGCTCGATTTGGCGGGTGCAATGCCGTGCCCCCAGATGTTGTGAAAAATAAGCTTTATGTCCGTCTGTTTAGGCCTCGAAGGGGGTTATAAAAAGAGTGGACTGTATTTAAATATATATGTTTATTGTGGAGACAACGAAATGCCCGTATGCTGGTGCGCAACAGCTGGTGGCAGTCTGGCGGCCGAGCGATCGTGCGCCGCTCACCGCTCCTCCCGTGCGTTGACCCCGCTGTCGCCCTGTCGCCGCCCGACGAGGCCCGAATAGGCACGATAGGCGCCGACATACTCCCCGGGTTGACGTCAGTCGTCAATAGGTAGAGGACAGAGGCAGTTGAAGGCACGACGAATGGTTCCTTTCTTCGTCTTCACCTCTGCTACTCTTGTGACTCCGTCCACGCCCGGGTAGGTCCTGGAGACCCGACCGAGGCACCACAGCAGCGGCGGTGTCGTCTTGTCCTTGATCAGGACCATGGATCCCGTCTTCACTTCACCTCTGGAACTGAACCACTTGCATTTTTGCTGAAGTGAGGAAATGTACTCATTATGAAAGCGACGCCAAAAGTGAAGCTGGATGTACTGGATCCGCTTCCATCGTTCCAGAGTCGTTATTTTGGCGTCCGTCGTCTGAGAGCATGGCACAGACAAGAGTGGCCGTCCAATTAAAAAGTGAGCAGGTGTTAGTGCCGAATAATCAGTGGGATCGGATGATAATGGAGTAAGAGGGCGCGAATTTAAGACCGCCTCTATAAGAGAGAGACAAGTGACCATCTCCTCGAAAGTGAAATGTACGAGATGCAATAACCGTTTTAAATGATGCTTACACGATTTTACAGCGGCTTCAGCCAATGAATTAAAATGAGGACTGTAAGCCGGTGTAAAGACGAATTCGATACCCTCTTGCGCGATTTCAGATGCAACATTTGATGAACGTAAGAACCTGTAGATTTCGTTCGCGGCGCCTATGAAATTTGTCCCGTTATCAGACGTGATACTTCGAGGTTTACCCCGACGTGCCACGAACCGATTAAGAGCGGCCATGTAAGCTTCGGTAGTAAGATCAGTGACGAGCTCCAAGTGGACGGCTTTTACTGCCGAGCAAACAAAGATGCACATATAAGATTTTGTAAGTTTGCAGCCGCGTCCCTTGCGATCGGCCAAAAGTACTGGGCCAGCGTAATCTACATAGCAGTTCAAAAATGGGAATTCGAGACTAGTTCTTGAGCTAGGTAAATGACCCATTATAGGCTGTATGTTTTGCGCCTTGTGTCTGAAACATTTTATACATTTATTCACGACAGACCTAGCTAATATTCTACCGCCTAGAGGCCAAAACGACTGTCGAATGTGACTTAGAAGTAATTGAGGGCCAGCGTGTAGAAGTTTTAAATGTTGCATTTGAAATAATTTAATTGTGAAAATGTGCTTACTACATACTACGATGGGATGCTTGGTACTGAAGTCGTAGGGGGAGTTGTCGAGCCTCCCGCCCACGCGGATGAGATCATGATCATCAATGAATGCTGATAAACGAATGAGTTTACTATCACGAGCCAATTTTTTCCCAGATTTTAAAGTTTTGTAATCGTCAGGAAACATGTCTAGCTGAGAATAATGAATTATTAAATTGAATGAATTTTGTAGTTCTTTTGTCGACAGATTGCCACTTAATTTATTTTTATGTTTTAAATTGTAGATAAATCTTTGTAAATATGAGATTATGTTTTGTACCTTTGTTAAAGATGAATGTTTTTCTAATAAATTATATATGATTGATGAATGATTGGTGACGTCTGAATGATGAATATTACATGAATGATTACTATTGTCACTAATGAAATGCGTTACTACGTCCGGCAAATCGTGTTTCACTGTATTAGGCATTTTTGGCCATTCGTTTTCGCATCGTAATAAAAAAGATGGTCCGGACCACCACAAAGATGAGTCTATGATATTGTTGGCGGATAGACCACGGGAAACAAGATCTGCCGGGTTGTCCCTCGACGGTACGTAGCTCCAGGTATGATCACGCGTGCTCTCATGTATCTCGTTCACTCTGCTCCTAACAAAAGGTTTTAATTGGTTAGAAGGAGTGGAGAGCCAGCCCAGGACTATTGTTGAGTCGCACCAGAATTTACATCTAAGAATGGGTATGGTAAGCGATTCTTGAACCCTAGTACACAACCTTGCACCTAACAAAGCTCCGCAAAGTTCGAGTCTCGGTATGGTAGTTGACTTAATGGGCGCTACACGGTTTCTAGAGACTAGAAGTTGTACGCCTATGCAACCCATTGTATTGCGTGAACGAATGTAGACACAAGCACCGTATGCCTTTTCTGACGCATCGGTAAAGACATGTATTTCGTGCATAGTAGAGCCTTCACGCAAAACCCAACGAGGAATTTTTAAAGTATTTAATGCAATTACCGTTTCTTCGAATGTAGACCATAGATTTTTAATGTTTAATGCTACTTCGTCGTCCCAGTCGTATTTTTCTATCCACAGTCGTTGCATCAGGATTTTTGCCTCAACAATACAAGGACCTACAAGGCCCAGAGGATCAAAAATCTGACTGATGACAGATAGGATGTGTCGTTTAGTGACTTTAGTAGAAGGTGTAATATTTATACTATAAGTCAGGGTGTCAGAATCACAAACCCAGTTAAGACCTAGAGTTTTAGATAGATAAGAATTTAAACCTTGTTCAGAGAAATGCAAAATATTATTGAAATTGTCGCTATTTGAAATTTGTTTTAGAATGTCTGGATGGTTAGATCTCCATTTCCGAAGGTTAAATTTAGCAGACGCCAGAACCGATTGAACCTGCTTTGAAACGTTGACAGTCTCTGCTATGGTACTCCCTCCACTTAAATAGTCGTCTACATAAAAGTCCCGTCTTATGGCAGATTGGACTTGACTATCCGCAATGTTGTCAGCCAAGCTCACTAAGCATTTGGTTGCTAAGTAGGGCGCAGATGCAGTACCATAGGTGACCGTATTTAACGTATAGATCTTAAGGGGCTCTGACGGATCAAACCGGAATAAAATTTTTTGCAGAGGTCGTTGTTCTGGAGTTAACTCGATTGCCCTGTACATTTTTTCGACGTCACTGGACACCACATATTTATGTTGACGAAAACGTGTTAAAATATTAAAAAGATCGTCTTGCACTACGGGACCGACCATCTGAATGTCATTCAATGACACTCCCGAACTAGAAGAGGACGATGCGTCGAATACTACGCGTAGTTGAGTAGTGGTGCTAGAACTACGAATAATCCCATGATGAGGTATATAATATTTTGTTATGCTGTTATCAATGGAACTGCAAGAGTCTAGTGTCATGTGGCCTAGACGTTCATATTCGCGCATAAACTCGATATATTTGTTTTTAAACGCGGGATCACGCTTAAACCTCCGCTCTAGTGACAAAAAACGTTTTTTAGTGTTTTCATAAGACTGTCCTAGAGTGCTGGGATCCCTTTTTAAAGGCATCGTGACGACGAACCTACCATCATTTTTACGAACGGTAGTTTCATGAAAAATTTGTTCACACAATCGTTCCTCAAGAGAATGTATATGCTTGGGTGACACATTGTCAAGCTCCCAAAATTGAGTAAGATCGGGAATGACATTGGAATGGAAGCATGGAGTATAAGAAAAATTAGACCTACTGTTAGGTTGTAGGGAAATACTACCTGACACTAACCATCCGAATTTGGTTTCTGATAGTTTTGGAAGATTTTTGCCTAAGTCAATAGTATTGTTGCATAACACATTCCAAAATACTTCTGCCCCTACCAGGATATCAACGACCGACGGAACATTAAAGTTCGGGTCCGCTAATTTAAGACCTGTAGGAATAGGGACATTATTGATGTTCACGAAAGAACACGGCAGCAATTTTGTTATTTCGGGCAAAATGTAACACTCGATATCAACTTTGAAGGCACAGCATAAAGACTCTATTGTGAGATGACAAGACTGTGTACTAGTGGATATGTGATTATTAATACCCGTTACCTTGGTGCTCGTACCGCGTCGTGACAAACCCAGTGTATCCGACAAGCTCTTAGTTACGAAGTTCGCCGTACTACCGTTGTCCAGCAATAGACGTGCAGTGTACTTCTTACCCGTCGCGCTGATCACGTTCACGAGCGCTGTGGACAGTAAAACATGCGCAGAAGTAGCAAGCTGCATAGAATTGGCTGATAGCACAACATTAGACGTAGAAGGCGAAGCCGAAAGCAAAGCAGATGGCAAAGGATCAGCAAATTTATTGGGTTCATGTGCTTCTAAGTGTAAAAGCGTATTGTGTTTTTTATTGCAATATTTACAATGCGAAAGCTTGCATTGTTTAGCAAAATGTCCAAAGCGTAAGCAATTTTGACAAACATTAAAGTCATTAATTTTTTGTATGCGATCTTCTATGCTAAGGTTTCGAAACGACTCGCATTTAAACAAAGCGTGACCTTGGGAGCAAAGAGGACATTTATTTAATTTATGTAATTTTGTATTAATTTTTTTGTTGATTTGAGTGAGTTTTGTGTGGTTTGTGTGATTATTATTTAAGGCAACAATTGATTTATTTTGATAATTATTCAACATTTGACTAACTCGAGCTGATGATGATGTTGAACTAATATTAGATTCAACGGATTCCAACCAGTCCGCTCGTCTATTTAAAAAGGTACAAAATTGTGATAAATTGGGATTATCAGAGGAAAATGTATTTCTGTGCTCTTCCCAATCGCGACTGGTTGTCATGTCTAATTTTTTTACCATTACATGGATCAATATAGTATCCCAGTGTTCAGTCGGTTGGTTTAAGGATGTAAGTGCCCTGACATTCTTATTTATTACGTCGACAAGATTGCGTATTGAAATACTCGACTCCCTGCTTATTGGCTCGGTATCGAACAACGCTTGAATATGGTTACTGACAAGAAGACGATTATTATTGTATCGTTCGCACAACAAATCCCACGCAATTATGTAGTGGTCGCCTTTAAAATCTATATTTTTAATAATTAAAGCTGCGTTGCCTTGAAGTGCAGCGCGCAAATAATGAAACTTGTTTATATTATTAATGCTAGGGTTGTCGTGAATTAATGACTTAAATGTGTCTCTGAACTCAAGCCAGCACTGATAATTCCCATCAAAATGAGGCAAGTCGATTTTTGGCAAACGTACAAAATCATTCCTATTGGAAATATGTGCACCTGAATTAGCGTCTCCGAAGCCCGCCTCGGACCCCACACCGTTCGATGAAGCACCGAGCAGGCTGCGCGTGAGTGCCACCAGGTCGAAAAACTGACGGTCGAAGTCTTCACGTTCCGCAAATGCTGCATCGGCATCGTCGGCAAGAATTTCAATGTGGGTCTGTAAGTCATCAAATTCTGAATGTAGGGTTTCGAATTTGTTAAAACGCTCCTGTAAGCCTAGCCGCTGTAAATCCGATACTTCGGGACCACTTTTAATTAAATTTAAAAAATTATTATAAATTGTAAGCTTTGATTTAATTGAACTACGTTTTTTAATTAATGTTTTAATGTTATCTGCCATTATTTAGGTAAATCGAATGTGAAAATATGAATTAAATCAATAAAAAATAGTAAATATTAAAAGTAGGTCACTTGAAATTCCTTGTCTAACGGTCAATCGTCCGTTACAATGCAAGGACAAAGGATTGCGGTCAAAGTCACGTTCAAGGACACGACAACTTACTCGATGCGTATACGACTGAACTACACAATGAATTTGTAATGCATTCAAGTTATTAGTAATATTTTATTTGTAAATATTTTAATTTCTATGATTTTAAAGATTAGAAAGTCACTAATAACTTTCGGCAAAATATAGAAAAATAAAGGGAAATAAACTTTTTAATTGGAACGAACTCACTCAAATACTGTAAATATACTCCCAGAGAAAGACACCAGCTTCTTGAATTGTTGTCTTGCTGCAGCTACGGGAACGACTTCTTTGTTCTCACTTGCTGTGTTCGTATTTTAACGGTCAAATCTGCCGATGTTGACGTTCCGAATTTCAGCTTTCGCGTCGAAAAACCAAATCCTCTTCAAGGGCTCGAAGGACCAATGTTTAGGCCTCGAAGGGGGTTATAAAAAGAGTGGACTGTATTTAAATATATATGTTTATTGTGGAGACAACGAAATGCCCGTATGCTGGTGCGCAACAGCTGGTGGCAGTCTGGCGGCCGAGCGATCGTGCGCCGCTCACCGCTCCTCCCGTGCGTTGACCCCGCTGTCGCCCTGTCGCCGCCCGACGAGGCCCGAATAGGCACGATAGGCGCCGACACCGTCTTTGACATACAATTGGCGTTAGGCGACCACGCGAGAGGTCAGTGTTTGTAAAATTCAAAATAAAGTGTACTGTATTAGAAAATGTTTTGCTGTATTTCTGCTTTCGCACAGCGCCAAAGATCGACTCGCAATTACGGCGGTCAATCGCTGATAAATCAACAGCCAATTGATATCGTTATAGTAATTGTCGATGCAACAAGGCCGCAGTTGTCTCATATTCTATGCTTGTACTGCCGGCCTTCTACGGCCGGACCGACTGCAGACTGCACGTCTATACTATATTCTCTTATCGTTTTTCTATTCGTATGACACCTCTTATTCATCTCTTATTTCAGTTTTATATGTGAGGCTATATCCATTAAATTAACCTTGGGTTGGATCGGAGTCCAGGGGCTGGAGGGCGGAGGGTATTTTAATATAAGCTGCAAGCGCTGCTGTCTGAACTGATTTCTCTTCTTTCTCTTGTAATAATAATAATATATAGTTGTTGGGGTTCGGAAACTTGAAGATTCTACTTAAGATAAAAAACTTTATTCTTTACTTCACTATTTAAACAAGAATTTAAGACGAACAGACTATTAATATTTTTAACATAACATGTCCGTTACGACGGTCGCCGGAACGACGCACTCGTATAGGCTTTTCGCGGACTACTGTTTTACTGTCTTAAGGCCAGTATATTCGGGCGTTTTATGCATTGAGCGCTGTCGGCCTCCCCGCACGGCGACTTACGAATAGTCTGCCAACAAATGAACTTTCTTGAACCCGGCGTGAACTTATTGTCCGTCCTAGTATAATTTTAAACGTATGGCAACTTACTATGTTTTTATTTTACTTTAGTTTATTTCATAAGAATTACATTATATAAAGAGCGTTTTATGGTTTTGTTATCGATCCTGAACACACATGATCATTTTCTATTTTAATAATTACTAAGTTTTTGTATTAAAATGGATACGTTACGTGAGTATTTAATCTTGAACATAAATACATATTTCCCGTCGCAGACTTTCTGAAGGCATATTTAGGATACTATTATTGCTTTCATATTTTCATTTTCATATTCATACCGTATTTGTGTCAATAACTTTCAAATTATTGCATTATAATTGCCAATTTTTAAAGTATTAAATTGATATAGTATAATATCCCTAAGAGATAGACATATGCCATCGCGGACTTTTTTATAGACCTTTTTAAGATACACAATTCCACCATACATTATTTTGTTATATCTTAATGGGTTAGGCAGCGTTTTCGTTGAAAACTCCCAGACGGCCTATTTTTTTCCGACACGTCCAACAATTATTGTTATATTTTAGCCAAAGCTTATAAAATTTTAATAAATTATATACAAAAACCTTCCTCTTGAATTGTCCTATCTATTAAAAAACCGCATTAAAATCGGTTGCGTAGTTTTGAAGATTTAAGCGTACAAACGGATACAGAGACGGAGAAAGCGACTTTGTTTCGTAATATGTTTAAATGGATATATCATGATATTGCTAAGAGATAGACATATGCCATCGTGGACTTTTTTGTAGACCTATTTAAGCTACACAATTCCACCATACATTATTTTGCTGTATCTCAAAGGGTTTAGGCAGCGTTTTCGTTGAAAACTCCCAGGCGGCCTATTTTTTTCCGACACGTCCAACAATTATTGTTATATTTTAGCCAAGGCTTATAAAATTTTAATAAATTATATACAAAAACCTTCCTCTTGAATTGTCCTATCTATTAAAAAACCTCATTAAAATCCGTTGCGTAGTTTTGAAGATTTAAGCGTACAAACGGGTACAGGGACGGAGAAAGCGACTTTGTTTCATAATATGTTTAAATGGATATAGCATGATATTGCTAAGAGATAGACATATGCCATCGTGGACTTTTTTGTAGACCTATTTAAGCTACACCATTCCACCACACATTTTTTTGTTGTATCTCAAATGGTTCAGGCAGCGTTTTCGTTGAAAACTCCCAGGCGACCTATTTTTTTCCGACACGTCCAACAATTATTGTTATATTTTAGCCAAGGCTTATAAAATTTTAATAAATTATATACAAAAACCTTCATCTTGAATTGTCCTATCTATTAAAAAACCGCATCAAAATCCGTTGCGTAGTTTTGAAGATTTAAGCGTACAAACGGATACAGGCACGGAGAAAGCGACTTTGTTTCATAATATGTTTAAATGGATATAGCATGATATTGCTAAGAGATAGACATATGCCATCGTGGACTTTTTTGTAGACCTATTTAAGCTACACCATTCCACCATACATTTTTTTGTTGTATCTCAAAGGGTTTAGGCAGCGTTTTCGTTGAAAACTCCCAGGCGGCCTATTTTTTTCCGACACGTCCAACAATTATTGTTATATCTTAGCCAATGCTTATGATATTTTAATAAATTATATACAAAAACCTTACTCTTGAATTGTTCTATCTATTAAAAAAACCGCATCAAAATCCGTTGCGTAGTTTTGAAGATTTAAGCGTACAAACGGATACAGTGACGGAGAAAGCGACTTTGTTTCGTAAAATGTTTAAATGGATATAGCATGATATTGCTAAGAGATAGACATATGCCATCGTGGACTTTTTTGTAGACCTATTTAAGCTACACAATTCCACCATACATTTTTTGTTGTATCTCAAATGGTTTAGGCAGCGTTTTCGTTGAAAACTCCCAGGCGGCCTATTTTTTTCCGACACGTCCAACAATTATTGTTATATCTTAGCCAATATATATAAAAACTTAATAAATTATACACAAAAACCTTCCTCCTAAATTGTCCTATCTATTTAAAAAAACCGCATCTAAATCCGTTGCGTAGTTTTAAAGATTTAAGCGTACAAACGGTTACAGGGACGGAGAAAGCGACTTTGTTATATAGTAGTAGTAGTAGCTAACATGCGTACCCGGGATATTCTTCTGTGCATTGTTAATAATAATAATAAAATCTATGGACGCTTTTTACACCACGTCAATCTAGTCCCGTGGTAAGTACTCGAAGAGACTTGTGTTATGGGTACCAGACAACCGAAATACAATATATTTAATACGTTTTATATTAATACTTATATTTAAGATTTTTATTATATAATACACATATTTAATACACAACCATGACCCAGGAACACAGAAACTTTTTTGTTCCCTGGCGGGATTCGAACCCGCGACCTCCGGCTTGAACGCCAACGCGCTAACCATTGAGCCACAGAGGTCATATTACAAATCACACACACAAATCATTGTAAACGAAATAAGTGTTAATTATCACCTCAATCACCATTCATCACCACCACCACCACCATCATTATTCTCGTCCGCGTCATCACCACCATCATTGTAATCATCAACTTCATCATCATCACTATTACAATTTACACCCCCCCTCCCCCACCACCACCACCACCACCATCATTATTCTCGTCAGCGTCATCACCACCATCATTATAATGATCAACGTCATCATCACTATTACAATTTACACCCCCCTCCCCCACCACCACCACCACCACCATCATTATTCTCGTCAGCGTCATCACCACCATCATTATAATGATCAACGTCATCATCACTATTACAATTTACACCCCCCTCCCCCACCACCACCACCACCACCATCATTATTCTCGTCAGCGTCATCACCACCATCATTATAATGATCAACGTCATCATCACTATTACAATTTACACCCCCTCCCCCACCACCACCACCACCACCATCATTATTCTCGTCAGCGTCATCACCACCATCATTATAATGATCAACGTCATCATCACTATTACAATTTACACCCCCCTCCCCCACCACCACCACCATCATTATTCTCGTCAGCGTCATCACCACCATCATTATAATGATCAACGTCATCATCACTATTACAATTTACACACCCCTCCCTCACCACCACCACCACCATCATTATTCTCGTCAGCGTCATCACCACCATCATTGTAATCATCAACTTCATCATCATCACTATTACAATTTACACCCCCCTCCCACACCACCACCACCACCACCATCATTATTCTCGTCAGCGTCATCACCACCATCATTATAATGATCAACGTCATCATCACTATTACAATTTACTATTATGTATTATGTACACTATCATATCAGGCACCGGCTTATATATTCCACACGTTGTTTTAACGATCTATATCGGGGGGGAGCCGCCAGGCAGCAGCGAAACATAGGTCCTACTTTGTTAACGCCTCGCAGGCAACTAAATTGAGGCCGCGCTGGGGGCTAGACAAGTTTTTCACATTATTTGATTTTAAGAAAAATAAAAACATTTATTTTAAAAAGTAAGATCAGAATAAAATTTTAAATGTTATTACCTATTTTTTCATATAAATTTTGTAACTTAAAATCTCACATTCTTCAATTACAACTAGAAAAATAATCAAAAACATCTTGTGTTTGTGATTTTTTTTTATCGAGGCAAGTTACAATGATCGTGTTTTGAATAGGTTAATAAAAAAGAATGTATACTAAACTACAACATATATTTTTAACGGATCAAAAAAACCAACACTACTATGTTTACAACTTAAACAAAAACAGGCGCTTTGGGATATACTGGCCTTAAAAAGCGGCCGTTAGGCAAGGGCGGGTGACAATTCGGTTATTCCCGAAATTGTGCGAATGGTGTTGCCAACTGTGTGTACACCATGCGCTATAAATACCTATATATTTAAGTAACTTAAGAGATTGACGTGCAAGCAAATCAACAAAGAATGGAGTTCGAATAGGCGCCTTCAAACTGAACCGAACAGACCATGCTAAAGTCGAAAGTCAAAGCCAAATGTTGGCTATTTTGTATTTATTTTATTTTATTTAAAAAGTCAAACGGTAAATGAAGAATATTATGACGTGTGCGTTATGGGCTCTTCATCGAGCTAATTCGACGGCAAACGCCAGATGTTTTGTAAGCAATATCTTGGATTTTTCACCAAGATTATGCGCCTTTGAATATGGCCATTATTGTAAATGAAATTTTGGCCAAATACTCAAGAAAAACCCTCGAGCATACACTTAAGTCATCATATGTGACTCCCGCCGACTGCTTTTTCTCCTAAACTCAAATAACTAGTTCATGACAGCCTTTTTATTCGGTAGAGAACTGAACTAAATTCCGACAAAAGCTGTTTCGATGTGTGTGTGTGTTTCTGTATTGACTTCAGGTTTTCGTATCGCAGTCAATAATCAATTATCCAAAAATATCGTACTTACGCTTTTACGATGACGCTCCAAAGACAAACGTGAGCCAAAATATTTAATTACCTCACATGCAAAAAAATATTGTAATCATAATTCTGAATGACTAGGTACTTACATGAAAATTTGTGTGGGGTCCTAGCAAATGCTACAGGGGGGGGGGGGACATCTAGGGGGAGGGGGTTAATTTTTGTAAATAAATAAATAAATAAAATAAAATAAAATTCATTTATTAAAAGAGTAAAGACGAGTCACTTGTATTTATTATTACATTATTAGCTACCCTTATGTAGCCTGCAAAACTTGAACAGACGATACTTATAATGGATTAACCTACTTGAGTAACGTTCATTACAACTTAAATCGTGTTTGGAAGTGATTAAAGTAATTTATTCAAAATTTAAAGTAAATTAAGCACGACGGCGGCCTCTTCTCTCACCCGTTCGTCAGCCTGCTTCTGGGACATCACTGTCTCGCAGAAAGAGGTCATTGCCGTCCAGGACTCGTCACAGATAAGTCCTCTCCGATAATACATTCTATTTTGTTTTAATACTCGTTCTGTGGATATAATTATTATCCTAAATGCATTTTAAACACCATTTAAAATGACGCAATCATTATGCAATTGCAGAAGCGTGTTAGCTGACAGTCTCAAATAATTTACTGACTAATTATAATTTTATCAGATATTGTAGCGGGCAGCGGCCGCCACTGGATTATATGCAGTAAACGCTGATGCAACTCACACACACATACAAATAAATACAATGTTTATAATATGCTAACTGTTGCCCGCGTCTTCGCCTGTGTGGAGTTTGATAAACAGAACACATGAACATTCACTTAGTCCATGGCTAATAAATAGTAGCATTTCTTTTTAACAGTCGGTCGGTACTCGGTTCACAACGCACACTCCACCTTGCTTGTCAACTGTTTGGAGTCATCAAATACATTATACATATAAGGCGACGCGCTATCTGTATGGACGGCTGAGCTGGCTCACCGCGCGTGGACAGTGTTCGCAGCATCTTCCGTCTCACCCACACCTGCGGCGTTCAGGGGAACCGGTCGCTACTCGGCAGCGAAGCTCTGGAATGACTTGGAATGATTTAAATATTCGATCGTCGAATGATACGTTCATTATTTCGGATATGATCGTTGATCTTATGATTGACAGTGTCTAGTATTTTCTTTTTTACACTCAATCCATATATTCATGCCATATTATTATATAAATATAAAACTAGCGGTTGCCCACGACTTCACCGGTGTTTATTGGCATTGATGATTATTTTTGATATGAAGATATTTTTATATCCCAAGTTACTTTTTGTTACATCAGCTGTATACCAGTAAAAGTCCCGTCAAAATTAATCCAGCCCTTTCGGAGATGAGCCAAAAGAAACAGACAGATAAAAACTATAAAAAATATATTATCTTTGTATACTAACGTACCGTGTATAAATTATAAATCCAACTGTTATTGCCTTTCAAGAAGTGTGAGAATATAAACATACCTTTGCTACGTTTAATATAGTATGGCTGATGCCGTAGGCTGCACGGATGCTAATAATAAAACAAGCTCAACTTGCATATCATTTATTGTGTAAAGTCTATAGTCTATACCATCAACAATATAATACATCTCGTCAACGATTTACTTATAATATATGTGAAGCTGTGGCCGGTCCCGCGCCAGACCCCGCAGCGCCCTCGCTCACCGACCACTTCACTCCGCGCAGGTTAAGACGACCGCACTGAAGTCCGTGCGATACACTAGTAAACAAATATTAATGCGACGCTAACTTCGGAGCGGCCGGCCTAGACTACGCATGCTGAGTACGAAAATATCACGAGCCCTTGTACAAAATATTAAATACTTAGAGTACGACCTCCCCCCAAGATACACAATACAGAACACCGCTCTTATATCACACAAACATTAAATTCGGTCAGAAGTCAACTTGTCTATTATAAGTTAACTGGATTCTATTATAATAAAAATGTGAAGGCAGTTCTAGTCGGGCAGCTTACTTTAACTCCATCCGGGCCGATCCATAACACCTACCTGAGTCTTCGCAATACATAACTTAATTTAACCATAACCAATATACATTCTATATTCTCTTCATAATTTAGATAGAATAATTTAGAAACATCAACAAAAAGCTATAAACAACAAGTCGCTACTCTAGTGTACACGACCACGACATAATATACAATATTTCACTAACGCTAATATCCGACTTCCGCTCACAGTGCGTATGCAAACATGTACCAGAGCGAACACCAGAATCAACAGACAATCAGAATGTTTAAGACATTTTATCATTGTATCGGATTAGATCGGATTGTATCTTATACTTTTGGCTCCACTCTCCAGCCTCCGTCCTCCGTGTGTATGCGGCGTGGGGTCGCGCGTGCACGCATCCTCTGTACTCGCGACGCCCTCACCCGCCGCCTGAACCTCTAGAGGAGCCTCCACACAAACGGCTATTCCCTGAATTGAAAAACCACTCGTCAAGAGCGCCTGGTGATTTGCTCGGTGGTCGTTGCCGTTGCCGGTCCTGTTACAATGTTGTTCCGATCGGTCGCTGCTCCTATAATCCCGTCTGTATAATAATATGTTGCAATATCATATAATCACATTACGGCTGCCCGGTCACACGTGATATAATTTTTTATACTAATCTGATTATTCGCACAAGTCGTCGGTCATGACCCCCCCCCCCCCCCTCTTCGCCCCGCAGATCAGGGGCGCTAGGCGGCGTCGGTGGGACAGCGCGGCGCCTCCGTGAACAGGTGCGTGTAGTTGACGAGGCCGTAGAACAGCAGCGAGCCCAGCGCCGAGCCCAGCTGCGTGGCGGCGCCGCACGCGCGCATCCCCCGCGCGCCGCCGCGCCGCGCCCACCCGTACACCCACATGCGCGCGTACGACACGCCGGCCGACACGCACACCCACGACACCACCTGCGCACACACCACCCTACACATCCACCACATCCACCGGCACGCACACACTCGGATCCTGCATTTTGAATGCTACTAAAAATTATGATTAAAATGAAAGAGAACCTCTTTTCGAAATCAACGTTCAACTTGAGGTGGGTAACGAGCAAACGCGATGACCGATAACGGCCACGCGACTATCCGATGGCATGTCATGATGTCAGACGTCACATCGCTAATCCCTGCTATTAATATCAAATAGGGCTAATTATACAATGTGTGACCCTACTAATACTCACCACTAGGACCTCGCCGGCGGGATGAGCGTGCAGCGGCGGCGCGGGGCTCAGCAGGGCCGTAGCCAGGATGTACGCAAGCGGCACCGCTGCGGCGGTCAGCAGCGCGCCCAGCACGCGCGTGCGCACGGGCCGCAGCCACACGCCCGCCAGGCACGCCGCGGGGTTGGCCATCGCGCCCAGCGACACCGCCAGGTGATAGGCACGCGTGCCGTACGGCAGGCACGAGTACGTCTGGATCGACGGTAGCATGCCGTTCATGAGAGCGTTCAACAACGCCATCAGCGCCAGCGCCGCCGCCCACGCGGGCCGCACTAGGGACTCCTTCGGCGCGTTGGCCTCGTCGTCCTTCACCACCTCGGCCGGCCGCACGCGCTCCGCCCGGAACGTGGGGTGATTGTCGGCGAGCGAGAAGCTCGTCAGGCTGAGCGCCGAGAGGCCCCCGAGCAGCAGCAGGAACACCGTGGAATCGAAGCGCGCCGTCGGCGGCAGCGACTCGCCGGTGGGCAGGCACTCCGGCTCGCCGCCCGCGCCCTGCACCAGCGCGAGGATGCTCGGGATGAAGCCGCTGAGGCCCTCGCCCACGAGGTACGTTGCGAGGTACACGTCGCGGAAGTAGCGCAGGTACGGATAGAAGAGCACCGAGCTGGTGCAGCCGACCAGCGCCGCGAAGAACGTGAGCGCCAGGAAGGCGACGGAGCGCTCTCGGCCGGCCAGCTCTACCGTGCGCTCGTACAGAAAAGCGTTGAGCACAAGCGCCAGCGTGCCGGTGGCCAGAAGCGCGTGGATGTAGAAGGCATCGCGCGACCGCGGGAACAGCCGCTTGAGGCCGGCGTACGCCAGCAGCCCGACGTTGGCCAGCTGGATGGCGAGCACCATCGACGAGGGCAGACTCCACCGCTCGGGCAGGCGCTCCACCAGCAGCGGCAGCTGCACGTACAGGCCGTTGACCCCTAGCCAGGTGCCGAGGCCCCAGCAGGCCATGAGCACGTCGAGCAGCACGCGGCGCTGCGGTCCCCACATGGCGACGGGTGGCTGAAGGCACGGCACGCGCTCCTTCTCCTCGTTGAGCCTGCACACACGCACGTTAGTTACCACAAACCGCACACACGGCACTATCTTCACCGATAACGCCGGAGCCACGTGCCTCGCCTCGTCTGCACAGGCACAGCGCGCACACACTAATGACGGATGACGGGCGACGGGCGCGGGCCGCGGGGTGCGTCGGCTGCGTGGCGGGGGAGGGGTGCAGTCACACAGTTTATATATATTATTAAATTTATCGTCGGTTTGGTGATTCGACCTGTAGCAGATTCCGATTAGCACGGGTTTATAATTTGTCTATTTGGGTTTTTTTTTTAATTTAATAAATCCAAGAAGAGCCATGCCCACACGACCACGACTTCCGTTTCAATAATATAATCGTATCTGCATTCTGTCATTGTATTGACGGAGTGCTCGCCACCCCTGGACACTGATTCCGCTCTCATTTGTGACTGGAAAAAACTAAAAGCCTGCCTCGTTATGACACAAAAAGACTGTCGTTTAAATGTGCTCTTTATTACCGGGATTTGAGATGATGGCATCATCTCAAATAGTAACGATAGTGTTTCTGCCTCTCTGTCAGGAGAATAGCATTATTTATTTCAACGCAAGTCTCTATCTTAAACACTTTACAGTAAAACAGTACCTTAAGAAAAATTTGCAGACGCAAAACAAGAATTTTATAACAAGGAATATAATATGTCCACGTTTACACTTTTTAGGACTGTGAGTTCGACGTCTATGAATGTAACTAACTATATTTGAATGTAACTAACTATATTTAAATGTAACTATATTTTCGCTATCAATTATGTGTCCTTTAGATAAGAGATATAATTTAGTTATCACAAATTTTTTAAGGGGTTCCATAGATGATGAGGTAAATGATAAATGGAACCGCTAGTGAATTCATACGGCCTGTTTTTGCTGAGCCTTTTGATTACTACAGCCTCCTGCTTCATCCCGCGCTCCTCTCCACCACCGCCCACCATCACCACATGAGAGTTGAGAACGCTGGGAGTTCGACGCTCTCTTAGGAAACTAATTAATTGAATTAATCATTGTCGAATATTAGTTTTGGTATTTTCGTTTTTTTTTTTTTTCATTTTGGTAAATCGAATAGATTTTCGTGGTCGAACCTCAAAGCACACACTTATTTCTTTTCATTATAAATTATATCTCGTTTTTTTGAAAAATGTATAATTAAATACGAGTTAGAGCTCTCAATAACAGCTCTTTTCATAAGGGAAGTACTTTGAAAAAAGCAAACAAAATGGGACTGGAGACTCAAACCAGGGTCTTCTTCTGATTTTGATGTTGATTTCTAACGGCGCGTTTCTCCTCTGAGCCTACAGTTGCGAAAATAACGGACGGAACATACGGAATAAAAACACGGATGAAACGACGTTTTGAAATGATTTGCATTATACAGCCTCCAAAACTCTAAACGCCTCCATTTAAGGGGCACCGGCCAAAAGCCACCAGATAACAAGAAAAGATGACTTTACAACCTTATTCAGTTTATTTGTTTCAGCAGTAATAAATCATTAGATCTACCAAAGAGATCTCCATTTTGATTTCAAAGTATAGTTCGTTATATATGTGCTGACTGCTGTCATGTTGCTGAAACAACTACTCAGCCCTGTCAGGAAGGCTCATGCAGAATAGCTTCAGCATATTATATTTCCAAAATTGATAATGTAACGGAACCCAACACGATGTATAGGGTCCGACGCGCGCTTGGTTTATCATTTTAATTGCCGATAGCATTTAGCAACCAAATAACAATGATATCATTATTATAAATATATTGATTGTAATAAATTGATCGTTCAGCCGGACTCCATCGGTCTGTGCTAGTTTCGTCGTCTGGATATTCCATAGCCCCGCCAATGCACTATTGTCGATTCGGCGCGTTAGGTATTTAAAGTTTTAGTTTTATTTAAAGTTTAATTTAAAAAAAAAATGTGGAATGAAAAACAACGAAAAAACGATCCCTACGAGATAAGAAGAAAGACATGAAGCACGGCTCACGAGCGACACCCGACGGATGAAACACTCTGGTAAACACAAAACAAACACATTACACACAGATGGAAACCGTTTAAGGGTCCCGTTTAACCGTTTTAGTGTTCTATTGCACATTATAATAATCGCAGTCCAAACGTCAAACGTCTGCATTCCCCGCAGTCTCCGCATTCATCTTACTCGGAATACTTAATTATGTACACGGTTGGAAAGTTGCTCTACTAAGGTTTTTTTAAAGTAGAGGGTCCAGACGGACATGATACCGATTTAGGAAGCAAAAAATCTTATCGCTATTTTTTGTTTACATACTCTTTTTTGTAGGTGTTTTTAAATTATTATCTACATCTACGAGGGGAGGCCACATCAGCGGCTTCCTCTCTCACCCGTTCGTCAGCCTCCTTCTGGGACATTACTGTCTCGCAGAAAGAGGCCATTGCCGACTAGGACTCGTCACAGCCGAGCATCGCGGTGATGACGCTCGACAAAGACAAGTCCCCTCCGATGACAGACGTCAGATCGTGACGCAGCGCCGCCCATCTCGGGCACACCTCGAGGGTGTGCTGAGCAGAGTCCACCGCCGCGCCACAATCGTGACATCCTGTCTTCGGTTATCTTTGGGCCATCCGACACAAGAAATCACCAAATCATCCGTGCCCGGTGAGAACCTGCATCAGACGGAAGGGGAGGGGTTTGCGCTTACGGCGCATCCACCACTCAAGAACCGGGCGCAGAGCAGCCGTTAGGCGTTTGCCATACGGCTGCCGCGCCAGGTCCTCCCCCCACCTCCGCATTAGTGCCTCCATCCCTTGTCGGCGGACCCGTAGGACCCCGTCAGGCGAAAGGCTTAAGCTCAGAGATCTCCTATCTACCACAAGTTCCCACGGGGTCACTGGCCAGAGCAGATGCTGCAGCCCACGAAATCGTACGGTACCCCCGAATCACCCTCACCGCGATGACCCGCTGCGCCGAGCGCAACGCGGCCTTAACGCTCGCCGTGAGGTGATCCGCCCAAATCGGGGCACCGTACGTCGCCATACTCCGGAGTACAGCTGCCTGCATGCGACGCTGGGTCCTCCGACGTTCGGGAGGAGTCTGCCCATCGCACTTGCCGCCTTCACGACCCTAAGTCCCAAAGTTTTGAAGTGTGGACCGAAGGTCCATCCTACCATTCGAAAGCTACATTATCCACGCTGCCGTGGTATGACTAAAATGCCGTTATCCAACATCTGGGCGATTTTCGTTTTTTGACACTAAGGAATAGAGAAAAAAATTCTCTATCGATCTGTATTTTCAGTTTTTTGATATCTTCATTAGTTTTAAAAATAAAAATTAAAATATTGCCGTTAACGGCATACGTTATGTACTATTACAAATCATAGTTTTTTCGCGTTTTCTCAAAACTATGATTTGGTAGATAACGGCATTTAAGTCATACCACGGCAGCACGAGTAACGTAGGTTAAATTTTATTCTGAAAAAAAAAATAGGATTTCGTAAGATATTTGGGTTTTTCAGACACAAGGTGTAAAAAATCAACCAGAAAAATTACTTATCTGGTGTACGCTGCCTAAACTATAACAGATGGAACCAAAAAATGTGGCAATTAATTGTACATCTTATGAATATCCACAAAAAAGTCCGCGACACACAATACCTATCTATGTCCAGTGAAGCACAAAAACCATTTTCTTATTTATAAATTTAGAATTTTTTTGGACTACATTTAAACGCGTTTATTTTACTCATGCTTTTAATCCTTATCAAAATAAATGATTTCATCACTAAATACAGTTTATGTAGATAATGTTTCGACTTTAAATGATTAAAATTGGACGTTTGGTTTTAAAGTTATGGCGAAATTATTTACACTATCTACACTAATAATACAAAGAGAAAAATTTTGTTAGTTTGGTTGTAATGAATAGGCTAAAAAAGTACTGGACCGATTTCAAAAATTCTTTCACCATTCGAAAGCTACACTATCTACGAGTAACATAGGCTAAATTTTATTCTGGAAAAAAATAGGGTTCCGTAAGATATTTGGGTTTTTCGGACACAAGGTGTAAAAAATCAACCAGAAAAGTTACTTATTTTGCGTACGCCGCGCTGCCTAAACTATAAAAGAGAACCCTTAAATGTTCTAATTAATTGTAGATCTCATAAAAATCTACAAAAAAGTCCGCGACACACTATACCAGTCAGTAATAAAAAATCAGTCCAGAATATGATTTTCAAAATTCGTCAACCGGAAATCGGAATGGTTTTTCGCAGACAACCCTTTACCACTGTATTCACAATGTACAGTTAACTAGTTAATTAGTTAACAGAGTCAGGGTGGAAATATGCACTAAGATTGTACTTGAATTTAATTTGTTATACTTATTAAAGTAATATTATTAATAAAAATGATAGCTTTATATGAAAATATTAAACATCCATGAAAGTTTAAAACAAACAAATAACTTCAACAAAAGTCTATGTTGAGAGTAGATACTTAGTAGATATTATGTATGTATGTGTTATGTAGTATTACAATATGGGTGTCATATTGTATTCTAGCAAAAAATATTAAAGGTATATTGTTTTGTATTTCAGGACAAAGTACATACTTATACATATAATATTTAAAAACAAATGTAATATTTTTTTAGCAAAACTACTAAAACACCGATCTTTTAATACATATTACATATATGATATGCATATTAGATATTTTTAACATTTTCTTTTATTAGCACAAAGCAAAAATAACACAGTATGTGTAGAAGTAGTGGTAAGGGGTAGTGAATGTAGGAGTTTAGGTGGAGGTGTAGGTTAGGTTAGTGGGTGAATGGTGAGTGGTCATACATACCTGTCCACCGCAAGCGACATAGCGCGGCGCAGTGCGTCCAGTTCGCACGCCTGCCCCGCGCCGCCCGCCTCAGCCGCCATCCCTACATACACCCGCACACATCACACACACTATTTACACTAACACATACTGTGACCTGCAGCCTAACATAATTATAATATTATATATAGTAAAGTATAGTAAATGTTTAAAGGTGCTTTATAAAGCCTTGGTAAATTAAATGCAGAAATGATGGATGATCATTGATAGATAATAAAGAGATAAATAAGTTAGTAAATGTTTGTCATTAGTACCTAAAATATGTTTTAATCGTCCGTTAACACCAAAATTTACTATTGATAGGTATAATAACTTTAATGGGTTTTGACTGGTTTTCAAGTAAGTATTAACACAACTCAATATTCTTCTGAGTATATAAGAATAAAAAACAGATGTATATGTGGTAGAGAAAAAGCAATAAATTTTAAATAAAAAAGAGTCACTCAGACATGTTGTTCTTCACAGTAAAATTGTTCCATTTTTCCAATTGATATTGTGTTATTAATCAAGCTGTATCTAGAAGAGACTTTTAGCCATTCAAAAAAAATTATTAATAAAAATAAATATGTATATTTACAGAATTAGTAATTAAACTATCAGTTTCAAGTCACTTCAGTACAATCATAGTCCCAGATATCAATCACACTTTGATGATATATCAGCAGGAAAATGCTAAATGCTATAAGATCATGTAGTAAATAATACAATACATCATGTATCCGTTAGACTCGGTACTGACAGATTGTTAGATGTGGTGGATAATATATTTCATTGATTTGTTACAATTTATGTATGATTTGGGAGTGATACAACATGCTCAGTCAGTTATTTTCAAGCAGACCTATATATAAAGTATTCAATCCCTACCAAATTGAAAAACAAATATTTCTATTTTTTTACATTCTACTTGTTTGTACTTTAATCGAAAGAAAGATCAAGATAAATATCAAGACCATATAATTAAAAAGTAACTAAGGATAGGTGTTATAGTTATACATAGTTTACAATATTGATATTGTGAACAATAGAGGTAGCCACTCAGCATTTATCACACCATTACAGCAATCATGCGATACTGAATTATTTATTGACAATTGCAGTTTGAATTATTTGACAGTTTTGAGCCCTGGATGATTTGTCATACTTTGGCTAATAGTCATTAACATATTGCCAGAACATAATCTATCAGAAATTGTAAACATAATCATAATGTTTCATCTGCCTCCTAGCACATACATACACATCAGTTTTTTATTTTCATTGAGATGAACTACTTTGATAAGACTTAATTTGATAACAACGCGAGTAATTTTAATGTTGTTTATTTAAAAAAAAAGACTCATAAGAATGGCCTTGTTGAGGTAGTAGATAAGCAGTAGTGCGGGATCAGATCAATATGTACGCTCTACCCCACCTCCCACCACCACCTCAGTTCCGTGTGGTTATTATTAAAGTTAGTAACGGTTATTAACAAATTATATGTTAATTAAATTCTGTGATCACAATATCATGCTGTTATGCTTGTTAATTGTATACAATTATGAAGGGAGGATTTTTATATAATTAAAATTAATAATATCTACCTACGAAGTCTGCGAAACAAATTGTCAATCCACTAGAACATATGGGGGTCGTGTCCTAAATCCTGAAAGGTATATGTATTTCTAGAATGTCATTTACCAATCTTTTGAAAGAGCGAAGTGTAACTACGAAAGAATCGACATAGCAAATTTTCTTTACGTTTTTAAACACATCTAAAAACTTAGCTCACCTTGATATGCTCATAGTATTTATTTGAATAACGTTTTCAATTACACCAATTATGAAAACACATTAATTAAAATATTAAACATACAACTTTTTAAAAGTAAAGTTAAAATTACTAAATATTTATTACAATCATATCTGCATCATTTTAATTAAGTAAGTTATTATTGATGATGAAATTTTAATTGCACTTTAAACGACTAGATCGAATAGATACCTAATTACACAGAATCCTAATTAGATACACTTATTTACTTTTTAATACTTATTTCTTACGTGCTTTTAACCATGGAGTCTAAGAGTAAGTACCTATAGAGATCGTCATAGCGTGACCGCACAAGAAACAGCAATATTTTTTTTCAGTGTGACCATATAGGGAAATTTTCCCTATATGGTAGGTAATTAGGGGAGTTTATGTAAATGTACGTACGACAACAGCCCGAGTTGACCACTTTGGACTTTTTACTATTGAATATAAATTTAATTTTTAATATTTATTAGGTATCATATTATATATTTTCAATAATTTTACTACAATACTTGTTGCAACCTCTTCATAGGTACGATAAGTTTTGTGTGTCTGTATGTTTTTATTACATATTAGGCAAACGACCAGTCAGATCACCTGGTGGTATGCTATGTCACTAGACTAGGGAAATGAATACTTGCGACTTGCGATATTAATAATACTATTTATAAATTCGGACACTCTTACTTTTTATCTGAAATGTTTATACTACGCTAGAGGGTTCTTTTTCGGTAATAGAGATGGTTTTTCTCAGTACAAGGTTTTACATGTAAGTGAGTAAGGTCAGGTTAAACTGTAAATTTATATCCTGATCTGTAACCGTGTGCACATTATAGTATAATTTATTTGCAATAAAAATAAAATACATTTTTTAAAATAATTTGTATGATATACTGGCCTTTAAATAAAACTAATTTGGTATGCAATTCTCTCTTCGCTTTGAGATGTTTTTTTCATAATGAAATGAATTCTCACCTCAAGATATCTAAGAACACTTGCCTTAATTACCAACGACAGATGATTGTCGAGTAGACTTTGTTCCAATACAACAACAACAACAACAACATAGTTTATTTCAACAATTACAGCTATTTAAAACACATAATATTACAAACAAAATTTTACAATGGTACGAATGCTGCATATTGACAGTTTACTAGCTTATGAGTTACCAGTAGCTCTCACACTAGGATAGCCTGTATTGTGAGGGCTATTACGATTACAAAACGTGATTAACCTCGGTATACTGTAACTAAACTTTACAAGTTATTGTTATGGAAGATACTGCAAAAGAAGAAATGTTAGATTAGGGGAAAGGGAAAGATAAAACGGGTGACAATGTACGTACATATACTAAATAATAATAATAAATAACTAACTAAATAATAGAAGATTTACATAAAATACATACAATATGTATATAATAATATAAGGTAATTAGAATAGTGACACCAGTAACCTTTCAGTATTTTCATAGTCTAGGGTTTTTAGAAAATTTGCGACTATAATTTTAGCTTTAGACGTTGTGCAATTTTTTATCTCAGTGACGGAGCAGATTTTATTGTATATATTAATGCCAGCGAAAGGGTTTAAGCGTTTTGCAAAAGTTGAGTTAACGTTGATATTGGGTAATCTGAAGATACGCCTCCCTAAACATTTGTTAAAGTCAGATGTGTTTACAAAACGTTTGTGTACAGCAATTGTATTATTTAGTATGTAAAGTTGGCGCACCGTCAGAACACCAGCGTCTCTATAGAGGTCAACTGTAGGGTATCTGAATGGCTTGCAGTACATTGTTTTCAAGACTGCGCGTTGTGCTCTCTCAACACAGATAAGGTTGGTTTTAGCGATACCTCCCCAGGAACCGATACAATAAGTTAGTAGTGGTTGACACAACGCCAGGTATACAGTCTTAATCAGTTGTGCGTCTGCTGAACGACGCAATTGTCTCATTATATAGACAAGCTTACGTATCCTGCCAGACAATAGAACTACCTGCTCCTTAAAACGCAGTCTTTCATCAATCAGTACACCCAAATACTTTACAACTTCAACTCTTTTTATGTATTCTCCTGTTGCTGTGAAATCGATTTCATGCAGGTTTTCTGGCGAGCTAGCAGCAGATTTACAAAAACAGATGTAATTGGTTTTGGCTGTGTTTAATGTTAGCAAATTGTGGTGAAGCCAAAGGTTTATGTGACACATGTCTTGCCTCGCAATGGACACCGTCTCCTCCCAATTGCTACCGTGGAAAATTATTGCAGTATCATCTGCGTAACAGAGGATTTCAGCGTTTTTGAGAGGTAGATCGTGGATATCGTCCATATATAATATAAATAGGGTGGGGCCCAATATACTACCTTGAGGTAAGCCAACGTTGACATTTCTTATAGAGCTCATGTGTTCCCCTATTTTAACGCATTGTGATCGCCCTTTAAGAAAGCTCTTGAACCAATTCAGTGCCAGGCCATTAATACCTTTATTAGCAAGCTTTTCTAGCAGTATCGGGATTGAAACGGTATCAAAAGCCTTAGCTAGGTCTAAAAAGACACCAAGACAGGCTTGGTTGCTATCAAGGTGTGAAACCACTGTTGTTGTTAGATACTCAACAGCATCTGCTGTGCTTTTATTCTGCCTAAAGCCGAACTGACGAGAAGATATTAAATCGTTGTTCTCGATGAACTTAACCAACCGTTTGTTAACTATCTTTTCAAGTATTTTTGAGAAAACTTCCAGTAGCGCTATCGGTCTGTAGTTATTGGGGTTGTCTCGTGGGCCCGCCTTATAGATGGGACTAATTGCTGCGGTCTTCCAACTGTCCGGAAATATTCCGGTTGACAAGCTCAGGTTGTATATTGTCGTTAACGGTTCTATGATCTCGTGTCGAATTTCTTTAACTAATGTATTATTGAGTCCATCCACCCCCGGAGATTTTCCACTATGTAAATGTACTATAATTGTGTCCACTTCATGTATGTCCGTTGGTATAAGAAAGAAAGAGTTTACTGGGGCATTTGTGCGTTTGATTTTGGCAGCTAAGTTTTGTTCCGTTAGTTTTAGGCCGTTTAGAATACGTGTTGCGTAGTGTTCGCCGACAGATGCAAAGTGTTTGTTGCATATGTCAAGGGAGGCTCTGGTATTATTGTTACTTATACTAAGAAGTTCCGTAGGTTTCCTTTTAGAGTTGGGGAAGTTGCAGATATTTTTGATAGTCCTCCATAGCTTTTTAGAGTTTCCTGTGTTTTTCTGTAATTGGGAAGCCTCATAGTCTTGTTTGATTTTCTTTAGTAGATTATTAGTAAAATTACGATATCTAGTGTAGATTAGACGCAAGTTGGAGTCATGTGGGTGTTGTCTTGAACGAGTGTGGAGGCGATCTCTATGGCGCATGCATCTAAGTAATCCGGGTGTTATCCACGGTTTTATTATACGTTTGGATTTTTGACAAGGAATTTTGTGAGTATGGTTGCTGATTATTTTTGTTAATGTGTTAGTAAAAGAATGTACTTGTTCATGTATAGTGTTGTTAATATTTAAGACATCGGACCAGTTTACCGTTTTTAGTTCATTTTTTATTTCTTGTAAATCCCTTTTTATATAAAATTGTTTGTTTTTCCTTGCCTTTTTTGTCGTTAATTTCATGCCAAGCATTGTGATGTCATGATCGGTAACATCGGATGCGCATACTAACCCTACAACTTCACTATTTGATTTTACAAGAATATGATCGAGACAGCTTCCTAGTCGCGTCGGTAGTGTAATTGCTGGCACTAGACCGTATTGTGAAATAAGACAAAGGTAGTCATGCCCCCAGAGGCTTTCAGCATATGGTAATATATTGATGTTTATGTCACCGACAAGTAAGAGATTTTGGCTGTTTATTTCAGATAGTTTTACATCTAATGAATTGAGGAATGTTGTGGGATTTGTGAAAGATGGCGGGCGGTACATGCACAGGATAGTAGTACTATCTTCGACGACTAATTGCAGACAGTTTGCATCGTTTATAGATGGCTCTGTCGCAGATACTCTTAAGTCAGTACGTGCATATGCAACGACTCCACTGTTTTGATTTATAAACTTGTTAGTTTTATAGGTAGTATAGTTAGGTAGATCAGGAACATGCATAACATCGCTAAGCCAACATTCAGTGAGGACAATTACATCGTACATTATATTTGATTGTTGTAAAGTAACAGCGAATGTATCAAAATTTTTATTTATGCTTCGTATGTTAAAAGATAAAACTTTAAAATTATATTCACCTGTGATGTAAGATTTACAGCTCTCGATGTTGGAAACGGCATGACATTTGATTTGGTAGGAATCTAGGTCTGGGAAAATGTTATTAACAGCCATTTAAGAATAAGATAAAATGTACACTAGTCTTACACCTTAGCCGACAATATATATGAGTATAGACGGGCCGAGGCTTACACCTTGTTATACGAGCATACTCTGGTGCCTTAGTAAAACATTGCAGCAATGTTGAATATGGGAATATAAGTGACACTATTTTATAAGGATACAATAATTGTTTTATTATATTATATATTACATGTACATAATGAAAGTAATTATTGTGATTAACATATGTCATACTAATATAAGTATATGCAAGTGTAAGTACGTAATTTAAGTGCATGCAAGGATAATTTAAGTACTCAAAATTATAATTTAATACATATAATATTATAGAGGGACGCAGTTTATATATATACGACACAACAAGGTACATTATATATATATAAGTAATTATAAACATAACATAATGGGTTAGATGACAATAAAAGTATAGGTAATTTACAGGATCTGATGTTTTTGTATTCGTAACTGTTGGGGCCCTGTCCGGTGTTGTGAATAAAAGTCCGGAACAGGATTAACGAATTTATTATTCTTGAATAAAATAGCAATTGTACGCGTGCGTGTGCGCTGACGGTGCGATGCGATCTAATGAATCGGCGGGCACAGCTGGCCGAGGGCATTGCCCTTTCCGCGACCCCCCGCGCTCCTCTCTTGAACCGGTTATGTTGTCGCTGGAGTCGCGTAGACGCCTAGACATGCTGCCCGGGTTGAAGTGTTGCTTCAAAAGGAAGAGGACAGATGTTATTGAAGCCGCGACGAATCGTCCCTTTCTTCGTTCTTACTTCGGCGACCCTGATGACGCCGTCACTGCCTGGGTAGGTTTTCACCACACGCCCCAGGAGCCAAAGTAGAGGTGGCAGCGCCTTATCCTTCACCAGGACAAGAGCGCCCAACTGGAGGTCACCATTTGCTGCGGCCCATTTGGTCTTCTGCTGTAGCAGGGAAACATATTCAATGTTAAAACGCCGCCAAAAATGTTGCTTCAACAGCTCCACCCGCTTGTAGCGCTCCAGGCGTGCGATAGAAATGCCGGAGATAGGCGGATGCGGAACTGACAACAGCGGTCGTCCAATTAGAAAGTGGGAGGGAGTAAGGACGGAGAAATCGGAGGGGTCGTTAGATAAAGGTGTTAATGGACGGGAATTTAAGATGCCTTCTATTTGGGTTAGTAGCGTTGCCATCTCCTCATAAGTTAGGTTAGTTAGCTTAAGCAACCTCTTAAGATGATGTTTTGTCGACCGAACTGCAGCCTCAGCAATGCCATTGAAATGTGGAGAATATGCCGGCGTAAAGGTAAATTCGATGCCTTCCTGAGAAATGTCGGATGCTATAGTTGAGTCCTGTAAAAGTTTGTACAGCTCATTAGACGCGCCTACAAAGTTAGTGCCGTTGTCGGACAAGATAGAGCGCGGTTTACCACGGCGAGCGACAAAACGATTGAGCGCGGCCATATAAGCCTCCTTCGTAAGCTCCGTAACAAGCTCCAAGTGTACAGCCTTTACAGCTAAACAGACAAAGATACACAGGTAAGACTTTAAAAGCTTACATCCCCTACCTCTACGGTCGGCTATCAATATTGGCCCGGCGTAATCAACGCTACAATTTAGAAAAGGAAATTCTAAAGTACTCCTAGATGCTGGTAGTTGACCCATGATAGGCTGAATAGAATTGGCCCTTTGCCTGAAACATGTTATACATTGGTTTACAATGTATTTAGAAAGGTTTCTGCCTCCTAGAGGCCAATAGTTTTGACGTATGGTTGCCAAGAGTAACTGAGGTCCAGCATGAAGTAATTTTTTATGTTGCATTGTAAATAAAATCTTGGTTAAATGATGTTTACTACATAACAAAATAGCGTGCTTAGTGTTGTAGTCGTAAGGAGAGTTATCGAGTCGACCGCCTACACGAATGATGTCGTTTGAGTCCAAAAATGGAGATAAGGAAATTAGCCTATTTTTGCGAGGAACTGCCTTTCCAGCCTTTAGAAGAGCATATTCCACAGGAAACATTTCTGACTGAGCAGCATGCAAAATTAAATTCAAAGAAAGTTGAAGTTCGTTTACATTTAAACAGCCCTTGATTTTATTATTTTTATGTTTTAAATTGTGAATAAATCTTTGTATATAAGCAACAACTCTCTGTAAATAAGTAAAATTAGAGCATTTGTGAATTAATTGAAGCAAAATTGAATTACGATTAGATTGATTGATCAAATTAGAATTAAATGCAAAATCATCACATACATTGGTTAGTGAAAAGCTTGTAACTACTTCCGGTAGATCTTGCTTCATGTAAGTGTTAGGTGACTTAGGCCAAAATGTTTTATCAGATTTTAAAAATGAGGGTCCATTCCACCAGAGTATGGACTCGCTGATCTGATCAGCCTTCAGGCCTCGAGAAACAAGATGCGCCGGGTTGTCCTTAGACGGTACGTAGCTCCACGTGCTACCTGAAGTAGTTTCTTGTATTTCGTTTACCCGATTGGAAACGAACCTTTTGAGATGATTAGCAGGTGTAGACAACCAACCCAGAACGATTGTAGAATCGCACCAGAACTGACAACAGTCTATTGGTAATGTGATCGATTCCTTGACCTTAGTACACAGTCTTGAACCTAACAAGGCTCCGCACAGCTCTAGTCGCGGAGTGGTGGTTGGCTTTATGGGGGCTACTCTACTTTTAGAACTAAGCAGACGTACCGTTACGGAACCGTTAGTGCTGACTGAGCGAATATAAACGCATGCTCCGTATGCCTTCTCGGAAGCGTCTGTAAAAACGTGAATTTCGTAAGTATTGCAGCCTTCACATGATATCCATCGAGGTATTTTTACGTTATTCAAGTGAGGCAATGTGGATGAAAACTCTAACCATAGCTGTTGTATGTCTATAGATACCTCTTCATCCCATTCACACTTATTGATCCACAGCTTTTGCATTAGTATTTTGGCTTCTATAATGCAAGGACTGACTAAGCCTAAGGGGTCGAAAATTTGGCTGATTACTGACAAAATATTGCGCTTAGTAATTAATTGTAATTTATTTATGTTAATTGAAAATGAAAAAATATCTGAATCACATACCCATGTTATACCTAAGGTTTTAGAAGAAATATTAGGATTGTAAATAGATAAATCTAAATTATTATTAAAATTATCATCTTTATATTGAATTTGTTTTAAAATTTCTAAAGAATTTGATTGAAACTTTCTTAAATTGAATTTAGCTGACGATAAAATTGAAATTAATTCTTTACAAGTATTTACTGTTTGTGATATCGAGTCAGAACCACCAAGATAATCGTCGACGTAAAAGTCACGCCTAATCGCATTTTTAGCGTCGCTACTTATATTTGGTGTATCAGCTAACGTAACTAGACACTTGGTAGCTAAGTAGGGCGCGGAAGCAGTGCCGTACGTCACCGTATTTAGAGTGTACGTTTTAAGAGGCTCTGACGGACTTTCGCGGAAAATAATACGCTGTAACGAACGTTGGTCAGGATGCAACTCAATCGCTCGATACATTTTTTCGATGTCTCCTGTGACTACATACCTATGTTGCCGGAAACGTAGCAAAATAGACAGGAGATCTTCTTGTAAAGTGGGACCTATCATCTGAATGTCGTTAAGCGACACGCCTGTGGTAGTTTTAGCCGACGCATCGAACACGGTACGTAATTTAGTGGTTGAACTGGACTGGCGCAGGACACCGTGATGTGGTAAAAAATAATTGACTTTACCTAAGAAAGAGGTGCCTGTGTCCTCGGTCATATTACCTAGACTTTCGTACTCGCGCATGAAATCAATGTACATATTTTTAAAGTTGGAGTCGCGTTGAAATCGTCTTTCTAATGATAAGAAACGTTGTTTAGCTATTACGTACGAATCTCCTAACTTACTCGGATTCGCCTTTAAAGGCATAGACACTACAAAGCGGCCTTCGTTGTTGCGAAACGTGTGAGCTTCAAAGCTGTCCTCACAAGAACGTTCCTCGACCGTGAGCATGTGTTTTGGAGATATCGAGTCAAGTTCCCAGAACTTATTTAAGTTTGAACTGACATCAATAGACGAGAAGTTGCAGAAGTGTGAATGAGTGTAGCGCGGCTTGACAGATATAGAGCCTGACACTAACCAACCTAACTTACTTTCACACAATTTAGGCTGCTTCTTCCCTAGGTCTATGTGATTGCTACCTACTACCTCCCAGAAGATTTCTGCTCCCACTAAGATGTCTATTACTGATGGAATATTGAAAGTGGGGTCAGCTAAATGAACGCCAGAAGGGATATGTAAATGTTTGATGTTTATATAAGAAGGTGGCAGATTTTTAGTAATATCAGGTAGGATGATACAGTTAATTTGATTTGAATAGCCACTGTGAAGAGACTCAAATGTGAGGTCACAAGACTGCGCACTATTACTAATTTGGTTGTTTATACCTGCTACCGTGGAGCTTACGTTGCGCCTGGACAACCCCAACCTCTCGCATAGACTCGCAGTTATGAAATTGGCAGTACTACCATTGTCGAGTAGCATGCGCGCCTCAAACTTCTCACCGTTGGAGCTCACCACTCTCACCATCGCTGTGGAAAGCAAAACAAGGGATTGCGTAGTAGGCTGTTTTAATGAGGTGTTTGCTGAAAGCGCAACATTTTCAGAGGGACCTGGCATAGGGTTTAAAACAGAAGGTTCAGGTTGATCTATGTGTAAGAGAGTGTTATGTTTTTGTCTACAATACTTGCACTTTGAAAGCTTACAGCGACTTTCATTGTGACCCAACTTTAAGCAATTGCGACAAACATTTAACTCTTGTGCCTTTTGAATACGTGACTCAACAGAAAGAGATTTAAATGAATCACAAGAATATAAGAAATGAGCCTTGTTGCATAAGGGACATTTAATTGTATGTTTATTTGTGAAATTATTATTGTTATTAGTTACTAAGAAATTTTTTGATTTGTATATATTATCCTTTTTTGTGTGTTTGTTCTGTTCCTCTAATGTTTCCAAAAGATCTGCCTTATTACTAACAAAGGTACTAAATTGAGAAAGAGTTGGTGGTTCGCTGAGGACATTTCGATATTCCTCCCAGTTCCGCAAGGTAATCGAATCCAACTTACTTGACATCATGTAAATGATTAATGTGTCCCAATGAGTAGTGGGCTCACCAAGCATTTCTAATGCCCGCAGATTTTTATTTGTAGAATCAATTAGGCGACGTAAAAGAATACTAGATTCTCTCTGTACGGGTTCGATATTAAATAAAGCTTGTACATGATTGGCTATTAATAAACGATTATTGTTAAATCTCTCGCAAAGCAGACCCCAAGCTATCTTGTAATTATCGCCTTTGAAAATAATATTTTTAATTATTTCTGCCGCTGAACCCTTAAGGCTTGCTCTTAAATAATGAAATTTATTCACTGGGTCAATACTGTCGTTGTTATGAATCAGCGACAGAAAAGTATCCCTAAACTCAAGCCAATACTGGTAGCCACCGTCGAACTGGGGTAAATTAATTTTAGGTAAACGAACAAAATTATGCCTACCTGGTATCGAGTCCTCGGAGCCCGTTACGAACCCTGCAGAGTCACGTCGCTTGTTCTCGTCGGTGGCGGCGAGCAGGCTGCGCGCGCGCGCCACCAGCGAGTAGTACTGCTGCTCAAACTGCTCCCGCGCGGGGTACGCCTCGTCCGGCTTGTCCGACATCATCTCGATCTCAGTCTGTATGACGTCAAATTCCCCATATAAGGCATCAAATTTATTAAAGCGGCTATCTAGCTCCAAACGCTGCAGGTCAGAAAGCTTGCTGCAACTAGTTAAAACTTCTAGATAGTTGCTAAAGTTTGTAAGCTTGGCCTTCATCGAGCTACGTTTTTTAAAAAGCTTATCTGCCATTGCAAAGAATAAGTATTTATATTGAAGGTAAAAAAGAACAAAAGAGGCAATAAACTAATAAAAAACAAAAGAATTTACGAGCAAAGTGAGCTAAACAAGCAAAAAGCAACTTGTGAAAAGATTTATTATAATGCAAGGCGGTCAATAACCTTTCAAGGTCAAGCGTTAAGATGGCCGTTAAGCTAACTATGAAATTGCGCTAAGCCGTGCGTTTCACGGAGCGATTATGCGTAATGACTACCTATAGCTTAATGAATAAATAGTATAGTTGAAAGTAGAAGCAAATAAGGCTTAATGCAAAATTAGGAAATTAATTAGGAACGGAAAGGAAAAAAAATGAGATTTGGATTTGATGTTTTAGGAAAGAAAGGACTAATTGGAACGAACTCACGGTTGTCGGTCCTTATCCACAAATCCACACGGCGAGATCGCACTCTTGACACCGCCCTCGGAAACAAAGAAGTCAGCCGGGTCAAAGTCCGCGCTGTAGACGTGCCGCGTTGCACGAAGCAGACAGCAACCACAGGAGCTGGTATCTTTTAGACGACGAAGGACCAATGTTGGGGCCCTGTCCGGTGTTGTGAATAAAAGTCCGGAACAGGATTAACGAATTTATTATTCTTGAATAAAATAGCAATTGTACGCGTGCGTGTGCGCTGACGGTGCGATGCGATCTAATGAATCGGCGGGCACAGCTGGCCGAGGGCATTGCCCTTTCCGCGACCCCCCGCGCTCCTCTCTTGAACCGGTTATGTTGTCGCTGGAGTCGCGTAGACGCCTAGACGCCTTAAGTATTTTGGGACAAAAATAAACATTCTTTGGGGTTATAGATTGGTTATTACAAATTATCATTATTCGGGGATGCCAATTTAAAGACGTTGCACATATCAGTGTGACTGCGAATAAGAACTGCATTTTTCCCTTCGCGCTGTCTAACATATATGTTTCCATTACTGCTCCAGCAAAATACGTGATTCCTTAATTTCGCAAATACATTAGAATCAACTAATTTTTTAAAAACATTGTCAATCAACTTTGGCAGGCCATTTTTATTATTAAAATAAGCATTACCACAAGTGATTAAAATATGTCTCAGAGATTTTTCTAGAATTCCTACCTTACCTACATGCAGTAGGCAAACTTTTATTACTTTTTACTTTGATGACCTCTGTAGCTCAATGGTTAGCGCGTTGGCGCTCAAGCCGGAGGTTGCGGGTCCGAATCCCGCCAGGGAACAAAAAAGTTTTCTGTGTTCCTGGGTCATGGATGTGTATTATATAAAAAAAAATCTTAAATTTAAGAATTAATACAAAAAATATTAAATGTATGTATTTTCCGTTGTCTGGTACCCGTAACACAAGTCTCTTCGAGTACTTACCACGGGACCAGATTGACGTGGTGTAAAAAGCGTCCATAGATATTATTATTATTTCATCTTGAGATGGATCCACCAAAATCTCTTTTTTGAATAAAACTTCTATAATTTATTCTAATTTATGAGAAACAATCGGCAATCGCGGATAGACATTCCTCACACTTTATTGCTATTTTATTTACTTTACTGCTTCTAATTTTTTGGTATGAAATGTTTTATTTAATGTATTTTATAACATTTTACCAGTATCAAGTAAGTCAATACATTGAATTAAACTTAAAAAATAATAAAAGTGGCAATTTCTGTTACTGTAAATAAGTAAAGGAAATTTAGGACGTAAGGATATATAAATTAAATTATGTGTATTGACATACCAAGATATTGTTAGCATTATAAATATTTGTTTTTATCTCCATCTCACAACTGAACAACCTGTTTTTTTAACAAGGACAAAAGATAATCCGTAACCGTAAGGTAAAAAAAAATCACATCATGGCAACACTACACCTCGAACAATTAAAGGTTATGTTTTAATTAATTGTTGAAATTCTACGTGTAATCGATATTTAATGAGTTACAACAAGTTGAATTTAAATTAAAACACGACATTATAATCAATTTATTACTACATTCATAATATATTTTCACATCATTAAACAACTTACGAGTGCAATGTTAATCCATCAATTTTTGTTCACTGCGGCTTTTACACCCTAAAATTTTGCAACTCACCACTGCGCATTAACTCAATTCAAATAAATCGCAATAAATCACTGTTTCAAGTTGTGTAAAACTATTAAAATCTCCGAAAAACAAATACGTACGTATTTGTTTGGCAAGAATACACAGTTTGCCAAACAAAATATTTAGTCACGGTGACAGGGACAAAAGAAAAATCTTCTGTCTCTGTTTCTTACACTAAAATTATAACTTGTAGTCTCACTCTAACTCGTGACGTTTAAAATAGGACGACCTCTGTAGGTATTTACTCTTAGCATGGAGTACCTCTTATGACAATTGACAACGATTTGACAACGATTTGACAACAGATGACAATTGATATTTTTTTTTCATATATTTATTGCCAAGACCAGAGGCCATGCTGCCATGTATGACGTAAACTACACATAGTCCGTGTGAAGAAGAAGGAATGGCGGGAAACGCCAAGGGGGGGGGGGTCCCTGCCGTCACCATCAATCAACTATAGCCCCCAAATCCATCCATCCTGAAACAGTATATGGATCGAGTTTTGAAGACAAACACTACAACAATTCCCCGCCGTATTCGTCAATCAATCACAATATATACAGATTGCCTTTTAAAACAATAAACCGCTCTATATATTGCGTTTGTGGCCAACGCTCACCGAACAGCCGAGGATTCGATTTGTCGCAAATTGGCTACGAACAGGCGCGCTTTACCAAAGTGTTATAAATAGGCTATTTGTGAGTAAACACAATAATAAAAATATTTTTTACTAGCTGTTGTCTGCAGCTTCGCCTGAGTTCACCAAGATTTACAACGTTATCTGAGCGTTATGATATTATATGAGTTGATAAATATCAAACTCCAATACGTCCACCAATAATAAAAAAAATGTTTTTTGACGTCAAATTATAGTATTATATATTATAATTATTGTATTATTATATTATATTATATTTTCAGGTGTTTCTGTAAAAAAGGTCGAATAACAAAAGAAGTAACAATGGCAGCAATTACTTCTGAGAAAATCGTCACTCCTGGCAAAAGCCGAACACATCCAAAGAAGCTTGTTTTAGATGAATTCTACTGATCGGTTATACGTAAAAAATACGAACGAAATATTTACAAAAAAATGTTTTATTTTACTAAAACCTGGCAGGGAGATTTTTATTTTGCTGCTATAATTATTTTTGTCATTATTATCATGATCAGTCTTTATCAATCCACTACTGACCATAGGCCCTATAATTATTTATTTTTTTATTGTAGACTGTAGACTTGGTGGAAAATCATTACACTATAAATTGGCAACATTGAGTTATGAGACCGCAGCGCCGCGTCTATCGGACTTCTAAAGTGGCGAGGACTATAGAAAAAAAACTGAACATTTCAACATTTTACAAAGTCAAATATGTCAACGTATTTACCAGGGCGCTTAATCTTAGTACAAAAAACTGGGGGCACCAACGGGTACAATGATATAAAATCATGAAGTATATTTAATTCCTGTACGAAACAAGATTTGACCTGTTGTTTAATTTTGTTGGATTATAATCGTAAAAAATGCCAACTTACAAAAAGAGATGGCGCTAAACACAATCGCAAGTTATCAACATAACAACTATATATATATTTATTTTTTAAAAATACAATAGAGAAATTACAAATGTCTGCTAATTTCTGACGCTTGCGCCGGTTTTTGCGATATTTTGTATTTTGTGATCTTTCTGTGTTATGTTATATGCGTTTATTGTTGACTAATCCATATATGTGAACAGAAATTAATATTCTAAGTGGTTGTGACAAAGCCTCAGTTCTTAGGACCTCAGTTTCCAGTGTAGTGTTAAGTTTGAGATAAAAAACTCTTGTTTAAAGAATCATGTCATCGGATAAGCACTGCTGCATTCCTGGGTGCAAAGATAGTGGAGGTAATGAATTTCGTATTGAATACAATTCAAATTACTTTTTGACACTTTTAAGTTTTTGTATATTTTCCACACATTTTCTACTTATATAAAATTCAATGTGTATTGTGTCGTAATAACAATATTATGTTCCATTTTTCTCTCTCAGTCAAACTTTTTTATATTACAATGTTTTAATTGAATTACTTAATCAAGAAAACTGATAGAAATATAAATTATTAATTGCATACATACTTAGTTTCAGGCATGCATGCAGCTCTTCATAGATTTCCGAACCCCGAAAAAGATAGATTACGATTCAATACTTGGTTATATTCTACTGGAAGTAATATCTTGGGACTTAATAATGCACACATATTTAAGTATCGTCGAGTATGTCATATTCACTTTGAAGACAAATATTTATGTCGCAACAACAGACTAAGCAAAAATGCAGTTCCAACATTACATTTACCAGGTTTGTTCATTAAATAAGTTCTTATATTATGCAAGAATATATTTACAAATACTAAATATAAAAACATATTTAGTGTAGTTCCTAGTCTTATGCCCGGCTTCCAAAATACTGATCAATGCAAAAATTAATAAATCAATGTTTAAGTCTCTTGTTAAGAGTCAAATGAGTTGCTAGAAGCATGGATAAGCTACTTAAATTAATCAGACTGTCAGTTGACACAAAAACTACAATGAAAAGCTGTTAATGACTAGAATTGTATGATAACATCCATTAATAGCCATGTTACAAAAACCAGGCATTAGTCAAGTCACCATACAAACAAATTATATTATAAACATGTTTGCACTAAATTGCTGTAACTAATTAAAATCTGAAGCAAAATTATCAATGCGGTTATTCCTTATAATATTTTCAGGTTTCAATCTAGTAACAAAATCAAATTTACCATGTGTTGCAAGAAAACCTTTACAAGGACTTATAAATCAGCCAATTCCATCAACTTCTACAGGTATTATTAAATTATTCTTCTAGGGTTCTGTATCAGAATCTAATCTAAATCTAATCTAATCTAAAATCTAAACTAAGAAATGCAATTTAAATTTATATGCTGCATTATTTGAATCCTAAAAGTACTAGCCTAAAATCCTATGGTGCCAACAGTCAATATTACCACAGTACTTCAATATGTTTATATATATTTTATTTCAGCTCGTGAATCTCTTACAACACTTACAAGTATTGTAGAAAATTCAATACAGAAAGAAATTATTGGTAAGTACTATTTAGGGTAATTAAAATAGTATACAATTATTTTGTTTTTGTCTATATTTTTATGGTATCATAGCTGGCATTATGACTAACTTCAAATTTGTCATAACTGTTATACTTAATATAAACCAAGTCTTATCCTGTAAATAAATTTTAATTTTTAATGGCTATTATACAAAATCTGTCAGGTGTTATTTAAATCCATGGTTAAGTAATATTACCTTACTTTAGTAAAATCAAACCTTTTTGGTGCAAAACAAGGTTACACATTTGTGTCCATTAATTAAGAATTAACAAGAGCAGCATAATATGTATTTCAAAATAAATTCTTCTGTTGGATATTACAAATGTTTCACTAATGTTATTTAATGATTAATTTTCACACATTTGACCAGGCATCAGTTATAGTGATTTATTAATATTTCAGATCCGGAAAGAGTAGTATGTGAGCAAGTGATACATTCTAGTCCTAAAAGGACTGAACAAAATTTAGGTAAGTTTTATTATCATGTAACACAAAATAAGTTTGATGTCCCCCTTTGTGTTTCAACTCTCCTGATGATCATGTAAAAAAGCTCATCCTTTTTTAATAAAAATATTTCACTAATAGAAAGTTACACTATTGCAATAGGGTAACTAATAGTCAGCGTTTTATGTCTAATGTGCGCTTTCATTGTTAAAATAAACTCAAAAGATTACTATCTTTTGATGAGATTCTCTTCTTCATAATATGATCTGACCAAGATTATGCAGACATAATCTTGGTCAGATCATATTGTGAAGAAGAATGTAGATTGGTTTATAAAATGTTAATGGTTCCTGTTTTACATTTTATTCTTTATTGTATACATAAATAATAACTACCTGTGTATATTGTGCATATATTATTCCAATTCTCGTGAAAAACTTATTTAAAACAGACTTATCTTTGTAATCATACAAAATCAATATTCCTATGTTTCAGGCAGGAAAATATCTGCTCGGACCCCTATTCTCTCCAGGCCAGAAAAAAATCTACAGATAGAAATAATAGCTGTCAGGAAAAGAATAAATAAATTAAAAAATAAAGTTAAAAAGCAGACAGCTGAAATTAAGGCAGCAAAAAAAATTGTTGCCAATCCTACACTACTAGATGTACTTAAAAATTGCTCAAGCACAGCAAAACTATTAATGGGGATACAGTTGCGAGAAGACAAAAAAAAGGGTAAAGGACGACGATTCTCGCTACAGGAAAAAATTGCAGCATTGTCGATTTTTAAACAGAGTCCAAAAGCATATAGGTTTTTAAGAAAAATATTTATATTGCCCGCAAATCAAACACTCGCAAAAGTTATTCAAAAATGCAATCTTCGACCTGGGGTAAATAAAAATATATTTTTGCAATTAAAAAATAAGGCTGAGAAAATGACAATTTCTGAAAGATTGTGCATATTATTATTTGATGAGGTGTCATTAAAAGCACAAATTGTATATAATGAAAGAAAAGATAAAATTACAGGAGTAGTAGATAATGGCCATCACAGGCAACCAGAATTTGCTGACCATGCCCAAGTCTTTATGGTGCGTGGTTTGATAAAAAACTTCAAGCAAGCTATTTATTACACATTTTCAGCCGGTGCCACAAAAGGGTCAGAGTTGGCTAAACAGATAAAAAATGTTATAACTGAGGTGCAACAAGCAGGATTAATAGTGGTAGCATCAGTCTGTGATCAAGGGACCAATAATCGTCAGGCAATACGTTTGTTTATAAATGAGACTAGGGGAATCTACTTAAGAAGAGGAGAAACCCCAAAAGAAAATGTTATATTAATAAATGATAAAGAAATCATTCCCCTCTATGACCCCCCAAACCTTCTCAAGGGTATGAGGAACAATTTAATTACAAAAAATTTAACTTTTAAAAAAGATGGCGAGATTAAAACTGCCAAATGGTCTCATTTATTACAACTTTTTAAAGAAAACCCTGGGTATAAAGGCATTAGACTGATACCAAAGCTAACAGAATACCATTTAAACCCTGAAAAATTGAACAAAATGAAAGTTAAATTTGCATCTCAAGTGTTTAGTCGCATTGTGGCATCCAATATGGGATATCTAGCAGGTAATTTATATTTAGTATTTTTTATTTTTCTTGAAATTTACATTTTATCAACTGCTCAAAAAAGGTAACGGACACACAAAGTAAGCTCTAACGGCTTAAATTTTCCAATAAAACTAAATATTTGATTCTTACAGTAATATACCAATTAAACCATCTTTAAAAATTATTTAAAATGAGTTTTATATCAGTACTATAATCTGCAATCTGAAAATGATGAACAAATCTGAACTGATAAAGGCTGATGATGATGATGATGTAGGAACTTCGTTCCAATCCACACGTTTTTTTTTCTATTTAAAGAATAATTTATCTCGTCCATCTTGACAGCGAGAAGTTTATCTTATTCAAACGTTAAAATTCGAAAGAATTACGATGTCATGCTAGCTCCCGTAGAGATAAATAGCACTGACAAATACAATATTCTGTTATGTCTTTGATTTAGACTTTATCTCTCTCTCCCGTCAAGAGATATCTCGTTGTATGCATGCCCAGCCCAGCCCAGAGAATAGACCGATCTCTCGTGTTTTCTATCCTTCAATAATTTTGGCGAGAACGTGTACCGCAATTTATGTTCTCAACTATATCATTGTACGAAATGTTTACTTAAACTAAATACATGTCAGAACCCTAATACAGTCAAATACAAAGTTTTACAGTCAATAAGATGTTTATATGTATATGATTTTTTTTTTCAGATAAAGGAATTCTACCCATAGATTGCAAGGAAACCGCTGATCTGCTCTTATTTATGGACAACGTCTTCGACTCTGTCAATGGAAGTCACACTAAAAATAAAAATGCTAAGCCGCTACTCGGCCCAGCTACGCTAAAGTCTGCCCATATAAAGACATGGGCAGAAGCAAAGAGTGTTTTTAACTCGATGAAGTTTGTGACTCCTACTGGTAGGGTAGAAACTGTTCCGACCTTAAAAAATTGGGTGTGGACATTAGAGGGGATTCAAGTTTTACTAAAAAAATTACGACTTGAATATGGAGTAACGTCAGTCTGGTTGCGGCACCTTAATCAAGATCCCTTAGAGAACTTTTTTGGGGCGGTTAGAAGTCACGGTTGCCGAAACGTTAACCCGACATGCGACCAATTCGAGTCTGCTTTTGCTACTCTCCTAATTAATAATTTAAACAGCGTCCATACCCAAGGAAAAAATTGTGAAAATGACTTATGCGACGCTTTATGCTCCTTTGTACTCAATGAAAACTCTGAAGCAACATCAACCTGTACAGTTGAAATCGAAAATATTTTAGAAATTAACTTTGAACATATAGAAAATAAAGAAAAAGACCCACGAATACTGGCACCCCTACAGTATGTCAGTGGATATTTTTTGAAGAAAACAAAAACAAAGATTTTTAAAAACTGCTCTGTCTGCAAAAATGATTTCACAAGCGAAGATGAAATTGAATACATAAGGTACAGGGAGTATGCAGGTCGACGATGGCTTTGTACTCCCAGTAAAAATTTAATTAAACTTATATCCAATTTCCAAGACATAATTTATCATATTCTTAAGGAAAACTTAGAAGTTCAATATGTAAAGGATATCATTAAAACTTCTATTTATTCTTTAGTAAACTTTGATTTTATAAAATGTAATATGCATAAAAGAAAAATGATAGATTATTTAATTATTACTGTGATTAGATTTATGAATTTTAATTATTGTAAATTAATAAATAAAATTTTATCTGGGAGAAGACAAGTTGACGATGAAGAAGATAAAATACAAATCAAAGCTAAAAAATATCACACTAAATGTTTTAAAAAGAAATTTTAAATGTTACCTTATGAACTAAGGTAACATTTCTCGTCATTCGTCAGGTAAAACATTTTTTTTTTGTTATAGATCGAAATATGAACGATGCGATTGCATTGTTGGTCTTCTAACTGTAGGATGCTGCTCACATGTTATGAGCATAATCTGGTACTTGGGTTATGCTCGCCGCAAAGGAATGACCAGAACTGATCCCTTTTTAGATGAAGTAATTTTAAGATTATATGATTACCATATTATCCGCCCACTGTTGAACATATAGGTACTCAATGAACGCCAAGACGACCGATCCGTTTGCCGCTCTCATTCAACACAGACCGTTCACTGCATGGAAATCGTGTAGCCTATTTATATTTGTTATATTGTTTACAGACATATTTAGACTAAGTGTGAGGCCAAACGAGCGTAATTTCGTGAGACGAACTTAGACGCGCACCTGGACACCTGTCAAGCTGAACGGCGCACCCGCTTCGGGCGTTACCCCTGCGGGCCTCACCCCTGCTAAAGTAAGTACGCGACGTATACATTGATGATGCAAGGTCCTATGCGTCGCATGCGTCTTTTGATGGGCGAGAAGACCGCTAGCTCTTTCAGGAAGGTCTCACGAGTCTCTACCTCTTCTTGAGGTGTGAAGTACCGGGCGCTTGGGTTCCTGTATCACGGGACCTATGTCGCTAACCTGACATACGCTGCAACCATATGGTACCGACGCTCTCATCTATACGTCGTGCAGAAAGCGGCTCTGCGGAGCCAGCAGAGACCAGTTTTGGTCCTACTTACGAAAGCCTCGTACCTTAGCAGCACTTCTAGTGCTTTCTGGTGATTTACCTTTTGACCTGGAGGATTTCTGAGCGGGGCGTCTGCAGGAGTGTGAGGCTCGCAGGGGGTGGGGGGCGCAAGAAGAAGAATGGATTTCTCAGCGTGATGTATTCATTATATTAGTATTAGTATTTTCAATAAATATCATTTGTTATAATTACTGACTTTTTATTACCAAAAATAGGCATATACAAATAATCATTATAACTTAATATTTATTTAGAGTATATCTATATAGTCTAATATATTTATACCAGAATTTATATTGCTGTACTAAATTACTAACTACAATAAAATGGAATGTAGGAATAACATTTTTATATAAAAACATAAGTAAGCGAATTTCATTCATTATAATGAAACAAATTAAAGAGAAAATTAAATATAGTTATATAAAGGATAAGAATATCGGTATCGTAGGTATGTAGATAGGAATTTTAGTTCTTACTTCAACGTGTAGATGGCGTTAGTTTCTTCACGACCCAATTTATGTACGAAGATTGGTCTCTATTCCTATATGTTAAAAAGTACTCTGTGGTATTTACTATCAAAACGTTAGGCGAAAACTTCGTTTCGTTTCAAACTCCAGTAAGTCCCTAATAACATTCATATCAAAATACAATAAGTCCAAACAGACCAATCAAATCAATCTATTAGCCATGATGGCGCCATTAATATTTTTGTTTCAAATCGGTTCTAATACGGTTCCGCAATTAAAATTCATTTTAAATAGTTTGTGAGTGTTAAAATGGACTTGAAAATAAAAAACGTTGAACCTGATAAAGCTAGGAAACGAACAAATATGAAGATGCAGCAGAAGAGAGCAGAAAAAAACAGAAATAAGTATTCAAATTTTCTTTATGTTGTTTGAGTTTGCTATAATAGGTATAGGGCTGCCACCACATTACCTACTATAATTTTACGGGCAATACAAATTCACTGATTTTTCTTCCAAATAACTACCCACCTATTTGTTATTCCCTAACCATTCCAAAATATTAAAAATGTTAATATTCAAATTTTCACTTCTACCGACACTCCCGGAGTGCAAACCATCGCGTTTTTTATTAATGGATTGAACAATTTCAATTTATTTTTTAGATATTCAGTTGTTATAGGTTTGTCTACAAAGCCGCTATGCAAACATAACTCCAAAACTAGGAAATGTATGTCTCTTCCAAGCCAGGACCCCTTTTACTTTCATTAAAGACTCTATGAAAATGACTTAAAAATTTAACAAGACAATTTTATACTTAAACACATCGTTGTCACAAAAGTTAATGTAGTATAATTTTGCACCATAGTAACAATATCTGGTGCCAACCCTGGGCTCGCGTAATGGTGACGTTATTCAAAAGCATTTTTGATCAAATCCAAATAAGTCCAACTGTGCATTTATGTCAAAGTCATAAGTCCTTTGGTTTAGTTCAAACCCCAATATGTCCAAACAAGTTTTGATGATTCTGGCGGGATTTGGCTTGATTCGTTACATTTCTTTATTGGTGGAATAGTAACTGTCAATGTTAGTAAAGAAAACCTCTAAGTCTATGAATAAAAACGTCATCACGACCTGCAAACTAAAATACGGTCCTATCTCATTTTCACTTATCAAGGACATATTGGCGTTTGATATTCATCAACTCATATAGCCTTTAGCCTTCCTCGATAAATGGGCTATCTAAAACTGAAATAATCTTTCAAATCGAACCAGTAGTTCCTGAGATTAGCGCGTTCAAGCAAACAAACAAACTCTATTATTTTATTTTTATAATATAAAATAGACTTTATAAGACTTTTAAAATAAGCGCTATAGAAAAACCCTCCAGATGGACGAAGTACAAAATAGAAATTAAATATCGGGAAACTAAGAAACACAACCCGAAGCTTCCCGGCGAATTTATCACTTTGACTACCTTCTTTTTTAGGGCAAAGGACAAGTATCCAGCTTAAAAAATGAAATCTATTTTCTATTATATAATGTGGCAATTATTTTTCAAGCTTCTTTTAAAAGGAGTGTAGAGACAAGGAGGATCAACACTTATAAGGTAAAAGTGAAAAAGTGCCCCGCTTTATACCCAAAATAAGAGTTTTGTTCAGGACCTCCTACAACCACCTACAATAAGGATGTTGACAGAAGTCTTATAAAAAATATTTTGGTTTTGAAATGGTGGTTTCCAAAAAAATCCTCTGATTTTCATAGGATTTATTAAATATTTGATAAGTGAAATGCAACAAAATTTTATATCAGTCTTTTTGTGAGTAAGAGACACCTTTATAATAGGTATATTATACTCTTTAATCTACCTTTAAATTATAATATGTTAGTAAGAGACTTAGAATGCTTGCGGTAGGATGTCTTTGTATGCGATACGATATTTTAGAAGCCATGTCACGCCAGCTTCTTAACACTCAAAACACACAAGCAGCACAGATACCTACATCAAAGTTGTCTGCATGCTCGCCGCACCCCGTTCTTCAACATCTAATTCAACTCACGATACATACATACTATGGCAGTCACATATCTCTATGACACAGTAAGTCATACTTAGGTATTTAACTTTTACCGACTTATTTGATGATCATAATATGAATATCTTTTCATAATATAATATTATGTTAATAAATCATTTTTCATATCGTGGGTGACGATGGTCCAGTGGTGGGTAGACTCGGTCTCTTATGCGAGAGGTTCCGGGTTCGATCCTGACCCGTCCGTGTGAGCCTTGAAATGGGTTTTTCTAAATTTCTAAGTGCACCCAATCACGAGACCATCGCTCGCTCACCGGTGAAGGAAAACATCGTAAGGAAACACGCATGCCTGATGAGATTGAAAGTCTTCGAGGGTATGTGAAGTTCACCAACCCGCACTGGGCCAGCGCATCAGTGAACTATGGCTCATTACTCTCCTTGCCTGATTTCGAGAAGGAGACCCGAGCCCAGCAGTGAGACATATAAGGATTGGATTGAAGGACAAATCATTTTTCACACATCAAAACCAGGTGAACCACCACCTTGCTTGTATCACCCGTGAACAGCTTTGCTGTGTTTCGGAGAGAGGCGCAGGACAGGCAGCGTTATTCCTGGTACCGGGCTAAGCATCTCATGGCAACACGTGGATGAGTATCCTGGGCTAGACGCAGGTCTACTAGTTCATATTCACAGGCGTCGTCCACTACGTTACCCGAGTCGTAACCCTAAGGAAGTGTTAGTGTGAACAGAACACTCGGGCCTGTCGCCTCCACCTGACATTAGTGACGGTGGCCGCAACGAGGAGACGGTGTAGTACAAAAATAACAAAAATCAGTATTTATAAATATTTTTAATAATCAAAAAAATATATAGGCAAATAATATTTATCATCTAAACGAGAACAAACACGAAACGACCGCGGCCGCCACAC